>JAKEYF010000041.1:0-369679 GCA_021527775.1 Lactarius sanguifluus | reverse complement strand
GTACACTCGCGAGTTTGACTTGTTTGAGGTCGTCCATCGTGACGAGTACTCGTGCCTGCGAGTACTCGTGAGCGCAAGTACAAGTTTGTCTTTTTCTGAGCGCGAGTACTCGCGAGTACTCGTGGTACTTGGCATTACCATTGGTCCCACCTGTACTTAAGTTGGAAGAACAGTTTTGCATAAAGTAGTTTATTTCGTATCAAGTTACAATCTATCTAAGGAATCTACTACTAGAGAGCCACAAGGCTTGCCTTCTGAGTGGTCGTCCGAGTCAGTGCTGTCGTCGCTGTTGCCCGTCGTTGTGCGGCGGTGTCGTTGTCGTTGTCGTCTGGTCATTGTTGCCCCCCGTCGTCGTTGTCGATGCGTCGCCTTCTTGGTCGCCTTGGACGTTGCGGCCCGGGTCTCCCCTGTTGTTGTTGTCATCGGTCGATGTCGTCCGTGTCGCCCAGTTGTCGCAGTCGACGGGTATGCGTTGCTGTTGTCGACGGGCGTCGCTCCGTCGTCGTCGTCGTCGCGTCGTCCAAGGCGTCATTGCCGCCGCCGTCTTGCTGTTGCCAGCATCACCCCGTGGTCGTGGTCAACGGGCATCGCCCCGTTGCAATGGTCGGGGCGTCGCTCCGTTGTTGTCGTCGCATCGTTGTCGTCACGGGCGCCGTCTTGCTGTTGCTGGTGGTGGTATTGTTGCGAGTGCACGTGGCTTGAAGCAGCCTGCGGGCCGGTCCTCATATGCGAAACTGGCAATCACCGGGCGTGGGAAGCATCGCTCTTATTGGTGAGTTGCTTACACCACGTGAGTTGCTTACCCTCAACCGGACCACCACTAACTTACGACTACAGTACGACCTTGGTATACGACAACGGCAGTGGGACCAGCAAGTGGCCAGCCACCCGACGACGACAAACCCACGCCGGCACCCTATCGACGATGGGTCGACCACGACAACACTACGGCATGGCAAGGCAGGTCGAACACGACAACGACGACGAAGATGAAGACGACATCGGTCCACGACGACAACGACCCACAGCGACAGCGGCTTACGACGACAACGGCTTACCAACGGCCCACCACGACAATGGCCGACGACGACAACGGTCCGTGACGACACCGACGACGACAACAGCTGGTGGTGACACGGAACGACTGATAGTACGCGACGGCGGCAGGGGCAGCCACAGTGCGGCGGGCATTATAGGTAGTATAGCTAGTGTTTACAGTACATGTTTGTAGCTAGGTCTGGCAAAATAAGAATATCCTTAGAGTACTCGTTTCAGACGAGTACTCATACTGTCTGAATGAATACGAGTACTCGCACTCGCGAGTACTCGCGGCTTAGACGGGTACTCGCGCCGCGAGTACGAGTAGTAGTCCCAAGAATTCGGCAAGTACTCGCGCCGATGAGTACTCGTACCAACGAGTACGAGTCGAGTACGAGTCGCTCCTTGGAAAATTCCGACGAGTACTTGTACTCACGAGTGTCACTCGTTGACATCTCTACCCGGGAGACCTCCTCCAGGAGCTGCGCTTCCGCCACTAGGAGCCGCTGCTCCACCTGACGGGCCGCCACTAAGAGTGCCTCCACTACCAGAAGGAGCTGGTCCTCCACTGGTAAGGGTTGTGCTGGCCGAGGCATGGGTTTGTGACATGGACTGGGGTGTGGGTTGGGAACCAGGTAGGTCTGGGGGATTTACAAATAGGGAGGGGGTAAACGTGGTTGTTGGTACGGAGACACTGGGTGAATTATCAGGGTCGGAGTCAACGTCAATCCCTTTTGGGTTATGACTCTTTAGTGGTCCAACGTTTAACTCAAGCAGTACTGGTCCGATCATATACCAGCTTCGTTCGTTCGGCGAGTAATCAATATAAGCCCAGAGACAGTTTGTCCTCTAGGTAATGGATCTGGTGATACTCTTTCTTTCTGGGGTTGAAGATGTAGTACCCTTCAACGCTGTTGATTTCTGCCCAGACAGCTGCTCCTTTGATACGGTCGGAGAGCTCGTCGGTTGTAAGCCGAGTGATATACTCAGGCTGGAACTTGGATCTGGCGCGACTAGATGTCGCCACTGTGAGAGACTTGACTTAATGTAACGCCACCACAGGGGCGTTAAGTATGACATGTACTTCGGTTAAGTCACGGGCGGTAACGGGACAGGAGTAAGTCAGTTACGACTTAGTTCGATGGTGAACAAGTACCACTTGGCCTCCGTGGACACAAGGGTAATAGCAGGGACAGGCTCAAGCGCAACAGCGAGTGAAAGGGGGAGTCAAGCGAAAGTGCAACTCAAAGGGTCGGTTCGTGAGAATGGACAGCGGTGTGGTATTACACAAGAAGTCAAGTCTACCAGTACAAGCTAGGTAGCGTGAGACTTATATACTAGTACACAATGTTTGTCAGAGACAAACATATGGCGCGATCCTAGGATCCGGGTCCTAGAGAGCTAACAAAGGGAAAGTACGGAAAGAGAACAAGGGAATTCCGCGGGACGACACGTGGATCAGAAGTCGTCAGCAGGTTCTGGAAGTCATGCCATGGGCGTTGTAACTGGTCATGCGCTAAGCGCGAGATAAGAGCCAAGGCGCGGATCAAAGCGGATCATATCATAAAAGTACAATGGAAAGTCAACACAGAATGCGAGTCACAGGACGGAAAGGAAAAAGGGAAAGAAGAACAGGGAAAATCGTAACACAGCAGGTGGCTGCTCAAGGCCCTGGACTGGCTCCTGTGCAAAGGCTGCGCACGCACTCATGAAAATGTCTTCAAAGTAGAGGAAGGGGTGATGGTTTGACTGATAAGGGACCTTGGAAATGAGGTGTCGCAGAAGCTTTCTACAGTCGTCAGGGTGGAATCCTCGGAAGAATGCAGTGTCGTGTTCTTCTGCTGTCAGGTGGCGTGCAAGGACTAGATTTTTGCTGGTGGCTAGAAACAGCCGGAAATACCGTATCACATTGCCTTCGCTATGCATGTGCCTTCTCGACTCGTGCTGTACAAAGTCGAATACTCTCTGTCTCATAGCCTCATGCCATGGTGTGGATCTGCCAAAGATGTCTGTGAGGTATTGTAGGTATTCGGACCACTCATCGCATTCAAAGTCGAAGGGATCTAGAGACTTCCAGGAGTCATGCATTGAAGGGGCTACATAGTGGACGATTGCCTCGGCGCGCTGTTGGTCTGTGGGCCCACGAGGGTCTGCGTAAGCTTCGAACTCTTGTATGAACTCCTCAAAGCTGTCGTTGCGGCCTGAATAGTACATCTTGGGTGAATGTTCGGGAGTTGCCAGTGGTGGTCTGAAAAAATGGGGCCGGTGGACAGCCGTCGGAGGCAGTGATGTAGGAAGTCTGAAGGGGGGCTGGCAGCTCGGGAATTGCTGGGTGTGGTGAAAACGACGGTGTTTTGGGGCTTCTTGTAGCGTGTTTCCCAGGCAGTCAAAGAGGTGAGGTTTTGAGATGGAAAGAAAGAAGAAAAAAATTGGGGAGGGGGCGTCTACTGACTTCCCCTCGCGGTGGGCTCCAGTTGTAGATAGTTACGTGAGTGTAGGGTTATCGACCCAAGGGGAAGTGTAGATAGAGATAGATAAGATAATGGGAAACACTGAGGTGCACGGTAGCACGGACGCGGCGGGCGTAGACAGAATCGTTAGAGCAAAGGTGAGTTGTAAACTGAGATCTATTTTCCGAAACCAACATAGACTATATACGTGTGCTTTGTAATCAAATAAGTAATACCGTTCCAAGCCCAGCAAGGACATAGTCCTTACACCAACAAGAAAACCCAGTTAGCCAGGAAAGGCTCAGAAACTGGACGAATACCCATCAATTGATCAAGCTATCATCAATTTGGTGGAAGATTGACAAAGACCCATTAGGACAAGACAGAGACCGGATTGTCGTTGCCGGAGACAATGATCTTAAGAGGGGGGTAATTCACTTTTACCACAACACCCCATCAGCTGGACACCTGGGAATTTCAAACACATACCAATTGGCAAAACGAGACTTCTGGTGGCCAAACATGAAACAAGACGTGGAGCAATACATCAAAGGATGTGGCGCATGTCAGGCCAACAAAATTAACACAAGGCCTTTAAAACCCACAATGATCCCCATCACACCAGAACATTCCTTGCCTTTTCAGACCGTTGCCGTTGACTTCATCACAAAACTACCAAAGTCAGGCAAATATGACACGATTCTCACAGTGACGGACCATGACTGCAGTAAAGCGGCTATATTCATCCCATGCCAAGAAACAATTACTGCAGAAGGAGTGGCCAAGCTGTACCTGAAGAACGTCTACATGCGGTTTGGAATTCCCAAGAAGATTATCTCAGACTGAGATACCCGATTCATGGCAAAGTTCGCAAAAGGCCTCTGCGAAACTTTGAAGATACACCAGAACATCAGTACAGCATACCACCCAAGAACTGATGGCCAGTCAGAAAGGACAAACCAATGGCTCGAACAGTACCTTTGATTCTGGTGCGACGAGAGGCAAGACGATTGGCACAAGTTCTTGCCAATGGCAGAATTCGCGCATAACCAATGGCTGAACGCGACAACACTTCAAACCCCATATGATCTAATCATGGGTTTTACGCCAAAAGTGGAATGGATAAACAAAAGCAACATTCCATCAGTAACCAAGCGCATCACAGCGCTAGAGAAGGCAAGAAAAGATGCCCAGGACAGCATTGTCAAGGCGCAGAAAGCCATGAAACTGGCAAACAAGGGGAACAAGAAGTTCCGCCCATACGAAGAAGGAGATCAAGTTTGGGTTGAGGGTACAAACCTGAAAACCCTCTACCCTACGGCCCAGTTGGCACCGAAACGATACGGACCCTTCAAGATCCTGAAACAGTTGTCAGAAGCAGTATACCGGTTGGAGATACCCCGGCAATGGAAGATCCACAACGTGTTTCATGCAAACCTCCTTACACCATATAAGGAGACGGAACTACATGGGCCGAACTGTTACAATTTTCCCCTCATCTCCCTCCTCTTTTCGTGACTCGCATTCGGTATCTAACTTCCACTGTACTTTTACGATATGATCTGCTTCAATCCGCGCCTCGGCCCTTATCTCGTGCCTAGCGCATGACCGTTACGACGCCCCATGGCGCGACTTCCAGAACCCACTGACGACTTCTGATCCACGTGTCGTCCCGCGGAATTCCCTTGTTCCCATTCCATACTTTCCCCTTATCAGCTCTCTAGGACCCGTATCCTAGGATCGTGCCATATGTTTGTCTCTGACAAACATTGTGTACTAGTATATAAGTCTCACGCTACCTAGCTTGTACGGTAGACTTGACTTCTTGTGTAATACCACACCGCTGTCTTCTCTCACAATCCAAACGCTTGAGTCGCACCTTCGCTTGACTCCCTCTTTCGCTCACCTTTGCGCTTGAGCCAGACCCTACTATTACCCTTGTGTCCATGGAGGCCAAGTGGTACTTGTTCACCATCGAACTAAGTTGTAACTGACTTACTCCTTTCCCGTTACCGCCCGTGACTTAACTGAAGTACACGTCGTACTTAATGCCCCTGTGGTGGCGTTACATTAAGTCAAGTCTCTCACAGTGGCGACATCTAGTCGCGCCAGATCCAAGTTCCAGCCTGAGTACATCACTCGGCTTACAACCGACGAGCTCTCCGACCGTATCAAAGGAGCAGCTGTCTGGGCAGAAATCAACAACGTTGAAGGATACTACATCTTCAACCCAAGAAAGAAAGAGTATCACCAGATCCACTACCTAGAGGATAGACGTCTCTGGGCTTACATTGACTACTCGCCAAACAAACGAAGCTGGTATACTATCGGACCAGTACCACTTGAGTTGAACGTCGGACCTTTGAAAAGTCATAACCCGAAAGGGATTGATGTCGACTCGGACCCTGAGAACTCGCCAAGTGTCTCTGTTCCAACAACCACATTCACCCCTTCCCTATTCATAAATCCCCCCGACCTACCAGGTTCCCAACCCACACCCCAGTCCATGTCACAAACCCATGCCTCAGCCAGCACAACCCTTACCAGCGGAGGACCAGCTCCTTCTGGTAGTGGAGGTGCTCCTAGCGGCGGCCCGTCAGGTGGAGCAGCGCCTCCTAGTGGTGGAAGTCTCCCGAGTGGCAGCGCTGGTGGAGGAGGTGCACCAGGCGGTGGAGGAGGCGGCGCAGGTGGCGGAGGAGGCGGGGGCGGTGGAGCAGGTGGTGCTCCTATTCCCCCGCCGGAGCCGCACCAGCCGCGATCCCGCCAGCACCCGGAGGACATGGACGTCTAGGAGGGAACCCACCCCCCGAATTCAACGGAGATAGAGAGAAAAGCAAGCAGTTCATGCTTGCGTTCAACCTATACCGAGAAATGAACCCCACCGTCGACCAACTCGCTATCCCCTACCCCCACGCGATGACCTTTCTCTCCTACATCCGCGGACCCCTTGTCGATGATTGGGTCACAGAACAGTTCGCTTGGCTTGAGGACCAGTGAAACACAGGAGTTCTAATGACAGAAATGAACCTGTGGAACACCGTCCGCGATCGGTTTATGCAGTCGTACACCGATATGGCGGAACGAACAAAGGCCCGGAAGAGTTTGCAGACTCTGACTATGAAGGGCGAAGATATCAACACCTATGTGGCTACGTTTTCCAACCTAGTCCACAAAGCCGGGTATAACCCCGATGAAGCCACGACCCTGGAAATGTTCCAGGATGGACTCCCAAACCAGTTAGTGATTAACGCCACACGCTTCCAACATCCGATCACATGGGATGATTGGAAGGCGGCCGCTCGTCTACAACAGGCTGAATATCTGGTTTTGAAGGACCGCTTGGGAAAGAACAAACCCCAATGCGGAAAGAAGAGCGGACACAGCCGAGAGCAGTGGGTCCAGGCTCTCCACCAAAACAGAAACCCAAACACCATGGATGTTGGACGCACCAGAGCCTCCGTGGCACTTACCGACAGAGACCGGGCCCAGCTTCAGAAGGAGGGACGATGTTTTAGATGTCGTGCTCAAGGGCACTTGTCGCGTAACTGCCCACAAAAGGGAACACGCACAGCTACTGCCCCCACCTCCAGACCCTCCTCCCTTACCACGACTCCAAACGTACCAACTCCCGCCGTCCATTCTATCACCGTATCTTCTAATCGCGTACTTTCGAATGAAGAACAGGCGGATGCACAGATCACTGCGATGAAGGCGCAGACCCAGGAGGTCAGGGACCTCATGGTGGACAAACTATTTGGGAAAGAGGATTTTCTTGACGCTTGAACCTGGCGGCCTGGGCTAGAGCGTTAAACTTGAACATGTACACTAGCAGATATCGATCCATGCGAATCCCAGTTCTGTTCAAATCTGCACACACAACAGCCGAACGACAAGTCCTAGTGGACTCAGGAGCAACCGACAATTTCATTTGTTCGACACTGCTCAAACAACTACAAATAACCACCCAAGATGTTTCGCATCCCATCCGCATTTGGAACGTAGATGGGACGAACAATCAAGACGGTGAGATCACACAGTACACCGATCTCACCGTAAGAACAGGGAAGGAGACTAAGATGCTTCGTTTCCTAATCACAAACCTAGGAAAAGACAAAGTGATTCTCGGATACCCCTGGTTCACGGCCTTTGAGCCACAGATACGATGGGGAGAAGCGACGTTGAACGAGGGGTTTCAACCGGTCATCATCTCCAGCCTTCATCTGTCAGACGAAGCCACGCCTATGGAAGCATCCATACGGGCGTTGGAGACATATGAACTTGACGAGGAGGCATGGGAACAGCTCATGGACGATGAGCAGGATCCCTGCATCGCGTTCCTACGAAAAACAACCACGGCCTCAGAGCTAGCCCAGCGAGAAGCAGCAAAGAGGCCCGAACGCACATTCAAAGAACTGGTACCTGCGGAGTACTGATGTCATCACAAAGTCTTCAGTGAGGAGGCATCCCACCAATTTCCTCCCACACGAGTATGGGACCATGCCATCGACCTCCTACCAAATGCCCCGCCAGCATTAGATTGTAAAGTGTACCTGCTGGCACAGAACGAAGAAGAGGCGCTCACCACATTCCTCACTGAACAGCTTGACAAAGGGTATATCAGACCCTCCAAGTCCACTTATGCATCACCGTTCTTCTTTATCAAAAAGAAAGATGGGAAGCTGAGACCCGTCCAAGACTACAGGCAGTTGAACGAGATCACCGTCCGAAACCACTATCCCCTTCCCCTCATCCCCAAACTTATCGATCGCATACGAGGAGCCCGATTGTTCTCTAAGCTCGACATTAGATGGGGCTATAACAATGTACGGGTCAAACCTGGAGACGAGCATAAGGCGGCATTTAAAACGAACCGAGGACTATTTGAACCACTGGTTATGTACTTCGGCCTTACCAATTCCCCGTCAATGTTCCAGGCGATGATGGACTACATCTTCCGAGACCTCATCCTACTTGGACTTGTGATTGTCTACATGGATGACATCCTAATTGCCACCGCCCTCAACCACGCCCAACACCAGGACGTGCTGCACAAGGTACTGCACCTCTGCGAAGAGCATGACCTATACGTTAAACTGGAGAAGTGTGAGTTCGAGGTGTTAGAAATCGAATACCTCAGACTCATCATAGGGCACGGGAACGTCCGGATGGACCCCATTAAAGTACGGGGAATCCTGGAATGGCCAGCCCCAAAGAGCCTCAGGGAAGTGCGTGCCTTCCTTGGCTTCTGTAACTTCTATAGGTGGTTTATCCGAGGATTCTCCACCCTTGCCCGCCCGTTACACGACCTTACAAAGAAAGACACCCCCTGGCATTGGGACCAGGACCAGCAGGATGCATTCGATAATATCAGATGAAGCATCGGCCGAGAACCTACACTCCTTTTCCCTGACCTCACGAAACCATTTGAGCTCAAAGTAGACGCATCCAATGTAGCCCTTGGGGCCATACTTAATCAATTAGGACCTGATCGACGCATGCACCCGGTTGCGTTCCACTCTGAATCACTAACAGAAGCGGAGCGCAACTACAACATCTACGACAGAGAGCTACTAGCGGTAGTCAAGGCGCTACGAGCCTGGCGTACCTACCTAGTTGGCTCCCCTCACAAAATCATCATCCACACCAACCACGCCAATCTGCAGTATTGGAAAGACCCACGAAAAATCAGCCAAAGAGTGGCACGCGAGTTTTTGGAATTGTCAGAGTACAACTTCGCACTGAAGCACGTACCTGGTATAAAAAATGGTCACGCGGATGCCCTCTCACAACGAGCTGACTATGAGCCCAACGAGGAGGACAACAATGATGTCATCGTCCTCCCCGCGGACCGATTCATACGCACAACCCAGATGTCAATGCACGACATGGACATCTGGACACAAATTGCCCAAAATATGGATGAGAAAGCCGTCCTTGTATGGGTCGAACCCCACAATCTGAAAAAGCACCAAGGCCTCTGGTGGAAAGGAGACACTCTCGTTGTCGTGGGTGACACCGATCTTAAACGGGGGGTAATTACCTTTTTCCACGACACGCCTAGCATGGGCCATCCCAGAATCGCAAACACGCTAGAGTTGGTGCGACGTGACTACTGGTGGCCAAACATGCGGAAGGACGTGGAAGACTACATCAAGGGCTGTGCAACGTGCCAAGCCAACAAAATCAACCCCCACCGACAAAAGCCACACCTTTTCCCCATCACCACAGACCCCGACGCTGAACCATTTGAGGTCGTGACAATGGACTTCATCACAAAAACTACCCCTGTCTGATGGGTATGACTCCATCCTCACCATCACCGACCATGATTGTTCGAAAGCGGCCATCTTCATCCCATGTAATGAGACGATTACCGCGGAAGGAGTGGCGCGACTCTATCTCCACCACGTTTACCCACACTACGGCATTCCCCGAAAGATGATTACGGATCGAGACCCGCGCTTCACATCCGCCTTCATGAAGGACCTGTGTAAAACGCTGGGGATCCGTCAGAACATCTCATCCTGCATACCACCCACAAACTGATGGACAATCAGAACGCACTAACCAGTGGCTGGAACAGTACCTTCGGCACTGGAGCAACGTGCAGCAGGACAACTGGGCAGAGGCACTTCCAGTAGCGCAATTCGTGCACAACTTGTGGCCGAATGCCACAACCAAGCATTCCCCATTCTTGTTGATCATGGGATGGGAACCACGTACCATGTGGACATCAAAACCCACATCAACTCCATCTGTTGATCAACGATTGGAAGAAATGGGTGATAGACGCCAACACGTGCAAGACTGCATCAAGCACGCGCAAGAGCTTATGGCGAAGAGGGGGAAGACGCGCTTCATACCTTACCTGGAAGGCGCTCAAGTATGGTTGGAGGTAGTCTTTGAAAGTCCAGTTGCAGGAACTGAAAAAGACTGCAACTCAACTGAACTGCAACTGGAAAAAACCGGACTTTTGGTTGCAGTTGTACCTAATCCTAGAATGTATCAGTTGCAGTTGCCCGAAATGGCAGCTGACCTCCAACCGGTTGCAACCGGTTGCAACCGATTTCTTAGTCAGCAGGTGATTGGGCTGAATTTCTGATCAAAACGAGCCTAAGATCACCCAAATCGGCCAAAAACTGAGCAAGTTATGATCAAAACAATCATTTTACTCATAACTTTTGCTTTTTTTGGCTGTTTTACCTAATTATTTTTTCATTATAAGGCAGTTGCACTTAGAAATTTATTATAAGTACCTATTAACACTAATTATAAGTGGTTTTGACTCAGTTTAGACCAGTTTCAGATAGATTAAATAACATTCAGTTGGGTCCAGTTGCAACTGGTGCAACTGGTTTTTTTGCAGTCTTTTGCAGTTGCAGTTGAGGTTGCAACAAATTTCATTTTTTGGCAACCAGTTGCAGTTGCAGTTGGACCAAATATGGTCAAAAAACTGGACCCAACCTGGACTTTCAAACCCTAGTTGGAGGGGACGAACCTCCGGACCTTCTACCCCACCACAAAGCTCGCTCCAAAACGCCACGGACCGTTCCGAATCAAGAAAGTCTTATCAGCGGTCTCGTACAAACTAGATCTTCCCAAGACGTGGAAGATACACCCCGTATTCCATGCGAACCTCCTTACGCCATATAAGGAGACGGAACTCCATGGAGCTAACTTCACACGACCCCCACCTGACCTGATCGAAGGAGAAGAAGAGTTCGAAGTGGAGCGCGTGTTACAATCTCGCCTTCATGGCTGAGGGCAGCAAACTCCAATTCTTGATCCAGTGGAAGGGATTTCCCATGAGTGACAGCTCATGGGAACCACTTGATAACATTCGCCACGCACCTGACCTAATCGCCGAATTCTACCAGGCAAAATCCTACCACTGAAGGGGCTGGACGAAAGATATAAAAGACACACCCCCTTCACCCACTCCCGCCGTCAATGATCATCCTCGAAAATCTCATGTCTGAAACACCCGTCGTCACCACCGTGCCTGCTCGTCCCCTGTCTCAAATCATTCTCGAAAACCTAACGGTGCCATCCCAAGAAGCTGGTATCCCAGTCATGGGATACGACGCCTACACCCCCTACTCACTGAATCGTTACTCCGGAACCCTTGCTGGAATTCGCACTTAACCCCGACACCTCTCTGTCCACCATTGCTGAACCGGCTGAGTCGCCGGAATCCCCTGAGCCAACGTCCCCACCCCCACTCAGTTTTACAACCCACGTTGAGCACACTTCACCAACCCGACCTTCCACTTCCCCCATTCCCACCTGGTATAGACCACGTATTCACCCCTCGCCCCACTGTTGAGCTCGCTGTCCCTGATCATCGCTATGCCCTCCTTGACGACGAGGATGAGGACAAGTCAGGGGAACCAGGTATTCCATACTTCCTCAACTGACCCCACCTCCCCACATTTCCACCCGCTCATGATTGGAGAACCGGGCAAGAAGGAGGTGGCACGGTACATCTACTACCGTAAGGATTACCAGGAAGTCGTAGGAACTATGGGAAAGGGAGAACCCTGCTACGTCACATCGGTCTACTTGCGTACCAGTCCAAGCTAACCAACTCCCACAACACGTCACGGACCAGCAGGTGGACTTGTTCCACCCTCATGACCCTCGTCGCATTGTGATCGATGAGGTGATTTCCTCCCTCCATTACCCCACGCTACATGCGGACATCTCCCGCCTGCGCACCTGCCTTGAAGTGCGAGATGTGCCTCAAAGTATGCCGGGATGACCTTCGCAGGTTGGAGGCAGAGGCGACGAAGGACCAATTCCACCTCGACATGAACATGTCGAGCGTACAGAAAAGGTTGCAGTACGCCCGAATTATCCCCCTCATTAGCGACCGATATGTAGAGCTGATGACCAAACCCACGCGTCCGCGACACTCATCTGAGCTCCGCGCTGATAGTGCAGACGAAATGCCACTACCGCCGCTGTACTGGAGGACCCAGCGAGATGCCGCGCCTTCAAGGGGAAGGCAGCACGCGTCGTCACAGGTGTTACAAGTGTCGGTCCAAGGACCACCTTGTGAGAGATTGCCCCGAGCGAGGGCGATGGGACGCGTGCCAGTGGTGCGGCAGTCTCGCCCATCGCATGGATGTCTGCCTCATAAGGCAATTGTCCCCTGATGTCTGCCCAGTACAAGAATCCCACACCGCGCACCCACTGGTGTGGGAAGTGTCTCGATTGGAAGGCAACTCACGACGAGATTGACTGTCCTCAGTATGAGGCATGCCAGAAGTGTGGCCGCAGGGGGCACCACATGTTTTTATGTTCTCATACCTGCCCCGTTCTCCCTCTCCTGACCCAGCTACTGTTATCCCCGAAGAGGACTGCTACTATACCAGCGACTAGTCGAAGTCGTGGCAACTTCGAGTCTGACGGGGGGGTAATGTTATGATTTTCCCCTCATCTCCCTCCTCTTTTCGTGACTCGCATTCGGTATCTAACTTCCACTGTACTTTTACGATATGATCCGCTTCGATCCGCGCCTTGGCCCTTATCTCGCGCCTAGTGCATGACCGTTACGACGCCCTGTGGCGCGACTTCCAGAACCCACTGACGACTTCTGATCCACGCGTCGTCCCACGGAATTCCCTTGTTCCCATTCCATACTTTCCCCTTATCAGCTCTCTAGGACCCGTATCCTAGGATCGTGCCATATGTTTGTCTCTGACAAACATTGTGTACTAGTATATAAGTCTCACGCTACCTAGCTTGTACGGTAGACTTGACTTCTTGTGTAATACCACACCGCTGTCTTCTCTCACGATCCGAACGCTTGAGTCGCACCTTTGCTTGACTCCCTCTTTCGCTCACCTTTGTGCTTGAGCCAGACCCTACTATTACCCTTGTGTCCATGGAGGCCAAGTGGTACTTGTTCACCATCGAACTAAGTTGTAACCGACTTACTCCTTTCCCGTTACCGCCCGTGACTTAACTGAAGTACACGTCGTACTTAACGCCCCTGTGGTGGCGTTACACGAACTTTACCCGACCTCCACCTGATCTAGTGGAGGGAGAACCCGAATACGAAGTCGAGAAGATCCTGGATGCGCAGCATCATGGAAAAGGGCGCAAACTGCACTACCTAATCAAGTGGAAAGGGTACCCCACAAGTGACAGTTCATGGGAAAGAGCAGAAGATGTACACGCTGATGAACTGATAGCAGAGTACAACAAGAAACCAAAGAAGGCCAAACAAAGAAAGACAGTTATAAGGCGAATGAAGATGGAAGATTTCCTCCATCCTCTTCCCTCCCAACTACATCGTCACCATCACCTTCATAACCAGTTGCCTCCTACTCCTGCTATGTCTTCACCATCAGCTCCCACCATCTCTATGCAGTCCACCTCTGCGCTCCCTCCCTTGATCATTTCCCAGAACATCAGACTTCTCCCTGTCCCCCCATACTCTCCTGAATGTAACGTCTACCACGGACGTTAGCCTGACTTAGGCTTTGTTTGAGGCGGCGATCCGAAGGGGACAATAGTAATTGCGGTTAGCAGGACTCTGGGGGAAGTGACTGGGGTGTTGGAAGAGTTCTTCTCTGTCTCCTCTGTATCCATGTAGGTCTTCACCTTGCAGTATTCCAATAGGGGGTTTGTGGGTAATCTTGAGGTCCGCCCACGAAGGATGATCAATGATATACAGATGGAGGTACAGGCGTGCCACACATTTGTTGAGATAGAGGTAGACTGAGTGGAAGATGGCACCGTCGGGATATGTGTCCACTGCCCTCGAAGGGAACTCGGGATCAGCTCATGGGGATCCCCTGGTCTGAAGGGATATGCCAGAGGACTCACTTAAAGGGGGAGATCCCTAGAGAGAGAGAGAGACTGGTAGTGGTATTGGAAGAAGACCAAGATGCCGTTCTTGGTCTTCACAGTTCTCTACTTATACAGTTACGCGCGGGCTTTCAAGTGCTGCTCCAATCTGTGCTAGCCAATAGCGTAAGTACCGTGAACCCTAGTACAGCTATCCTAGTATGAGTCATGATCCAATCCGTTATCGTACACAATCACATGCTCTGGAGCTTACCCAGCTGACTGATCCTACAAGTCCATGACGATATACTGCTGACGTGGTGTCATACCCATCCGTCAGTGTCCACTTCCGTTCCATACGTAACATCACCCCCTTTTCAGGATTGGGCCCCAGACCGACCGTGCTCCAAAACCTCCCTGATGGTGGCAATGTGTTGCCCTTCCTCTGCTCCGGGGTGGTAGGAGTCCCGCTCGTCTTCAATGCGCTTGATGGCATTTGCTCGTTCAAGCTGCAGCATGCACTGGCATCGGGTGATCCCGATCTTCTCGAGCTCCTCTACCTTCTTGTACAACTCCTCCTCCTTGGCCGCGTAGCCTGCCTGGAGACATCGGTAGTGGTGTATCTCCGCTGTGACCGAGAGGTCCTTCATGCCCAAGAGGGCGGCGTCCACTGACTCCCGATAACTGCTGTCCTGGTCTAGAAAGATCAGGTCGTCGTCAGTGTATGGTGCCGGGCTGGGGTGATCATAGTCGGGTGCGGCATGTACGGACTTCCCATACTGCTGGTTGCTGCCCTGTTGGTAGGCGAGGACAAAGGGGTCCGCCGTAAAGACGAGCTGCGTATAGCGAGCTGGGTGCAACCGCCCCTGAGCATCCCGTATCTGGAAGGGGATGTAATGTACTCCCCTGTTGTGCTGGTATCTGTGCGGTGGCGGAGTTTCCACCCAAGATCGGGAAACTGGACTGTGTTCCTCCGCCTGATATCGGCGGAGCGCAGGTCGAGCAGCTTTTGGAGCACGCATTGGTCTCCCGTCAGTGGTGCATACCGGCGGGGTTTCGTTGTGAGTAACGGTGAGGTGAGTCCCATACGTGATGTGGCGGTTGAGCAGGCAATGCTCCTCCGACAGGTACCGATCGTACTCTTGATCTTCTTGTACCGTAGTTTGGTCCTGACGGGACGTAACCTTGCGTCGAAGAGGACCGTGAATGTATGGCTGTAGGGCTTGGCGAAGGAAGGAGGGATGGTACGGGGGAAGAGGGACGACTTCCTGCTGGTTGAAGGGGCTGGGGAAGAGACATGGGTGATAGTGTTGGGGCATCCTGTACGATGAGGGTCGGCTGGACTGAGACTGGGAGTAGGTCGTCGAGGACATAGTGAACTTGTACTGGGGATTGGGACATGAGTATGGGGAAGAGATAGTGAGGGAGATGGGGACGTCTCTTGGGTTTTTCCCTATGCTTATATGTGTTTCTCTGGTGGGGTTTGAATGTTTAAACATCTGTAAATGCAATTAGGTGTTCAGAGCGTTCAGAGCTGTTCAGAGTGTCCTTGAACAGCTCCGAACAGCTCTGAACACCTACTGCAATTACAGATGAACTCCCTTATCGCTTCATCGGCAAACATCAGCAAACCCTGGGCTGCCCCAGAAATTCTTGTAGTGATGGTAGAGACTGTAGATGTCATAGATGTCATAGTTATTTGGTAGTAGATTGGTAGAGACTTGGTAGAGACTTGGTAGCAAACTGGTAGACATGGTAGAGAGACTAGAGACTGTAGATACTGTAGATACCATAGTTATTTGGTAGTAGATTGGTAGAGAGTTGGTAGCAAACCCTGAAATACCTGATAGACATGGTAGAGACTATAGGTGTTGTAGACATCATAGCTATTTAAGTTTGGTAGTTGATTGGGTCACTTGGTAGCAAACCTGTAGATGCTGTAGTTATTATAGGTATAGTAGATATCAGTAGTAATTGCAGACTTGTAGCTGTTGTAGACCTTGTAGTGGTGGTAGATATGGTAGCTGTTGCAGTTACAGTAGATACTATAGTGTCTAGACTTGTAGTGATTTCTAGGGAGCATGTCTGAGATATGCAAGGTTTGGGGGGTGTGAAGTGTCATGAGCAGTCGTGCAGGCCTCTGCAGGGCATGAGATGTTGTATATAGGTCCACAGTGGTCATGGGTGTGTTGGTGTCGAAAGACTAGAGCCATGTGCAAGTGCAGCGATGTCGGGAGAGGGAATGGGGTCAGCTGGTTGCAGGTGGTTGGAAACAGTTGCACATGTGTCAGTGCAGCACAAAACCTCGCATGGGTGGCCGCCAGGATCGGGGACACGTTACGATTGAGTTGCTAAGGCTGCACACAAGTGCAGCATGCTGAGGAGCACAAATGATGAGCTTCACTGAGCTCAAAAGTCCAAAATCTGTGAGGGAAAGTCTCTGCTATAACCTGAGGTGTAAAGTTGTAATTACATGGCCTATATACTAGGGAATGTAGGCTAAGGAAAAGGGTGCATTAGATAAACAGGGGATAGGTAAAATGCGAAGGGAAGGGTCTGGGGCAAGTGGGAGACCAAGCGCGCACAGAGAGCGTGGGAAAGCGGCAAAGCGTGGGAATGCGGCGCTTAGAAAGTGCTTTCTGCACCAGACCAGAGAGAGTGGGAAAGTGTGAGAAAGCGCGAGCGAGTGCGGGAGCGTAGAGTACTGTTGGAAACTGTGAAAATCAGTTGTATCACTGGCAGGTATGGAATACCCGCTTGGGTTCACTTTCAGGCTCACTCAACACCCAAATATATTTCAGCATGTATGTTTAATACATTACTGTACTACTTGTAAACTACAAAGGCTATCGTACCCCCGCTTGCCTCGCTGCCGTCGGTGTCGTGGGGACACGGCGGGGCTTGCGTGCCGCTGTGTTAGCGCCATAGCGACGTGGCAGGGCTTGCAGGCTGTGTCAGTGTCGTGGCCTCGCGACGATGCCGTTGTGCTGTTGGTGTTGTAGCCTCCGAGGCAGGTGTCGTGTCCTTGCCACGTCCCATTGACGTTGTAGTGTCGCCGGACCAAGTCGGTGTCATAGCCTCACGGCTGTGCCATAGGGCTGGGGTGCTGTGTTGATGTCGTGTCCCCCAGCCCGGCGGACATCAATACGAGGTTTTGCACGGCGTGGAGGCCTGCACGACCAGTTTCAACGCTTCGCACCTGTGCTCATAACCGGTACGGTTTTTGCAGGTTGTCAGGTTGTCGCATCGTGACATGTCATCGCGAGCCATCGTGTCATCGCGGCAGATCAGCGATGGTGGTGTCTTGCCCGCACGGTGTTGCAGTGATCGGTGAGGAAAAGACAACCTGCAACATTAGTGAGAAACAAACAAAACCAAAAATGATAACAATACCTTGATGCACTGAGCTTGGTCCCAGTGCGTCATCTACCGTCTTGACCACGAGTGAGGATGTGAAGGGTGAGGAAAAAATAATATTAGCAAGACGAACAAGACGGAAAAAAAAAAAAAACATAGTATCTTGATGCACTGGGCATCGTCCCAGTGCGTCATTGGCCGCATCTTGACCATGAGTGAGAAATCGGTGAGGTAGCTGCGGTGTTGAGGGGGCACCGACGGGAACTGGCGACGGCAGCGGTGGCTGTAGCGACGGAGTGGCTTTGCGCGCACGAGGGGAGGCGGGTGCGACGTTGATGTCAGCTCGAGATGAAAAAGGGAAAGAAAAAAAACTTATCTTTGGCACACAAGGCAGAGGGTGACGGGGGTGGCTTGTGTGTGCCACGCGACGCACGTGAGGGTGGGTGCACGGGGAACTGGCGTGGTGTGGAAGCAGCTGTGGCGGCGACAGGGGTTGGTGGGAGCAACGACGGGATATGGCCCGTGTGTGCGTGAGGAGAGGTGGCGGTGACAACGGTAGCGGTTGACACTGTCCCGCAGAGGTTCGAGACGAAAGGGAAAAAAGAAAAAAAAGAAAAAGAAACTAGGGGCATCAGTGAGTACAGGGGTGGGCAGACAAGGAGGGTACGGGAACGTACTACGTGTTGTGTTGCGGCCGTTGCTTGTGTTGCGGGACTTGTGAAAATAACTTACTATAACAAGTCGCGCATTTCCGGAGGTTTCCGGTCGAGCATGGGAAGAACTTCTCCCACGCTGTTGTTTTGGCTACGTGGTCCTTCCCTCGTTCATCACCACACCTTTTCAACCTTACACTTTCGTGAAGTTTCGTCACCAACTGACTATGTTGCACTATCGACCTGGTATTGCAATCACCCTCACATGCATCATAGACACATGCAAGCCACCCTCCTGCTGTCATTCTGCCTGGTGCCATGTTGATATGTTTTTTTTTTCCCTTTCATCTCAAATCCCTGCAGGATAGTGTCAACCACGAATACCGCATCACCACCCACCTCCCCTCATGCGCACACGGGTTATATCCCGTTGTCGGTGGCACCAACCCTCGTCGCTACCACCTCGGGACCACCCCATATGCACTAACCCTGTGGCCGCCACAGTCGCCTCCACACCATCCCTCGGGGCACACCAGCTCCCTGTGCACCTGCCCAGTACCTGCCCTCACATGTGTTGCATGATAGGTTATTTTTTACTTTTTAATTTCGAGCTGACGTCGACATCACCCCGCTTCCCCTTGTGCACGTACAGGTCACCCCCATTACCATCACAGCCACTGCCGCCGCCACCAACCCCTGTCGCTCCCCCAGCTCCCTGTGTGTAACACACGCGATACGTGGCACACCCTAAGATAAGGTTTTTTTTTTTCTTTCGCCTTTTAATCTCGAGCTGACGTCGCTGTTGCCCCCGCCTCCCCTCATGCACATACAGGTCACCCCCGTTACCGCCACAGCCGCCACCAACCCCTGTCGACGCCCCCGGGGATGTCGGCTCCCTGTGTGAACACGCGATACGTGGCACACCCTAAGATAAGTTTTTTTTTTTTCTTTTGCTTCTTAATCTTGAGCTGACGTTGCTCCCACTCCCTCTCGTCTGTGTACCAGTCATCCCCATTACCTGCCACAGCCACAACCCTCGTTGCTACCCCCTCCACACTGCCACCACCACAACCGCCTCCAACGCCACCCCTTGGGGCCTGCGAACCTTGTGCGCCCTTGCATGTGTCGTGTCACACACAAGCCACTCAAACCAAGATTTTGTTGTTTTGTTATTGCTTTTTCATCTCGAGCTGACGTCGCTGTGCCCCCCTCCCCTCATGCACACACAGGCCACCTGTTGACACCGCCGCCGCCGATGCCGCCTCGGCACTGCCAACGCCATCGCCACCACGACCCGCCACGTCACTGTTCATGGCTCCAACCACTCGGTCGGCACCCCGACCCCCCCCCCCCCCCACCTCGACTACCTGAGATACTAACCCAACCATAGCGACATCGATCACGTGACCGCCACTTAACCTGTATTATTTGTTGTATACTCCTATTAATATATTATCATTTAAATTTATTGCATGAATGTCTGGATGAATATGAGTACCATGGAGTGTCTATGAAATGACTATGACATGCCTATGGTAGGCTATGGTCAATATGATAAGGCTATGGTAGACTATAGTAGACTACAGTAGACTGTGGTAGAATACAGTAGACTGTGGTAGGCTGCATGTAGACTGTGGTGGTGCTGCAGCAGTGCTACACAGAACATAAATGTCTCTACCAGCACTACAGAAACTGTGGGCTACTATGGCCTCTACATAGTGCTGCTGCAGACTTCCACAGACTACTGTAGAGGCCCAGGGTAGACTACAGTAGACTGTGGTACACTACAGCACTTGCTGGCATCAAGACTACAGTCAATAACTGGATTGATATAGTGAGATTGGTCAGACTGTGGTAGACTGTGGTAGACTGTAGGTACTGCATGTAGACTGTGGCAGTGCTGCAGCAGTGCTACACAGAACATAAACATCTCTACCAGCACTGCAGAAACTGTGGGCTACTATGGAGTGCTGCTGTAGACTTCCACAGACTACTGTAGAGGCCTACAGTCAATAATTGGGTTGATATGGTAAGACTATGGTAGACTGTGGTAGACTGTGGTAGTAGGCCTGGATATGGTAGACTGTGGTAGACTCCAGCAGTGCTACACAGAACATAAACGTCACTACCAGCACTACAAGAACTGTGGGCTACTATGGCCACTATGTAGTGCTGCTGCAGACTCCTGTAGTGGCCCAGGGTTTGCTGATGAAGACGTCATCCTTCGAGACCCATTGATTGTCAGAGTCTGGGTATCCATGCCACTTTACCAAATACTGCAGTTTCTTGGTTCTGCCAAATCGCCGAGAGTCTAGAATCTTCTCGACCTCGTATTCTTCTTCTCCTCCAACCAATTCCGGTGGTGGGCACTGATAGTTGGGGCCATGTGTGGGAGTTTCTTTGTATGGTGTCAAGAGATCTGTGTGGAATACAGGGTGGATGCTCCACTGCGTGGGAAGTTCTAGTTGGTAATTGACTGCGGACATCACCTGAGTGACCTTAAATGGGCCGTGTCTTCTGGGCACAAGCTTGGTGGTTGGCTGGTTGGTATGTAAGTGGCGTCCTTCTAGCCATACCAGGTCTCCAATTTGGTATCTGGGCGTATCATTGTGTTTGATCCACCCCTGCTGCGCTTTGATCATCAGTTCCTGGGCGCGCGTTCTAGCCTCTTTGAACTGTTTCAGACGTAGTGCTACCTGAGGGATTGGCGATGGGCGGTCTATCCAGTCTGCTCGTGGATTGTATCCCATGAGAAGGTTGAAGGGGGATTCTTTGGTCGCTTTGTTGGGCCAGTTGTTATGTGTGAATTCTGCCATGGGAAGGTACCTGGTCCAGTCGTCCAGTCATTCGTTGACCCAGAATCTGAGGTACTGTTCTAGCCATTGGTTTGTGTGTTCTGATTGGCCATCCGTGCGGGGGTGGTAGGCCGTAGAGATGTTTTGCTCAATACCTAGTATTTTGCATAGCTCTCTTATGAACTTGGAGGTGAATCGGGGGTCTCGGTCACTGATGATGCACGACGGTAGTCTGAATCTGGTGAACACGTGTTTTACGTACAGGGCTGCGGTTCCTTCTGCGGTAATTTCTTCCAGGCACGGGATGAATATAGCTGCTTTTGAGCAGTCGTGATCCATGATGGTCAGTATTGAGTCGCATCCTTCTGATCGGGGCAGCTTGGTGATAAAATCAAGGGCTATGGTCTGGAACGGGGTTGCTTCTGGTTTGGGGAATATCGGCTGTAGTGGTGCTCGTGTGGGTCGGTTGTTGACCTTGATCCTTTGGCAATCAGCGCAGCCTTTGACGTAGTCCTGGGTTTCTTGTTTTAGGCCTGGCCACCAGTAGTATCGTTCCACCATCTTGATCGTTTGATTGATCCCTGGGTGTCCATGCACTGGCGGGTCATGATGTACTTGGATGATGCGTCGTCATTCGTGTAGGTCTCCCGTTACCACGCGTCTTCTGTCCTTGTACCATGTTCCTTCGATTCTTTTGAGTTTGTGTGGATCCACCCATCTTTTGATTGTCCCTTCGTCTTGGGTGTACACCGGACATGTTGTTTCCATTTCCAGGGTGTCAATTGTTGGTCCTGTACGAGTGGGATTTTCAGTGGTATCGATGGTGTTTGCTTGGACGAAGATGTGGTCCAGTAGTACCATGACATGTTCGTTGTCATTTTCTCCCTGGTCATAGTCTGGCCGTCGTGATAGGGCGTCCACTCGTCCGTTGGCCGTGCCCTTTATGTGGTGAATTTCGATGTCATATTTGGATAGTTCCAGTACTTCCCTTGCCACTCATCTACTAATCTTTTGTGGAGATCTCCAGTATAATAAGTTCATATGGTCGGAAAAGACCTTGATCTTATGCGGCGAGCCGGCGAGGTATTGTCGCCAGTTGCGCAGTGCTTTCACGATCACTAGGAGTTCCAGGTCGTAGATGTCGTAGTTTCTTTCGGCCGCGTTTAGGGTGTTTGAGTAGAATGCGATAGGGTGTCATTTGTTGTTGGCGTCTCGTTGGAGGAGTACTGCTCCTACCGCATATCCTGAGGCGTCGACTTCCATCTCGAATTGCTTGTCTAGTTCGGGATGTTTGAGTACTGGTTCGTTCGTCACTAGGTTTTTGAGTTTGTCGAATGCCTGTTGTTGTTCTGTTCCCCACTGCCATTCCATGTCTTTTCAGGTAAGTTTGTTGAGGGGTCGTGCATGTGTGGCAAAATTTCTGATGAAGGCGCGGTAAAAGTTACAGAATCCGAGGAATGATCGTACTTGCTTGACGGTTTTGGGAGTTGGCCAATCTTTAATGCCTGAAATTTTGACGGGGTCCATGCGGATCACCCCCTTTTCAATGATTACCCCCAGGTAATTGAGGGAAGAAGAGTGAAAGGTGCATTTTTCTGGTTTCAGGTATAGATTGTGTTGTTCCAGGAGGTCTAGTACGTCATGTACTGCTTCCGTGTGAGCCTGTTCTGTTGAGGCAGTTGCAATTCCAATGTCGTCCATGTATACGCAGATAATCGTTCCTTTGGTTTCGTGGTATTCAATGAGGGGTTTGAATATGTGGTTCATCATTGTTTGGAACATGGATGGGGAGTTGGTCATTCCGAAGTACATTACCAGCGGTTCGAAGAATCCGTGTTTGGTTTTGAATGCCGCTTTTCCTTGGTCTCCCTCTTTGATCAATATGTTGTTATACCCCCACCTGACATTGAACTTGGAGAATATCCATCCACCGCTTAGGTCTGTGATTAATTCTGGGATTAGCGGGAGGGGGTACTGGTTGCGTATGGTCCATTTGTTCAATGTTTGGTAGTCCTGTACTGGGCGTAGTTTTCCGTCCTTCTTTTTAACGAAAAAGAAGGGCGATGTGTACGGGGATTTAGAGGGTCATATGTATCCTTTAGCTAGCTGTTCGTCCAGGAATTCTTTCAATGCTTTGTCTTCTGCTTGGTTTACTGGATATATTTTGCAGTTGATGGTGTCTGGTGCGTCGGGTTTGAGTTCGATTGCATGGTCCCATGGCCTGGATGGTGGGAATCTGTGAGATTCTTCCTCGCTGAATACTTTCGCGTGTCTTTGGTATTCTGCTGGTATGTCCTTTTTTGTTGTGTATTGTTGTGCTGATATTGCCATGTCCGTTGCCATAGTTTGCAGGTGTATGGGGAGTGATTCTTCCTCCAGCTCCTGGTATATTTGGTTGGAGGTGTTGTCCATGTATTGGGTGATGAGTTGTCGGATTTCTGTTAGGTTCTTTTGTTGAGGGTTCATTGTTCGTAGGATGATGGGGTACTGTTTGGTGTCTAAGGTGGTGGTTGCCCATTGGATCCTGGGTTGGAATGTGGCAAGCCACGGGTATCCGAGTATGAGGTCTTCCCCTCCTACGTTGGTTACGAGGAACCTGATATCCTTCCTGGTGTTATCAGTTTGGATGTTTAGGTCTATGTAGTGGGTGATTTTCCCTCCTTTGTTATGCGTCCCATCTATGTTCCAGATGTTATGGGGGCATTCTAGTTCTTTGGTTCCTAGGCGCATTCTTCTGATGAAATCGGGGTGTATGAAGTTGTCGGTTGCCCCGGAGTCGACTAGTGCTTTTCTTTTGGCCATAAAGTAGCTCGTGCGGATCGAAACTGGAACATGCATAGATCGATAGTGTGTTATGAACGACGAGTTACAATTGACTGCCCTCACCCAGGCCGTTGGGTTCAGGCATCCTGAAAATCCGGATTCCCTGCCATATTTCTGGCGAACATCTCTCTTCCATCCTCCTCTAGTTCTGCAATCCTACCCATTATGTCTTCTACTCGTTGTTGGGAAGTGGTGCCGCTATTGACTTGTGCGGGTTCATTGAGGTCAATGAGTGGTTCCCCTGCTACGCTCTGTGGAGTGGTGGGTACTTCCTCGATGTAGGCGGTTCTTCCTTGGAGTGTTCCCCAGTTGCGTGGTTGACATGGCTGTGGGCATTCTCGTGAGAAGTGACCTTTCTGACTGCAGTTGTAGCAGGTGATGTCCCTGCTGTTGAATATTCCTCGTCCTCCACGCCCTCTGCTCAGGAATCCTCCTCAGGGTGTGAACGGTGGTCGCCCTTGGGTGTAGTTCCTCCATTCCTGAGGATTGTTGGGGTCCGCTTCATCTGATCCTGCGACTCTGGCGCGGATTCTTCCAGGTGTAGTGTCCATTGCATCTGGGTGGTTACGATACTGTTGCCAGCCTTGTTGCCTCTGCGGGGGTTGAAAGCGTGCTGGTTGTCCTTGTCTAGGGCGTGTGTTTGTTTGCAGCTGTCGTCTGAAGCTGTCCATTCTAGCTTTCATGTGGATGTAGCGTTTTTGTTGCTCGATGGCCGCTGTCTTCCACTGTTGATAGGTGTGGGGGCTGTGGAACTGGTATGCATTCCGGTAGAGATCCATTGGTAGTCCTCTAGTGAATTTTTCCAAGACTAGGGGTTCGTCTAGGCAGTAGTCAGCTTGTCAGACTAGCTTTTCGAATTTAGTGATGTAGCCATCTATGTCTGTTCCTGTCATCCTGACCCCTTTGTCCAGTTCTAGTCTGGCTCGTTCTTGTTCCATATTGTCGCGGAACTGTCGCTTGAAGGCGAGTTCCACTCCGGCCCATAGCCATGGGTCGTATCGGTCGGTGTGGGTGTCAAGCCATTTCTGGGTTTCCGTGGTCCATTTGTCGACTAGTGGTCCTTGGATGTAAGTGAGGAACATCATTGCTTTGATGTAGGGAATTTGTAGGCTTCGGTTTGCGAAATTGACCCCTACGTATCTTTTCCATTGGGTGAGGAATGCTTCAGCTTTGTCACGATCTCCAGTGAAGACTGCCGGTTCTTTTCCTATGAATTTGTCGGTAGTTGCGCTGTTGGGAGTGTGAGTGACGTTGGCAGGTTGTCCTTCGTCATCTCCTCCTCCTCCTCCATTGTTTCCCCCTTCATCTCCGGGGTCTCCTCCTGGGGGTCCTTGACTTTTGGGTTCGTTGAACAGCGCTGTTCTGGCGTGGGTTTCTTGGGTAATGGTCTGAGACATATTGGTGGGAATGGACTTAGCGATTTCCTCTAGAGTGGTTTCCTCTGTTTCGTTTTCAAGGATTCGAATTTCTTCCAGATTGCTGGCGAGTGATGGTGATGGTGCAGGTGTTTTTGGAGTAGGGGATCGGACTGGTTCCTCCTCTTGCCTGTCAATAGTTCCCCACTGATCTCTTGTTACTATGTTTGCACTGGGGATGTCGAGGCGTAGGGCTTCTCCGGCTGGCCTGACAACTTGGTATTTGTCGTGAAGGTTGTCCCAGCAGATTTCGGTCCAACAGGTGTTTTCGAAGTTGAATTCTACTGTGATGAGTTGGGTAACTCCTTGTCTGTTAGTGTAGTAGGTGACATAGCCTGGGTCTGGTGCGTCGTCTTTCCAGAACGCGCTCTCTAGGTATCTCTTGGGTACGTTTCGCTCTCCTCTTCTGTTGATGTGATATGGTCTGAATGGGACCCAGTAGTCCTTTGTCGGTCTGCTCGGATTGGCCACGGTGGGATCTTGGTCTTAATGTAACGTCTACCACGGACGTTAGCCTGACTTAGGCTTTGTTTGAGGCGGCGATCCGAAGGGGACAATAGTAATTGCGGTTAGCAGGACTCTGGGGGAAGTGACTGGGGTGTTGGAAGAGTTCTTCTCCGTCTCCTCTGTATCCATGTAGGTCTTCGCCTTGCAGTATTCCGATAGGGGGTTTGTGGGTAATCTTGAGGTCCGCCCACGAAGGATGATCAATGATATACAGATGGAGGTATGGGCGTGCCACACGTTCGTTGAGATAGAGGTAGACTGAGTGGAAGATGGCGCCATCGGGATATGTGTCCACTGCCCTCGAAGGGAACTCGGGATCAGCTCACGGGGATCCCCTGGTCTGAAGGGATATGCCAGAGGACTCACTTAAAGGGGGAGATCCCTAGAGAGAGAGAGAGACTGGTAGTGGTATTGGAAGAAGACCAAGATGCCGTTCTTGGTCTTCACAGTTCTCTACTTATACAGTTACGCGTGGGCTTTCAAGCACTGCTCCAATCCGTGCTAGCCAATAGCGTAAGTACTGTGAACCCTAGTACAGCTATCCTAGTATGAGTCATGATCCGATCCATTATCGTACACAATCACATGCTCCAGAGCTTACCCGGCTGACTGATCCTACAAGTCCATGATGATATACTGCTGACATGGTGTCATACCCATCCGTCAGTGTCCACTTCCGTTCCATACGTAACACTGAAGATCCCTTCTCCCCCATTAACTGGGCTGCCTTGTCACCAGCCGTTGCCATGACAACAGACAGGCAAAACCCAACACCCAGTCCAGCCTCTCCAGCCCCCAACACTCTAGTCTCGGAGGCCCAGACCGCCATGTCGACCCTCACTGTAGAGGAACATGTGCAGATGCTCTGGGAAGAGTACCTCTGACCCGCTGCCAACCACTCCACCACGGCCCCCTCAAACGCAGTAGAGGCGGCGCATGCCGACCCACCAACTGGTGCAGGTGCCCAACATGACCGGGCCAGTTCACCAGGCACATCAATAGGGAGTACAGGGTCATCAAGCGGCTACTGGAACGAAAGCCAAAGCTGGAGAGAGGAGATGTTGCATGACGCACCCAGGACCCTGAAGGGTCGGGCCAAGAAGATGATGGAGAAGTTCTGGAGCCAGTGGCCTCGAGCCAAGAGCAACCAGAAGACGCGCCCGAAGAAAAAGGGAGTGGCACCCCTGCAGGATGACAAGCCTCTTCCTAGTATGGAAGGAGGTATGGTCAAGTTTTGGGACCGTGAAGCGCAAGGCGGATCCGGAGGATGGATCCAAGAAAAGGTGGCCCTGGAGGATTATGACGAAGAAGATGGGCCCCCAGTAATGAAGAAACCGCAACGGGAGTGTCCTGGTCCTGAGTACCATTGGACTGACTGCCCTAATTCGTTTTCATGTCAGTACCACTACCCCAGTTAGAGATTTGACAAAGTCAAGGCGACTTTGTGCTTGGAAGGGGGATTGTGTCACGATTTCGTATGGTTTACTTTATTTTCTCTTTTCAGACTTCGTGTCTCATGACGTGGTGTCTCGTGACTTATAGGTCTTGTGACCTTTGACTCCATATCTCGGAGCCATTATGACTCCTATGTGACTGCTCGGTGAGTCACTGCTGTTCCCCTTGACCCTGGTGGAGCGCTATGACTCTGATTGACTCATTACGACTGTGCAAGCCCTTATGACTCGTGCTATGACTTGTCTTTATTGTACGATGACTCGATCCTAGGACTTGTTCGTGACTCCTCCCTAGGATTGCTAATTACTATAAGTACTGTCTGTGTTGGCTACTAGTAGCCCCAGACTTGACTTCTTGTATCCTACGGTACCCGAGCAATCGATACCTTTGATACTCCATCTCTCACGAACTGAACCCTCCTATCCACTCAAGGACTATCTGAGCATAGTCCACTCGTTCATCTTTACTGAAGTTCCTCCTCGGAACTTCCCTTTGAACACTGAACCAACCCCTTGACTCTTAGTGCAGTGTCCCTGTAGAGAACCTATCCCAAGTCGGGAGAACGTCCCTACCGTGACATAACATGCGGATGGTGTTTTGGTCGCCTGTACTGACTCGTGCTCCTTGTCGGTACCAGACTCCGTCGAGTTTCTTCAGTTGGTGAGGGTTGACCCATGGGTGTAGTCGATCTTCGTCTTGGTCATGTTGCTCTGGTAGCTGGGTACCAATGACATGGGTGAATACCTTGTCAGGAAGGACTATGACCCCTTCATTGTCATGTTCTCCCTGGTCGTGATCTGGCCGCCTCGACAGAGCGTCTGCTCAGCCGTTGTTGGTTCCTTTAATGTGATGAATCTCGTAGTTGTATTCCATAAGTTCGAGCACTTCCCTTGCCACTCAACAGCTTATCTTTTGTGCCGTCCTCCAATGTGTGAGGTTGAGATGGTCTGAGAATATCTTGATCTTGTGAGGCAATCCAGCAAGGAATGGTCTCCAGTGTCTAAGTGCCTTGATGATCACCAAAAGTTCCAGATTGTAGATGTCGTAATTGCATTCCGCTTCATTGAGGGTAGCTGAGTAGTATCCTATGGGGTGTTGCTTTCCGTCTTTCTTCTTCTGGAGTAGTACCGCTCCTATTGCGAACCCAGACCCATCTACTTCTAGGGATGTCAACGAGTTAGACTCGTCTATACTCGTTTAGCTGTATCTCCTGAACCAGTGATTGTACAGGTCTGAAATTTGGTATACAAGCAGGCATACTGTATATCTGCTCGCATTCCAAATTTCAGACCTGTACAATCACTGGTTCAGGAGATACAGCTAAACGAGTATAGACGAGTCTAACTCGTTGACATCCCTGTCTACTTCAAGTTCAAATTGGTCAGTTAGACAGGGGTGTGCCAGCACTGGCTCTTCAGTTACTAGCGTCTTGAGTTTCTGGAACACTTTTCTTCTTCTGTGCCCCATTGCCACTTGGTGTGTTACGATCACCCAGATCATCTGCGAGTACTCAGCTGGATTCGTGCTTAGTGGGCCAGTCCGGGCGCTGCCAGTGCTTAGCTAAGCTTGAAAGCGGACTTGACTTTGACCTTTCACTCCAACAACTAGCTTTGTGGGCTATATTATTAGGAGACTCAGATACCGATACATAGTACAACTACCACTCTACTTATACCGTACAGTACTGGATTTTCTGTGCTATTTTCTAGAGCCACATAAGTGGGGAGTCGAGGACGCGCATACGCCAGCAAACATACTTGCTGGCAACCCTCTGCCCTATGAGTCAGTTCAAGTCGAGGTGCACTGCTGGCATTTACTGCGCAGGCACGTGCCCTGTGAGTCACTATAGTAACCGAGTCTGAGAATAGATCCACCGCTGGCATTGCTGCGCAGTCACGTGGTCTGTGAGTCATGAGTCCGGCCGAGTCTGAAACTGAGTCTGGAACTTTGAATCCGAAATGGGAAACTCTTTTGTGGGAAATGTCACGTGATTGTGACACGGTGTCTTTCCGTGTGAGTTTGTTAAGTGCTTGTGCATGCGTGGTGAAACCGTGAATAAAGAGGCAGTAAAAATTGCAGAAGCCTAGAAAAGAGCGAACGTCTCTGACCTTTGTTGGTCGTGGCCAGTCTCTGATGCCTGCTATTTTCACTGGGTCCATACGTGTTACCCCCTTTTCAAGGATTACCCCCAGGTAATCCATTTGGGGTTGATGGAAGAGACACTTTTCGGGTTTGAAGTAGAGGTCGTGATCCATAGTGTTACGATTTTCCCCCTTTTCCCTTCCATTTCCATCTCATGCCTTGTGACTTGCATTCGGTGTCTAACTTCCATTGTACCTTTACAATACGATCCGCTTCAATCTGCGCCTCGGCTCTTATCTTGCGCCCAGTGCATGACCGTTACGACGCCCCGTGGCGCGACTTCCAGAATCCGCTGACGACTTCTGATCCACGCATCATCCCGCGGAATTCCCTTGTTCTCTTTCTGTACTTCCCCTTGTTAGCTCTCTAGGACCCGGATCCTAGGATCGCACCATATGTTTGTCTCTGACAAACATCATGTACTAGTATATAAGTCTCACGCTACCTAGCTTGTACGGTAGACTTGACTTCTTGTGTAAAACCACACCGCTGTTCGCTCTCACGATCCGATTCCTTGAGTCACACTTTCGCTTGACTCCCCCGTTCGCTCGCCGTTGCGCTTGAGCCTGTCTTTGCTATTACCCTTGTGTCTACAGAGGCCAAGTGGTACTTATTCACCATCGAACTAAGTCGTAACTGACTTACTCCTGTCCCGTTACCGTCTGTGACTTAACCGAAGTACATGTCGTACTTAACGCCCCTGTGGTGGCGTTACATTAAGTCAAGTCTCTCACAGTGGCGACATCTAGTTGCACCAGATCCAAGTTCCAGCCTGAGTACATCACTCGGCTTACAACTGACGAGCTCTCTGACTGTCACGATCATGTGACACACCACGTAGTAGACGAACGGATTCGGAAAGGTGACTCGATCATGCCAACAGACTCTGACTCACGCCAGCGAGGCAACTCGCTGGCACGTATCTCTGACTCACGCCAGTGGGATAGCCCACTGGCAAGTACGACTCCATGTAAAACCGTACCGAAAAAGCCCCAGTCTGTATGACTATAAGTAGAGCTACCATAACGTGTGTAGTCGGTAGCTAGTCTTTGTTGAAAACTCAGCATTCCCCATCGACTTGTCAAAAGCTCGAAAACGCGTAGCGAAAAGTCTCGAGAGAAGTTGCCAAGTCAACTTCTCGACTTCTCGACTCCAAGGACTCTGACACGACCCTCCGACGTCTCAAACGACCCACTGAGGTCGTAACAAAAGACTAGCTCTCCTTACTCGACCCCGCGTGAAACGAATTGCACATGGACCCCTCCGAACGACCTTGCATGACAACGCGAGACATCCCGACGAACAACGACCCCGATTGACACAACAGACACAACGGGCATACACGAACAGTGAATAGTAATATTCACGCATAGTATTAAAAAAGTGGCGAGCCTCACATATGACATCCCCGATGACAATTCGTGGGTAACCGTAACCCGACGACCGCTCGACGACCTACCAGCACACGTACTCAGAAGGGCCTTCTGGTTCGTGTCTCGATTCGACCCCACAGACGTAGGGTACCGGTGTACGCTTCCCGAAAACCAAGGGACGCTGACTGTAGAGTTCATCAACAACGATTGGTATATTCTCGAACGACACGACGGTCGGTGGCAAGCTAAAACAAATTTCCGTATCGACATTGACGGGGCCAGAGAACTTGGACTGGGCTATTGGAGGCGAAGCGACCCACTCCACCCAAACTTTGTTGAACCAATTCACACTGATACCGCAGACCCAATAGAAGAACTCACCACTGCATTCCGCCAACTAACGCCTGTACATCAAGAACACGCGACCGCCCAATCCGTCGAAGTTGACAAAGAACCACCTGTTGAACCCATCGAAACTCTTGAAGCACTTACCGCCGCCGTATTAGCAACTTATATCCCACAGACAACGACACTACCAACAATGGCAACACCTCTGCTTACGGGTAGCCTCAAAGGCACAGCCCCGATGATGTTCGCGGGCGACAGAAAAAAGAGCGAACAATTCCTACGCGAATTCCGTCAGTATCGGCGGAACAATCGTACACATGAACTCATTGTCTCGCCGTACGCGCGAGTAGGCTTGGCCCTATCATTTATACGCGGAAACGCGGTGGACGATTGGGTAGACGAACAAGAACTCGCCCTCGACGGCAAGGTTAAGCGCACACTAAACCCGGTGACCGAAAACGACGAAACACTATGGACAAGCTTTGAGACCGCGTTCAAAAATACGTGGACAGACACAATGAGCAAACAGAATGCTTACCAACAACTGATATCACTCACCATGACCAACGACGACATCGACAATTACATCGCCAAGTTCCAACGCCTCGCGAACCATGCCGGATGGGACGCGAACGCGCAAGGCACCATCGAGTTCTTCCGGCGTGGCCTAAAAAGAGGCCTTCTCATTGCATGCCTACGACGGCAAACCCTACCAGTCAGTATGGACGAATGGCAAGAGGCGGCGCGACAAGAAACACAGCGATACCAGACCATAGCATCATGCGTCGGTGCGGGCGGACCACAACAACAGTGAACGGGCCCCACTCAAACTACGAAAACACACACGCCGCGGCGCAACGAGCCAGTCCCGATGGACGTCGACAACGTCACGGTTGGGCCACCAAAGACGCGATTCACCAGTCAACTATTGCCCGAAGAAAAAGAAAAGTGCCAACGAGAAGGAAGATGCTTCCGCTGTCAAAAACAGGGGCATCTGTCGCGTTTCTGCCCTCAGAAGAAAAACCCACCCGTAAAAGCAAACAAAGTGGTCGCAAAATCACCAGTTGCGGGTAAAAACCCCGTCGACCCGACGCCGCCGGCCACGGTAAACACGATGCAAACAGCCCAAGCTTCATTGCTCGGGTTATCCAAACGCGAACGACAAGAAATAATAGCAAACATGTTGCTTGAAGGGGAAGTCGAAGACCCAAGCGACGCCGAAGAAATCAACGCCGTCGAAAGTACCACCCCTTCGGCACTCACCATAGACATGCCCGTACAGGGGCCCGATCGACAAGAAAACATGTCCACGCTCCTCGACTCGGGAGCATCGGAAAACTTCATCGATTATCGCGTAGTGGGGCGACTCAAGCTCGAAACCACGAAAACGACTCCCTGAGAGGTGACGAATGTAGACGGCACCGTCAATGTGGGCGGAGGGTTGAGAAGCAAGTGCCATCTGAGGTACCATAGCGGTGACAAATACGATGAGATTTCCTTCTATGTCACCAACCTCGGACGGTCCCGACTCATCCTCGGTTATCCGTGGTTTCAGAAGCATGACCCAAAAATCACCTGGGCTACAGGTGTACTAGACGAACCGCCCATTAGGCTCACACAAAAAACCGAAATCGCCACGATCGCGCAACAGTGGGCAGAACAAACCCAAAAGGCGAAACCAGACGTACAGCTTCCAGAAGCCTACCAAACCCACGCCACGGTCTTCTCAGAAGAAGCGGCAAAGCGATTCCCACCGCAAAGACCCGATGACCACGCAATCCAGTTGAAACCTGACGCACCGGCGACACTACTGTGCAAAATATACCCGCTCAACCCCACCGAACTAGCCCACTTAGACGAATTCCTCAAAGAACACCTGGAGAAAGGGTATATCAGAGAATCAAAATCGCCATACGCATCCTCGTTCTTCTTCCTCAAAAAGAAAGATGGCAAACTCCGACCCGTGCAAGATTACAAAGCACTTAACACGCTAACCGTCCGAGATGAATACCCGATACCGCTTATCTCTAATATACTAGATAACCTATCAGACAAAGCGCTATTCACCAAGTTCGACATCCGGTGGGGCTACAACAACATTCAGATCAAAGAAGAAGATCGATGGAAAGCGGCGTTCAAGACACCGCGTGGGCTATTCGAACCCCTCGTCATGTACTTCGGGCTCACTAACTCCCCGGCCACGTTCATGCGAGCTATGCTTCGCATATTCCGACCGCTCCTCGACCGATATCCCTCTGAGTTATTCATCTATATGGATGATATACTAATCGCTACCACACTCGATCTCACTAGACATCGCCTTATCGTCAACCAAGTACTCGGCATTCTGGCAGCCGAAAGCTACTTCCTCAAACTCTCCAAATGCGAGTTTGAACAACGAGAAGTAGATTACCTCGGTATGACGATCCGCGAAGGCTTGATATGGATGGGCGAAGATAAGGTCAACGGTCTTCGCGATTGGCCTCACACACTCACTTCCGCGCGCCAAATCAGGAGTGTGCTCGGGGTACTCAACTACCAACGACCGTTCATCCCGGGTTTCGCAGCGATGGCAAGACCCCTGAATGCCCTTCTAAAGAAGGAGGTCCCGTTTGAATGGACAGACGAATGTACGTCCGCATTAGATCACTTAATCACTATCGCTACCTCGCGGCCAGCGCTGCGACAACCCGACCCCACACGGCCATACGAACTTCAAACGGACGCATCTGGCTTTGCAGTCGGGGCGATCCTTATGCAGAATGACCCTCAAGGAAAACCCCAAGTGGTGGGGTATTTCTCGCAGTCCTTAACCATGGCAGAACGAAATTACGACGTATACGATCGCGAGTTTCTCGGGTTAGTCCGCGGTCTCGAACATTGGTGACATCTTCTTGTCGGAGCCCGTCACCCGGTCACGGTCTTCACCGACCACGCCAACCTCATCCACTATCGCCAACCGCAACGCATTAACCGACGCGTCGCATGTCTAGTCAACCTTCTCGCCGATTACGATCTTCGACTGATCCACCGCCCGGGCGCACTACTACAAGCCGACGCCTTGTCGCGCCACCCCGTTCATGGAAACGGAGCAGATGACAACACCGAAGTCCTCGTCCTGCCGCAAACCCTCTTCATCCAGGCCACGACTACGTCCACGCTGGACGACCGCTGTCGCCTCGCCCAACTTAGTCACTTACCGGCCCTAGAACGCCTAGCGCGCAACACCGACATCATCCTCTCCAACGGCCTCTGGTGGAAAGGCGCATGACTTGTGATCGTGGACGATCAGACTCTACAGAGGGGGGTAATTTCATTATTTCACGACCTTCCCACCGCAGGACACCCCAGTATCGCAAAAACTATGACCCACATCCAAGAACACTACTGGTGGCCACAAGTGAAAGAAACGGTAACCAACTACGTGAACGGATGCGCCACGTGCCAAAGCACCAAAGCGCTACCGGGTTGACCCAAGCCACCGCTCTCGCCAATCATACACAACAAACCAAAGCTACCGTTCACGGTGATAGCACTCGACTTCATCACCAAGTTACCACCAGCCCGAGGGTACGATACCATATTAACCATCACAGATCAAGCGTGTTCCAAAGCCAGCATATTCGTGCCGTGCAATGAGACGATTACAGCCGAAGGAGTCGCGAAGAAGTACCTGCAATATGTCCTCCCGCACTATGGGCTACCGGGGCGAGTCATATCAGATCGAGATCCACGATTCACCGCAAACGTGATGAAAGAATTGTGCAAAACGCTACAGATCACACAAAACATCAGTACGGCGTACCACCCGCGAACGGATGGGCAATCCGAACATACCAACCAATGACTCGAACAGTACCTCCGCATCTACGTGAATTATCAGCAGAATGACTGGGCCGATTGGTTACTGATTGCTCAATACGCCCTCAATAGTTGGAAGTCGGAAACGACAAAAGAAGTGCTGTTTAACCTACTAACGGGGTACATCCCCACCGTACACCAACCACGTACGACCGACACCAACGTACCCACTACCACGCAACGACTCCGCCAACTTCACGAAGCAAGACGACACGCCCACGATGCTATGACGCGGGCACAAACCACGTGGATCGACACCACACGGTTCATGCCGTACTGCATGGGCGATAAAGTATGGCTCGACGCCACCAACTTACGCACCACCCAACCAATGGCCAAATTGGCGCCGAAGAGGTACGGACCCTTTACGATAACACGCAAGCTGTCTGACGTGGCATATCAATTGGCAATACCGAAGACATGGAAAGTTCACAATGTGTTCCACGCTGGGTTACTTACGCCGTACCGAGAAACACAGATACATGGCCCGAACTTCGCAGAACCACCACTGGACCTAGTAGACGGTGAAGAAGAATGGGAAGTAGAAGCAATACTCGGAGAAAGACGCCACGGACGTGGCAAGGCACTCCAATACCTGGTGCGATGGCGAGGGTATTCCGCCGCGCACAACAGCTGGGAGAAGGCCGCGGACATGCACGCACCCGAATGTATAAAGCAATACCGCGCGAAGAACAAACAAAGCAGCGAAATCACAACCCTCGAAGTTTCACCAATGGACCAACCAGGGCCACCACCCGATTTCCCTGAAGTCCGCGACGACGAACTCACCCCCGAACTCATCAAGGCTATCGAACAACAAGTTGCAGCCTGGGCACGAGTGGGACGCGATTACGATGTGCGAAACAACTCCCCCCGCTCTAGACAAGACATGTACGGTTATTCCACCTTCCTGTCCCAGGGAGAGCATGTCCGCGCCTCCCAAGCACGGGGCCGTAGACGCCGACGGCTCCGATACGAAGTGGCCACACAGCTACGCGAGCGACGTGCTGCCGCAGTGGAAGACGCGCAGCAACTCCTCGTCGGTCCCGAGCTCGAACCCCGACAAGGATACGTCGACCCGCCACCGGCCGACGACGACCCACAGAACGCCGCCCCAGGGTACCGACACCCGGGTTGGGGCTGGAGACTAGCAGCGCCCGACGAAGACTACCCCATGAACATACCATTACAGGCAGGCGGGCGGGGACAGGCACGGTACGTGCGATTTATGATCGACCAACGCGAGCGCCCCACTTTACTTGGAGCGGAGAGTCGCGACGCGCCTATCTACAGCATGGGACTCTATGCGAAAGCCCAACCCCGAGACCAACATAACGCAGAAGACGACGACTTACAACTGTACGACCCCGACCACCCGTCCAAGCACGAGATCGACCTCGCCTTGGTGCAACTGGCCAACCCAGGCATATGCGCGGACGTGTTACGGTTCCGCCAGTCCAGTCGGCTCAAGAAAGAGTTGCTACAGCGCGCACGAGACCTGGAGCTAATGTGGGCAGAATGGTACGCACGAAGCCACGACATCGACCGCAGGCTGCGCGAGGCCAGAGTCCCCACCAGGCTCGCGCCACACCTCCCGCCCGTCGTCATACCCCCACTACTAGACGCAGAAAACACAGACCCGGGCGCACACGTGGGGAGGGTTAACCTCCACATCAACCTCAGCAACGCACCACCGCCAGTACCAGTACCACCGCCGCAACGTGCCAACCCACCTGTGCAACCGCAGCCCCTGTCCGCACCGCAACAGGTCAGCGTCCCAACAGCCTCACGCCCAGCAGCCCCGACATCCATCACAATACCAGTCGCGCTAGAGCGGACGCCCCCCAGCGCACGAGGGCATCCCCGCCTCTACGACGACCGACCAGTACGCCCAAATTGCATCTACTGCGACAGCCCAGAACATATCAACTACGACTATCCACACCCCCACTCCCGCTGTTTCATCAAACACCAGTGCCGCGTACCGCACAACCACGTCCACCGCCTCACGCCGTGTACCTGGCGCGACGGCACCTCGAATGCGACTCCACGCCACGCGCATCACCAGCCTTATCGCACCCCACACGAACTCCCACCACGACCTCAAACTGACACAGTTCATCGGTCACTCGCACAACGTATCGAGCCCATGCACGAAGAAGGCGAAGTAGTAGACGACGAAGATCGCATCAACTGGGCTCGCTACGCCGACGTACCCGAGTAGCTCGGGACGAGCCGATCAAGAAGGGGGCGTGTGTCACGATCACGTGACACGCCACGTAGTAGACGAACGGATTCGGAAAGGTGACTCGATCATGCCAACAGACTCTGACTCACGCCAGCGAGGCAACTCGCTGGCACGTATCTCTGACTCACGCCAGTGGGATAGCCCGCTGGCAAGTACGACTCCATGTAAAACCGTACCGAAAAAGCCCCAGTCTGTATGACTATAAGTAGAGCTACCATAACGTGTGTAGTCGGTAGCTAGTCTTTGTCGAAAACTCAGCATTCCCCATCGACTTGTCAAAAGCTCGAAAACGCGTAGCGAAAAGTCTCGAGAGAAGTTGCCAAGTCAACTTCTCGACTTCTCGACTCCAAGGACTCTGACACGACCCTCCGACGTCTCAAACGACCCGCTGAGGTCGTAACACTGACTGTATCAAAGGAGCAGCTGTCTGGGCAGAAATCAACAACATTGAAGGATACTACATCTTCAACCCAAGAAAGAAAGAGTATCACCAGATCCATTACCTGGAGGACAAACGTCTCTGGGCTTATATTGATTACTTGCCGAATGAACAAAGCTGGTATACTATCGGACCAGTACCGCTTGAGTTGAATGTTGGACCACTAAAGAGTCATAACCCGAAAGGGATTGACGTCAACTCCAACCCTGATAATTCACCCAGTGTCTCTGTACCAACAACCACGTTTACCCCCTCCCTATTCGTAAATCCCCCAGACCTACCTGGTCCCCAACCTACACCCCAGTCCATGTCACAAACCCATGCCTCAGCCAGCACCACCCTTACCAGCGGAGGACCAGCTCCTTCTGGTAGTGGAGGCACTCCTAGCGGCGGCCTGTCAGGTGGAGCAGCGGCTCCTAGTGGCGGAAGCGCAGCTCCTGGAGGAGGTCTCCCGGGTGGTGGCGCTAGTGGAGGAAGTGTGCTAGGTGGTGGAGGAGGCGGTGCAGGTGGCGGAGCAGGTGGGGGTGGTGGAGCAGGTGGCGCTCCTATTCCCCTTGCCGGAGCCACACCAGCCGCGATCCCGCCCGCACCTGGAGGACACGGACGCTTAGGAGGAAACCCACCCCCTGAGTTCAACGGAGACCGAGAAAAAAGCAAGCAATTTATGCTTGCGTTCAACCTATACCAAGAAATGAACCCCACCGTCGACCAACTTGCTATCCCCTACCCCCGCGTGATGACCTTTCTCTCGTACATCCGCGGACCCCTTGTCGACGATTGGGTCACAGAACAGTTCGCGTGGCTTGAGGACCAGCGAAACACAGGAGTTCTAATGACCGAGATGAACCTGTGGAACACCGTCCGCGATCGGTTTATGCAATCATGCACTGATACGGCAGAACGAACAAAGGCCTGGAAGAGTTTGCAAACTCTGACGATGAAGGGCGAAGATATCGACACCTATGTGGCTACGTTTTCCAACCTAGTCCACAAAGCCGGGTATAACCCCAATGAAGCCACGACCCTGGAAATGTTCCAGGATGGACTCCCAAACCAGTTAGTGGTCAATGCCACACACTTCCAACATCCGATCACATGGGATGATTGGAAGGTGGCCGCTCGCCTACAGCAGGCTGAATATTTGGTTTTAAAGGACCGCCTGGGAAAGAACAAACCCCAGCACGGAAAGAAGGGCGGACACAGCCGAGAGCAGTGGGTCCAGGCCCTCAATCAGAACCGCAACCCAAACACCATGGATGTTGGATGCGCCCGAGCCTCCGTGGCACTTACCGATGGAGATCGGGCCCAGCTTCAGAAGGAGGGACGATGTTTTAGATGTCGTGCTCAAGGGCACATGTCGTGTAACTGCCCACAAAAGGGAACGTGCGCGGCTACTACCTCCTCCTTCCCTCCTTTACCCCGACTCCAGACGTATCAACTCCCACCATCACTACTGTCGCCGTATCTTCTAATCGTGTACTTTCGAATGAAGAACAGGCAGATGCACAGATCGCTGTGATGAAAGCGCAGACCCAGGAGGTCAGGGACCTCATGGTGGACAAACTATTCAGGAAAGAGGGTTTTCCCAACGCTTGAACCTGGCGGCCTGGGCTAGAGCGTTAAATCTAAACGTGTACACTAGCAGATATCGATCCATGCGAATCCCAGTTCTGTTTAAATCTGCACACACAACGGCCAAACGACAAGTCCTAGTGGACTCAGGAGCAACTGACAACTTTATTTGTTCGACACTGCTCAAACGACTACAGATATCCACCCGAAACGTCTCACACCCCATCCATATTTGGAACGTAGATGGGACGAACAACCAAGACGGGGAGATCATGCAGTATACCGATCTCACCGTAAGAACCGGGAAGGAGACCAAGATGCTTCGCTTCCTAATCACGAACTTAGGAAGGGACGAAGTGATTCTCGGGTACCCCTGGTTTACGGCTTTTGAGCCACAGATACGATGGGGGGAGGCGACGTTGAACGAAGACTTTCAACCGGTCGTCATCTCCAGCCTTCATCTGTCAGATGAAGCCACGCCAATGGAAGCATCCATACGGGCGTTGGAGACATACGAACTTGACGAGGAGGCATGGGAGCAGCTTATGGACGATAAGCGGGATCCCTGTATCGCATTTCTACGAAAAACAACGACAGCCTCAGAACTAGCCCAGCAAGAGGCGGCAAAGAGACCCAAACGCACATTCAAAGAACTGGTACCTGTGGAGTACCAGCGTCACCATAAAGTCTTCAGTGAGGAAGTGTCCCACCGATTCCCTCCCTCACGAGTATGGGACCATGCCATCGACCTCCTCCCGAACGCCCCGCCAGCATTTGATTGTAAAGTGTACCCGCTGGCGCAAAACGAAGAGGAGGCGCTCACTACGTTCCTCACCGAACAGCTGGACAAAGGGTATATCAGACCCTCCAAGTCCGCTTACGCCTCACCATTCTTCTTCATCAAGAAGAAAGACAGGAAGTTGAGACCCGTCCAAGACTACAGGCGGTTGAATGAAATCACCGTCCGAAACCACTATCCCCTTCCCCTCATCCCCGAACTCATCGATCGCATACGAGGAGCCCGATTGTTCTCCAAGCTCGACATTAGGTGGGGCTATAACAATGTACGGGTCAAACCAGGAGACGAGCATAAGGCAGCATTTAAAACGAACCGGGGACTATTTGAACCCCTGGTTATGTACTTCGGCCTTACCAACTCCCCGTCGACATTCCAGGCAATGATGGACTACATCTTCCGAGACCTCATCCTACTTGGACTTGTAATCGTCTATATGGATGACATCCTCATCGCCACGGCCCTCGACCACACCCAACACCGGAACATGCTGCACGAGGTACTGCGCCTCTGCGAAGAGCATGACCTATACGTTAAGCCAGAAAAGTGTGAGTTCGAGGTATTAGAAATCGAATACCTCGGACTCATCATCGGGCACGGGAACGTCTGGATGGACCCCGTTAAAGTATGGGGAATCCTGGAGTGGCCAGCTCCGAAGAGCCTCAGAGAAGTACGCACCTTCCTCAGCTTCTGTAACTTCTACAGGCGGTTTATCCGAGGATTCTCCACCCTCACCTGCCTGTTGCACGACCTTACAAAAAAGGACACCCCCTGGCATTGGGACCAGGACCAGCAGGATGCGTTCGATAATATCAGACGAAGCATTGGCCGAGAACCTACACTCCTTTTCCCTGACCTCACGAAACCATTCGAGCTCGAAGTGGACGCGTCCAATGTAGCCCTAGGGGTGGTACTTAACCAACTAGGACCTGACCAACGCATGCACCCAGTTGCATTCCACTCCAAATCGCTAACAGAAGCGGAACGCAACTACGATATCTATGACCAGGAACTACTAGCAGTAGTTAAGGCGCTATGAGCGTGGTGCACCTACCTAGTTGGCTCCCCCCACAAGGTCATTATTCACACCAACCACGCCAATCTGCAGTATTGGAAGGACCCACGGAAAAATCAGCCGAAGAGTGGCACGTGAGTTTTTGGAGTTATCAGAGTACAACTTTGCACTGAAGCACGTACCTGGTATAAAAAACGGTCGCGCGGATGCCCTCTCATGACGAGCTGACTATGAGCCCAACAAGGAGGACAACAATGATGTCATCGTCCTCCCTGCCGACCGATTCATACGCACAACCCAGATGTCAATGCACGACATGGACATCTGGACGCAGATTGCCCAAAATATGGATGAGAAAGCCGTCCTCACGTGGGTCGAACCCCACAACCTGAAAAAGCACCAAGGTCTCTGGTGGAAAGGAGACGCTCTTGTTGTCGTGGGCGACAATGATCTTAAACAGGGGGTAATTACCTTTTTCCACGACATGCCTAGCATGGGCCACCCAGGAATCGCAAACACGCTAGAGTTGGTGCGACACGACTACTGGTGGCCAAATATGCGGAAGGACGTGGAAGACTACGTCAAGGGCTGTGCGACATGCCAAGCCAACAAAATCAACCCCCACCAACAAAAACCACATCTCTTCCCCATTACCACAGACCCGGACGCAGAACCATTCGAAGTTGTAACAATGGACTTTATCACAAAGTTACCCCCATCCGATGGGTACGACTCCATCCTCACCATCACCGACCATGACTGTTCAAAAGCGGCCATCTTCATCCTGTGTAATGAGACGATTACTGCGGAAGGAGTGGCACGACTCTATCTCCACCACGTTTACCCACACTACGGCATTCCCCGAAAGGTGATCACAGATCAAGACCTGCGCTTCACATCCGCCTTCATGAAGGACCTGTGTAAAATGCTGGGGATCCGTCAGAACATCTCGTCCGCATACCACCTGCAGACGGATGGACAATCAGAACGCACTAACCAGTGGCTGGAACAGTACCTTCGGCACTGGAGCAACGTGCAGCAGGACAACTGGGCGGAGGCACTTCCAGTAGCGCAATTCGCACACAACTCATGGCCGAACGCCACAACCAAGCATTCCCCATTCTCGTTGATCATGGGATGGGAACCACGTACCACGTGGACATCAAAACCCACATCAACCCCATCTGTTGATCAACGACTAGAGGAGATGGGTGACAGACGCCAGCATGCGCAAGACTGCATCAAGCATGCGTGTAACGCCACCACAGGGGCGTTAAGTACGACATGTACTTCAGTTAAGTCACAGGCAGTAACGGGACAGGAGTAAGTCAGTTACGACTTAGTTCGATGGTGAACAAGTACCACTTGGCCTCCGTGGACACAAGGGTAATAGCAGGGATAGGCTCAAACGCAACAGCGAGCAAAAAGGGGGAGTCAAGCGAAAGTGCGACTCAAGGGATCGTTCGTGAGAAATGGACAGCGGTGTGGTATTACACAAGAAGTCAAGTCTACCGTACAAGCTAGGTAGCGTGCAACTTATATACTGGTACACGATGTTTGTCAGAGACAAACATATGGCGCAATCCTAGGATCCGGGTCCTAGAGAGCTAACAAGGGGAAAGTACGAAAAGAGAACAAGGGAATTCCGCGGGACGATGCGTGGATCAGAAGTCGTTAGCGGGTTCTGGAAGTCGCGCCATGGGGCGTCGTAACGGTCATGCGCTAGGCGCGAGATAAGAGCCAGGGTGCGGATCGAAACGGATCGTATCGTAAAAGTACAATGGAAAGCTGACACAGAATGCGAGCCGCCGAAAGGAAGAGGGGAAAGCAGGAAGGAAGGGAAAATCATAACATTACCCCCCCTTCAGATTCGAAGTCGCCATGACTTCGACTAGTCGCTAGTATAGTAACAGTCCTCTTTGGGGATAACGGTAGCGGGATCAGGAGAGGGGGAACGGGGACAGGTGTGAGATCGTAAGAGCATATGGCGCCCTCTTTGGCCACACTTACGGCAACCCTCATACTGCGGGCAGTCGATCTTGTCGTGCGTCGCCTTCCAGTCGAGACACTTCCCACACCAGCGGGTGCGCGGCGTGGGATTCTCGTATCGGGCAGACATCGGGGATAGTCGCCTTATGAGGCAGACGTCCACGTGATGGGCGAGGCTGCCACACCACTGGCACGCGTCCCGCCACCCTCACTCGGGGCAATCTCTGACGAGGTGGTCCTTGGACCGACACTCATAACACCTGCGATGACGCGTGCTGCCTTCCCCTTGAAGGTGCGGCATCTCGCTAGGCCCTCCAGTACGCGGTGGTAGGGGCATCTCGTCCGCACTATCGGTGCGGAGCTCAGATGAATGGCGGGGCGAGTAGGTTTCGTCATCAGCTCCACGTATCGGTCGCTGATAGGGGGATGATTCGGGCATACTGCAACCTCTTCTGTACACTCGACATGTTCATGTCGAGGTGGAACTGGTCTTTCGTGGCCTTGGCCTCCAGCCTGCGAAGGTCGTCCCGGCGCACCTTGAGTGCGTCTCGCGCTTCGAGGCAGGTGCGCAAGCGGGAGACGTCCGCGTGGAGCGCGGGGTAGTGGAGAGAGGAAATCACCTCATCGATTACGATGCGGCGAGGGTCGTGAGGGTGGAATAGGTCCACCTGCTGGTCCGTGACGTGTTGTGGGAGTTGGTTAGCTTGGACGGTACGCAGATAGACGGATGTGACGTAGCAAGGTTCCCCCTTGCCCATGGTTCCTACGACTTCCTGGTAATCTTTGCGGTAATAGATGTACCGCGCCACCTCCTTCCTTCCCAGCTCTCCAATCATGAGCGGGTGGAAGCGTGGGGAGGTGGGGTCGTTAAGGAAGTATGGGATGCCCGGTTCCCCTGACTTGTCCTCATCCTCATCGTCGAGGAGGGCATAGCGACGGTCAGGGACAGCGAGCTCAACAGTAGGGATGGGAGTGAATACGTGGTCAATCCCAGGTGGGAATGGGGGAAGCGGGAGCGAGGACTGGTGTAGGGTGCTGAGCGTTGGTTGCGAGACAAGTGGAGGCGGGGACGTCGACTCAGAAGACTCTGACGATTCAGGTGGTTCGGCAATGGTGGGTAGTGAGGTCTCGGGTTCGAGTGTGAACTCAGGCAGCGGGGGAGGGGTAATGATTCTGGAGTATGGGGTGTAGGCAGCATCGGGGTTCATGTCTGGGATTCCAGCCTCTTGGGAGGGGACAGTCAAGTTATCGAGAATGATTTGGGAAGGGGGGCGAGTGGGCACAGTGGTGATGACGGGTGTATCTGACATCAGGTTTTCGAGGATGATCATGGATGGCGAGGATGGGTGAAGGGGGTGCATCTTTTATATCTTTCGTCCAGCCCCTTCGGCGGTAGGGTTTTGCCGGTAGAATTCGGCGATTAGGTCAGGTGCGTGGCAAACATTATCAAGTGGTTCCCACGAGCTGTCACTCATGGGAAATCCCTTCCACTGGATCAGGAACTGAAGTTTACGCCCTCGGCCGTGAAGGCGAGATTGTAACACGCGCTCCACCTCAAACTCTTCTTCTCCTTTGATAAGGTCAGGTGGAGGCCGCGTGAAGTTAGCTCCATGAAGTTCCGTCTCCTTATATGGTGTAAGGAGATTTGCATGGAACACGGGGTGTATCTTCCACGTCTTCAGAAGATCTAGTTCGTACAAGACCACCGATAAGACTTTCTTGATTCAGAATGGTCCGTGGCGCTTCGGGGCGAGCTTTGCAGTGGGGTAAAAGGTCCGGAGGTTCGTCCCCTCCAATCATACTTGAGCACCTTCCATATAAGGTATGAAGCGCGTCTTCCCCCTCTTCACCATAAGTTCTTGCACGTGCTTGATGCAGTCTTGCGCATGCTGGCATCTATCGCCCATCTCTTCCAGTTGTTGATCAACAGACGGGGTTGACGTGGGTTTTGATGTCCACGTGGTGCGGGGTTCCCATCCCATGATCAGCAAGAATGGGGAATGCTTGGTTGTGGCGTTTGGCCATGAGTTGTGTGCGAATTGCGCTACTGGAAGTGCCTCCGCCCAGTTATCCTGTTGCATGTTACTCCAGTGGCGGAGGTATTGTTCCAGCCACTGGTTAGTGCGCTCCGACTGCCCATCAGTCTGCGGATGGTATGCGGAGGAGATGTTCTGGCAGATTCCCAGCATCTTACACAAGTCCTTCATGAAGGCCGACATGAAGCGTGGGTCTCGGTCCGTGATCATCTTTCGGGGGATGCCGTAGTGTGGGTAGACATGGTGAAGGTAGAGCCGTGCCACTCCTTCCGCAGTAATCGTCTCATTACACGGGATGAAGATGGCCGCTTTCGAACAATCGTGGTCGGTAATGGTGAGGATGGAGTCGTATCCGTTCGATGGGGGTAGTTTCGTGATGAAGTCCATCGTCACGACTTCGAATGGTTCGGCATTGGGGTCTGTGGTGATAGGGAAAAGGTGTGGTTTTTGTCAGTGGGGGTTGATTTTGTTGGCTTGGCACGTCGCACAGCCCTTAATGTAGTCTTCTACGTCCTTCCGCATATTCGGCCACCAGTAGTCACGTTGCACCAACTCTAGCATGTTTGCGATTCCTGGGTGGCCCATGCTCGGCGTGTCGTGGAAAAAGGTAATTACCCCCCGTTTAAGATTGTTGTCGCCCACGACAACGAGGGCGTCTCCTTTCCACCAGAGCCCTTGGTGCTTTTTCAGGTTGTGGGGTTCGACCCACATGAGGACGGCTTTCTCGTCCATGTTTTGCGCTATTTGTGTCCATATGTCCATGTCGTGCATTGACATCTGGGTTGCGCGTATGAATCAGTCAGCGGGGAGGACGATGACGTCGTTGTTGTCCTCCTCGTCGGCTTTATAGTCAGCTCGTCGTGAGAGGGCGTCCGCGCGACCGTTTTTTATACCAGGTACATGCTTCAGTGTGAAGTTGTACTCCAATAGTTCCAAAAACTCGCGTGCCACTCGCCGGCTGATCTTTCGTGGGTCTTTCCAATACTGCAGATTGGCGTGGTTGGTGTGAATAATGATTTTGTGGGGGGAACCGACTAGGTAGGTGCGCGACGCTCGTAGCGCCTTAACTACCGCCAGTAGCTCCCGGTCGTAGATGTCGTAGTTGCGCTCCACTTCCGTTAGCGATTCAGAGTGGAACGCAACCGGGTGCATTCGTTGATCAGGTCCCAACTGATTAAGCACGGCCCCAAGGGCTACGTTGGACGCATCTACTTCGAGCTCGAATGGTTTTGTGAGGTCAGGGAAAAGGAGCGTAGGTTCTCGGCCGATGCTTCATCTGATATTATCGAACGCATCCTGCTGGTCCTGGTCCCAACGCCAGAGAGTGTCCTTTTTTGTAAGGTCGTGCAACGGGCAGGCGAGGGTGGAGAATCCCCGGATAAACCGCCTGTAGAAGTTACAGAAGCCGAGGAAGGCTCGCACTTCTCTGAGGCTTTTCGGAGCTGGCCACTCCAGGACCCCCCGCACTTTAACGGGGTCCATCTGGACGTTCCCGTGCCCGATGATGAGTCCGAGGTATTCGATTTCTAATACCTCGAACTCACACTTTTCTGGCTTAACGTATAGGTCATGCTCTTCACAAAGGCGCAGTACCTCGTGTAGCACGTTCCGGTGTTGGGCGTGGTCAAGGGCAGTGGCGATGAGGATGTCATCCATGTAGACGATTACAAGTCCGAGTAGGATGAGGTCTCGGAAGATGTAGTCCATCATTGCCTGGAATGTTGACGGGGAGTTGGTAAGGCCGAAGTACATAACCAGGGGTTCGAATAGTCCCCGGTTCGTTTTAAACGCTGCCTTATGTTCGTCTCCCAGTTTGACCCGTACATTGTTATAGCCCCACCTAATGTCAAGCTTGGAGAACAATCGGGCTCCTCGTATGCGATCGATGAGTTCGGGGATGAGGGGAAGGGGATAGTGGTTTCGGACGGTGATTTCATTCAACCGCCTGTAGTCTTGGACGGGTCTCAATTTCCCATCTTTCTTCTTGATGAAGAAGAACGGTGATGCGTAAGCAGACTTGGAGGGTCTGATATACCCCTTCGCCAGCTGCTCAGTGAGGAACGTAGTGAGCGCCTCCTCTTCGTTTTGCGCCAGCGGGTACACTTTACAATCTAATGCTGGCGGGGCATTCGGGAGGAGGTCGATGGCATGGTCCCATACTCGTGAGGGAGGGAATCGGTGGGACACTTCCTCACTGAACACTTTATGGTGACGCCGGTACTCCACGGGTACCAGTTCTTCAAACGTGCGTTCGGGCTTCTTTGCCGCCTCTCACTGGGCTAATTCCGAGGCCATTGTCATTTTTCGTAGAAACGCGATGCAGGGATCCCGCTCATCGTCCATGAGCTGTTCCCACGCCTCCTCGTCAAGTTCATACGTCTCCAACGCCCTTATGGATGCTTCCATAGGCGTGGCTTCGTCTGACAGATGAAGGCTGGAAATGATGACCGGTTGAAACTCTTCGTTCAACGTCGCCTCTCCCCATCGTATCTGTGGCTCAAAAGCCATGAACCAGGGGTACCCAAGGATCACCTCGTCTCTTCCTAAATTCGTGATTAGGAAGCGAAGCGTCTTGGTCTCCTTCCCTGTTCTTACAGTGAGATTGGTGTACTGTGTGATCTCTCCGTCTTGGTTGTTCGTGCCATCCACGTTCCAGATGCGGATGGGGTGTGTGACGTTTCTGGTAGTTATTTGTAATCGTTTGAGCAGTGTCGAACAAATGAAATTGTCGGTTGCTCCTGAGTCCACTAGGACTTGTCGTTCGGCCGTCGTGTGTGCAGATCTGAACAGAACTGGGATTCGCATGGATCGGTATCTACTAGTGTACACATTTAGATTTAACGCTCTAGCCCAGGCCGCCGGGTTCAAGCGTCGGGAAAACCCTCCTTCCCGAATAGTTTGTCCACCATGAGGTCTCTAACCTCCTGGGTCTGCGCCTTCATCGCTGCGATCTGCGCATCCGCCTGCTCTTCACTCGAAAGTATGCGATTAGAAGATACGGCGACAGTAGTGATGGTGGGAGTTGATACGTCTGGAGTTGGGGTAAAGGAGGAGGGTCCGAAGGAGGAGGTCGTAGCCACGCGCGTTCCCTTTTGTGGGCAGTTACGCGACATGTGCCCCTGAGCACGACATCTAAAACATCGTCCCTCCTTCTGAAGCTGGGCCCGGTCTCCGTTGGTAAGTGCCACGGAGGCTCGGGCGCGTCCAATATCCATGGCATTCGGGTTTCGGTTCTGATTGAGGGCCTGGACCCACTGCTCTCAGCTGTGTCCGCCCTTCTTTCCGCGCTGGGGTTTGTTCTTTCCCAGGCGGTCCTTCAAAACCAGATATTCAGCCTGCTGTAGATGTCACGACGCACGAAGTGGACTCCTGCTGATCGACTGTGGCGTCATTAGTAGGAAGTAATTAGTCACGGACATGTTGTCTCAGTCAGCGGACTCGGTTATCACATGCCTTTAGGGCATGACTCATTACTAGTACAGCGGTAGTAGGGTTCAAGCTACTTACGCTATTGGTCGTACGGATTCGGGAGGAGCTTTAAAGCATCCTCGTACATGTATAAATAGTGGAACGCAAAGACCAAGATACGCCATCTTGGTCTTCTTTGAATCACCACTTTCTCTCCTTCTCATCTCGCTTCTCTCATTCGCTTGTCTCACTCAGAGCAAGTCGTCATCATCGATCCCCGCCCAGTGACCACGCATAGTCCTGGTGCCTTACGCGTCACGTGCCTCGATAAGCGCCGTGTACCCGTGGGAATAGTCACGTGACTAGTATACTCGAGATTCACTAAGTCGTGAACGCCCTTTCGTCGTCCAAGTCGGACTAACGCTCGTGGTGGCGTTACATTAAGACCAAGATCCCTCACCGTGGCGTTCACTACTCGAGACCAGTGGACCAATTTTCAAACCTATTCCCTCGAACGAAGGGGAGACCGCAACGTACCAGTACAATTCCTACAAGCTGCAAGGTGGAGAGAGTATCGCGGAGATACAGGATACTTCGTCGATTTTGCATCAGGACCTACGAGGTTCAGACCAGTTGAGTTCAACTTCGATCACGTCTGTTGGACAGAAATTACGTGGAATCCGATCGACAACAGGTGGGACATAATACGCCCAGCAGGAAGACTATACAACTGCGACATCGACGCACGTAGCATACCAACCCGAGAGCAGTGGGGACGCATTGACGGACAACCAGAGGAAGAACCTAGCACTTCGGAACCTCGAACCCCAGCACCCTCAGAAACTAGTGAAGAAGACGAACGTACAGACGAAGAAGACTCAGAGGTGGAAGAAGTAACCAGACTAGCTGAGTCCATCCCTATATCGCAACCGGAAATCATCCGAGTAAATTCACCAGCCGAAATGGCAACCACCACCGAAACCATTACCAACGAAGCAGTAGAAGAAGAACTACGCAGAACCCGAGAAGAAGCTGAGCAACTCCTACTCCCCATACACCCAGCTACAGGACATCGCATGACCGCAGACGACGCGGCTATGTTCCGAGCCATAGGACCAGATCAACCTGATCCACCAAGCGACAACCCGCCACCAGGAGAAGGGCGGCCACCAAGACGCCCCAACGGAGGATTTCCAGGAGGGTTTGGACGAGGACCACCGGGGGGAGGACCGCCTGGAGGTGGAGGACCACCTGGAGGAGGTATACCCGGAGGAGCAGTGGCACCAGGAGCACCCACACCCAGATTAGAGGGTGAGCCACCGACCATATTCAAAGGAGATCGGACTGACTACGAGTCCTTTCTGACGCAATGGCACGCCTACTGGGGACTCAACTTCGACTCCCCGAGCATGCGCAATGTATACAAAAGGTGCCTCCTATTCCTGGGGTACATTAAGGGAGCACCAGTTGCCAACTGGACGCTGGGCTTCCTCCAATGGCTCAACACCGAGGTGCGGAATGGAAGAGACCGATACGACGAATACCTCTGGGACACGCTGGCCGCGGGGTTTGCAGACCAATTCTCCAATACATTGGAACAAGAACAAGCCCAGGCGGAATTGGCAAAAGGATTCAGAATGACGGGTGACGATATTGACTCGTACGTCACCAATTTTGAACAGCTATGCCGGAAAGCTGATTACCGTCTCAACAATCAACAAACCATCGATCGCTTCACGGCCGGACTCCCAAGCAAATTATTCACGAAGGTCTATGAACTCGATGGACCTACCACCTTCACCGAGTGGAAGAGTGTGGCACTTAGACGCCAGAAGCAGTACATCCACCTCCGCGCCCGATTGGGAATGACCGCACCAGCAAGGGGACCTCCGAGAGGACCACCACCTCGCTTCAACCCACCTCCACGTTTCGGAGGATCACCATGGAACGCGCCACGCAACCAAGCCCCGCGATATGACCCAAACGCGATGGACACATCCGCGGACAGATCGCGCGCTCGACTCGCAGAGGTAGGAGACCCCAACCGAGGAAACTACCAACAACGCCCTCCATTCCCGCCTAGGGGAGGACCAGGGCAAAGCGGAAGCACCCCTCGCAGGGATATGAGGGAAGTCGTCTGTTATAACTGCAACGGACTTGGACACATCTCACGCAACTGCACGCGCCCCAGAAAGCAAAGGCCACAACAGCAGCAGTGGCGCGCCACAAGTAACAGCCGCAGTGTGGAAACCGACTACTACGGTCAAGAACCACGAGCGCAAGTGGCCAACACGATAGAACCACAGCAGACGGCCAGCAGTTGGCTTGAAGGGATTAGAGGAGCAAGCGACGAGGTCAAAGACCTGATTCTCCAAGATTTGTGGGAGAAAGGGGATTTTCGGGACGCCTGAACCCATCGGCCTGGGTGAGGGCAACTAATTGTAACTCTGTAATCATGACTCGCTTTCGGTCTCTTAGAATTCCAGTCTCGATTCGCACCAGTTACTCAATGGCCGACATAAAAGGGCTCGTCGACTCCGGAGCCACCGATAATTTCATAAGACCCGCGTTCGCTAAACGAATGGGATTGGGACTCCAACAATTGGAACGACCCAAGAAAATATGGAACATAGATAACACGGAGAACAAAGCTGGGTCTATCACTCATTTTGTGGACTTAGACGTGCAGACAAAAGGAATCCACAGAACCATCCGATTCCTCGTTACCGACATAGGGAATGAAGACCTAGTATTAGGATATCCTTGGCTCGCCACCTACGAACCCACCATTAGTTGGATGCACGCCACTATTCATGAAGATACACTCCCCATCGTCATCCGATCCATCAACCCCTCCGAACCATGTACGGTCATTGCGGGAGCACTCACCAACGACGAAGTTACAATCGGACGAACCTTCACCAACGATGAAAAGGAGGGCATAGTTCAAGAACTGGAGAACGAATGCCAGCTACGTACCACCGCCACTGAACTCACCATCGCCGCTAAGCAGAACACCATAGCCGCGGTAATCCCCGCTCCTTACCAACGCTTCGCCAAAATATTCAGTGAAGAAGCGTCTCACCGATTCCCACCGTCCAGACCATGGGATCACGCCATTGACTTCAAACCCGGCACCCCAACAACGATCGACTGCAAAGTCTACCCTATGACCCAGGACGAAGATGCTCAGCTCAAAGTATGGCTCGAGGAACAGCTGAAAATGGGATACATCCGCCCATCCAAGTCACCTTACGCATCGTCCTTTTTCTTCATCAAAAAGAAAGACGGGAAGCTACGACCCGTACAAGACTATCGGAAGATCAATGCGTGCACTATCCACAACCAATACCCGCTGCCGCTCATGTCGGAACTCATTAACGACTTGGGTAACGGTCACATCTATACCAAGTTGGACGTGCGATGGGGGTATAACAACATACGTGTCAAACCGGGAGACGAACCGAAAGCGGCCTTTAAAACATGGTACGGACTCTTCGAACCCCTGGTAATGTACTTTGGACTCACCAATTCGCCGGCGACGTTCCAAACCATGATGAATGAAATACTGGGACCTACCATCGCTAAACACGAGCTTCTGGGCACCATCATACGCGTATACATGGACGACATCGGGATAGCTACTCACGAAAACGTGGGTCTCCAAGCACACATTAACGCGGTATGCGACGTGCTCCAAGTAGCCATGGACCACGACCTCTATTTCAAACCAGAGAAATGTCTATTTCACTCACCGCGAATGGATTACCTGGGGGTAATCCTTGAAAAGGGGGTAACTCGTATGGACCCGGTAAAAATCTTGGGCATCAAAGACTGGCCGCGCCCAACGAAGGTCAGAGACGTTCGCTCCTTCCTCGGCTTCTGTAATTTTTACCGCCTCTTCATTCGCGGTTTCGCCACGCACGCACGAGCGCTCAACAAACTCACGAGAAAGGATGCAGACTGGCAGTGGGGAACAGAGGAAGAACGCGCGTTCCAGAAGCTCAAGACGCTCGTCACCGAAGAGCCAGTGCTGGCACATCCGTGTTTAACTGATCAGTTCGAACTCGAAGTAGACGCATCCGGATTCGCGGTAGGAGCAGTATTACTCCAAAAGAAAACGGACGGAAAGCGACACCCAGTCGGATACTACTCGGCCACCCTCAACGAGGCCGAACGCAACTACAATATATACGACTTGGAACTCCTGGCGATCGTCAAGGCCCTCAGGCACTGGAGACCTCTACTTGCCGGATCGCCGCACAAGATCAAAATATTCTCGGACCACCTCAACCTGACGCACTGGAGATCAGCGCAAAAGATAAGTCGACGCGTAGCCCGGGAAGTACTGGAACTAATGGAATACGACTTCGAGATCCATCACATCAAAGGAGCCAACAACGGACGAGCGGACGCTCTATCTCGACGACCAGACTATGACCGAGGAGACCAGGACAACGATGGAGTAGTAGTACTTCCAGACAAAGTATTCGCGAGAGCCACACTCACCCAAATACCTGAGAACCACACCCAAGACGAACAACAAATACTCCCATGGGTGGATGCACATCACCTCAAGAAATTCGACGGAGTATGGTACAAGCAAGGAGCAAGGGTGATAACAGGCGAAACCTCACTATGGCGCACGATCATCAGTAACCACCACGATCCCCCAGTTTACGGACACCCGGGAATCAAGAGAACGTTCAGAATCATCAAACGACACTATTGGTGGCCGCACATGCTGGAACACATCACGGAGTACGTGAAAGGATGCGCAGAATGCCAGAGGCATAAAGTTAACAACCGACCCACACGAGCGCCATTGGTACCCATCACACCGATCCCCGATGCTAAGCCTTTTGAAGTAATCGCACTGGACTTTATCACTAAACTCCCCGTATCTGAAGGGCATGACTCGATACTCACGGTGACGGACCACGACTGCACTAAAGTGTCCATTTTCATCCCCTGTATCGAAGAAATCACAGCGGAAGAAACCGCAGCCCTGTACGTGACACATGTCTTCAGACGATTCGGACTACCGGCAAAGATCATCAGCGACCGAGACCCACGCTTCACATCAAAATTCACCCGCGAATTATGCCATATACTCGGGATCTACCAGAACATATCTATGGTGTATCATCCACGAACTGACGGACAATCGGAGCGGACCAATCAGTGGCTGGAACAGTATCTTAGGTTCTGGGCCAACGAGCGTCAAGATAACTGGGCACACTTCTTACCATTGGCAGAATTCGCGCACAACAGCTGGCCACACGAGGCAACAAGGAAGTCCCCATTCTCGCTCATGATGGGATACGACCCGCGTGTGATGACTCACTGTCACTCGACAGTAGAGGCACGACGGGGGAAGCGGAAGACCGGGGGTGGTGGAGAACTCGAGGCGGGACACAGGACAACTGTGATAGAGGCGCTTTGGCTCAACCGTCAGAACTGGCGCGATGGCTCAGGGGAGTGGCGCTAAGTACAAGCTTCTTCGACTTGTAGCTGTAGGGGCACAGGCTCGAGGCTGGGAGAGGCAAAGGGAGAGTGTAAACAAGTGGATTTAAGACAAGTGGACAGTCTGAGGGACTGTCCGTTGTAATACGCTAGCTTATATACCTAGGGACATGGTCTGTGCGTAACTTTAGGGCAGGCTTAGGGCCGCCCACGGGTGCTGCGGAATACTGCGCTTTGCTGCGCAATGGAACGTTCCAGAGACATCTAATAATAGTGTCCAATGGCGATAATACGTGTGACTGCGCCGCAGTCGATCACGTCATAGAGATGACTGCTCCGCAGTCCAATAGGAATAATCACAGGAGTGGTACGACTGCTCCGCAGTCGATGATGTCATGATGATTTGACTGCTCCGCAGTCCAATCAGAATAATCCAGGGAATGGTACGACTCTCGGTCGTCAGGTGACTTGATAAACGATGGGAGATCACGTGACACATCACGTGATCGTCGGAGTACGAAATTCAAACTCCGAATCCGGATTTCCCCTTTAGGAAGGTGATTACATAAGACCGGGCCGGCGCGGACCGGTCTTAGACGCCTGAGTCGCGAACCAACTTTATAGGTTCGTGACAGTATCCCCTTTTTAACGCCGTGCTGCACCGACAGCACTGTTTGACTTTCTTGGTTTTTTAGGGGCGCTGGAGTGGTCTTTTTTGTGGAACTTTTAAGACCGGGTCAGGAGTAGGTTATGGGGGCCAGGAATTCGTTGGAGTCAGGATATCCCTTCCACTTGATCGGGTTCGGTACCCCTTTCTTGTTTGGTGGTACGTTGGATTTCAAGACCGCTTCAACTTCATAATGTTTGTCCTCTTCTTTTGGATGATCTCGGGAGGTGGTTGGGTGAAGTTCGGTTCGTGGATATCATTCGTATGATATGGGGAATCAAGGTTTTGTGGAAGACTAGATGTGTATGCCATGTCTTTGGGGAAGTAGAGTTTTCCATTAACTTCCTTGGTGGGTAAGACTTGAATGGACCATGGCATCGTGGGGCAGGCTTGGGCTTGGGACACGTAGTGTGGATGTTGGTTCTTTCCAACCAGGCTAAGTCTCTAGACTTTTGAATTCTTGGGATGGTACTTGTGACTTGAAATCTTGCATGAATTCTGCCATTACTTTTTGGCATTGTGATGGCTTGAGATTTAGTTTGGTTCAGGATGTTCAGCCATTTCTTGGCTGCAGGGATTTCAAGAGGTGACTTCTTGCATGGATGGCCAAGTGGTCGTACTTGGGGAACTTGTGTTGCCATAGGAATGAATCGATGGCCTCGGAAGTGAACGCTCGTTCCTCAGGTTCTACTGCGTCAGTAGTCGGGATTATAGCATCTTGGCTTGGTTGGGGTTTAATTATTGATCATGGTGTCTTGAGTTTGGGTTGCCAGGGTACTCGTGTGTGGATCGCCATACTGACTTCTTCTTGTCATATGTCTGCGTGTGTTGGATGTGTCACGGGGAAGTGGTTTGTCGGGGTACTCGGGTGTTGGAATGCCATACTGACTTCTCTTGTCATATGTCTGCATATCTTGGATTTGTTGTCGCAAGGGAGGACATTGCTGGGGTACTCGGGTGTGGGACGCCATATTGACTTTTCTTTGTCTTATGTCTGCGTGACTTGGATTTGCAGGGTACTTGGGTTCAGAGTGCCATACTGACATCTTTGTCATATGTCTGCGTATCTCGGATTTGATGGTACTGGGAGATGTTGTTTGGGTACTTGGAGGTGGGGCACCATACTGACTTCCTCGTCATATGTCTGTGCTTGCTGGGGGTACTTGGGAACGCCATGCTGACATGTCTGCGTATCTCGGATGTGGAATGCCATACTGACGCCTCTGTCATATGTCTGCATATCTTGGGTGCGTTGTTTGGGTTGTCAGGAAAGTGTCTTCTACACTTAGGTGTTCAAGTTGTCGCGGGGAAGTGCCTTCTTCACTTAGGGGTTTGGGTTGCTTGTGTGGGTTCAGGATGCTCGAGTAGGAACGCCATACTGACATCTCTTGTCATATGTCTGCGCATCTTTCTACACTTGAATGTTCAGGTTGCCTCGGGGAAGTGTCTTCTTTACACTTTTTAAGGGTGTTCTTGGTTGTCTTGGGGAAGCGTCTTTTATGCTTAGGGATCCGGGTAGCCGCAGGGAAGTGTCTTTTTCACTTGGGGATTCGGGTTGCCGCAGGGAAGTGTCTTCTACACTTGGGGATTCCGGTTGCCGCAGGGAAGTGTCTTCTACACTTAGGTTGTCGCAGGGAAGTGTCTTCTACACTTAGGGATTCGAGTTGTCATAGGGAAGTGTCTTCTACACTTGGAGGTTTGGGTTGCCGTAGGGAAGTGTTTTCTACACTTGCGGATTTCTTCGGGTTGTTGCAGGGAAGTGTCTTCTACACTTTAGGGATTCAGGTTGCTGCGGAGAAGTGTCTTTTGCACTTAGGGATTCGGGTTGCCTCGGGGAAGTGTCTTCTACACTGGGGTTGTTGCAGGGTCGCCGGGAAGTGTCTTCTACACTTTTGTACGATATTGGCTTGAAATATCTGTATTCAGGAGCACTCGTTTTCATCTTCATTCGCTATCCCCCTCTTTAAGGCCTGGACGCCTGGACAGCAACATGGATTATGACGGAGTCGTGGATGAAGATGACGGAGTCGTGGATGAAGATGATGGACAGGGGGACGGCATGCACCTGAAAAAAAAAATTTCGCGAAGGGAGTGGGATGCAATAGTAGTTGCAGGAACATGGGAACGGCACATCTTGCGGAGTGGGGAACGTTGGTCGAGGAGGGTTGTAAAGGGAGCGGCACTTCTTGCGGGAGGAAACAGTAGATTTCAGGAGTGACAGAACGGCACGTTTTGCGGAATGGGAATGGCACTCGTGGTGGGGACTGCTCTTCTAGCAGGGATGTAGAATGGGGGCGGCACTTCTTGCGGAATGGAGATTTCGTCAGGTCCAGGTGGTTCGGGATGATACTGCATCTTCTTGCAGGCAGGGGTGAAGCATCTTTAGCTTGTCCAGGTCATCATGGGATCAGCACGTTTTGCGGAGTGGGGGCTGCTCTTTTTAGTAGGGATGTAGAATGGGGGCGGCACTTCTTGCGGAATGGAGATTTCGTCAGGTCCAGGTGGTTCGGGATGATACTGCATCTTCTTGCAGGCAGGGGTGAAGCATCTTTAGCTTGTCCAGGTCGTCATGGGATCAGCACGTTTTTGCGGAGTGGGGGCTGCTCTTCTTAGCAGGGATGTAGAATGGGGGCAGCACTTCTTGCGGGATGGAGATTTCGCCAGGTCCAGGTGGTTCAGGATGAGACTGCATCTTCTTGCAGGCAGGGGGGTGAAGCATCTTTAGCTTGTCCAGGGTTCGTCGAGGGAGGTACTGCATCGTCAGCAGGCCGGGTTGAAGCATCTTTAGCTTTTTCAGGGTGTCGGGTGGCTTGGGAAGGGACACTTGATAGAAGATTGCATCTTCAGTAGTAACGCGAAGTGAAAGTCGAGGAACTGCAACCGTGGCAGTGGCGCGAGGTGGGACACAGGGAAGACTGCATCTTTAGCAGTTGGTGCAAAGTGAAAGCGAGGGGACCACATCTTTAGCGGTGAGGGTTGAAGCTTCATCGGCTTGCCCAGGTATTTGAGGGGAAGGTCTGCATCTTTAGCAGTCAGGATCCACATCTTTAGTGGAATGCGAAGGCCCTTTGCCGGCGTTCTTCAGGTACTGATCTGTTCTTTTTAGATCGTGGTGAACTTGACCAAGCCCATCTTGTTGGGCAATCGTTCGTTTATCTAGAAATTGAATGGTCAAGCCGTTCGCGCGCACGAACCCATCATTGGAATGATGCTCTGCACTAATATCTCTTGCCAGATCGCTTCCATACTAGTGTCACCCTGAGTGCGATAGGAAGGCACGCGCCTATATCGTCTCTACTGGCACAAGCTCATCTCTGAGTTCTCTAGTACTGGAATGCCGCACTCAGCGCAGCTGGCGTTCAATCTTCCATTCGATAGTGCTCGGTGGAAGGGATCGAAGTATTACACAATACTTTGGCTTGTCGTTAAAGCCGGGTAATCAGTGGTGCTTCCTCCTGATTAGGGAAGTCGTCGGAAAATGGTAGGTGCTTCCTCCATTTGGGGTCGAAGTATGTTCCATACTTTGGCTTGCTCAAAGCTGGGTAATCAATGGTGCTTCCTCTTGATTAGTCGTGTTACTACGTGGTTCTTGTAGTTCTTGGAATTCCAGAGGTTCTTCCTCCTTGGTGTGCTTGGATCTTGTGATAGCAGATGCCATTTCTGCTTGGCGAAAGTATTGCTCAATACTTGACTTTGCCCAAAGTCGGATGCATAGTAGGGTCTTTCACTAGGGGTCGTTGGAGTCAAAAGGGTCTTCCTTTTTTGGGTGGTTTCTTGGGTTGGGTTCTTGCTGGGAAACGTCGAAGTCAAGAGGGTCTTCCTCGTGAGTGGTTTCATGATTGGGGGCGTCGAGGCCAAGGGGTTCATCCGCTTGGGTGGTTACTCGGGAGTGGATTATTACTGGGGATCGTCGAAGTCAAGAAGGTCGTTCTCTTGATTGGTTCTGTGATTGGGGGCGTCGAGGCCAAGAGGGACTTTCTCTTGGGTGGTTGCTCAGGAGTGGATTATTACTGGGGATCGTCGAAGTCAAGAGGGTCGTCCTCTTGAGTGGTTACTTGGGTTGGGTCTTTACTAGGAAACGTTGAAGTTAAGAGGGTCTTTCTCTTAGGTGGTTGCACTAGGAGGCATTAAAGGGGTCATTCCTTTAAGTAGTTACTTGGATCCAGTTTCTCTTGTAGGTCATCGAGGCCAAGGGGGTCATCCGCTTGGGTGGTTACTTGGGGTGGTAGGTGTCTTCATAGCAGTAGGTGCTTCCTCTGCTGGCGAAAGTATTGCTCCATACTTTGACTTGCTCAAGTCGGGTTTCTCTTGTGGTTCTCGGAAATAGGCCTTTACTGGGAGTCGATGGAATTCTTGGTTTGATGTCTTCAGTAGGTGCTTCCTCTGTTGGCGAAAGTATTACGCAATACTTGATTTTGCTCAAAATCGGATGATTCATAGATTATGTGGTTCTTGGTTCCGGGGGCGTTGCACTGGTGGTCATTAAAGGTTCTTCCTTGGTGGACGTCAACTACTTTTTATCTTGTAGTTCTTGGGATTAGAGCGACCGCGGACCCGCGTCCGGGGAATACAGAAGTATCTCTCGATACGTGACTTCACTCGAAGTCCAGAAATCAGTAGGGTCGTCCTCCTGATCGCGTTCCTCCACAACAGTGTCTCGCACTTCTTCATTGTTGGATCGGCCAGTGCTGGCGTGGTTGATTGCAAGTTGTTTGCAATCCTCGAAATGGAAAGCTCCTATCTGAGCTGGAAGGTTCTCGGGTGTGTTTCCTTGATCCAGGGTTTCTTCAACAAAAGTGCCTTGCACTTCATCTTTGTTGTAGGAGGGGTGGCCACCTCTGGCCCTCATGCTTTGTGTCTTTAGCTTGCATTCTCGGAGGATGTGGCCTGGATTGCCACAGTATAGGCAAAGCTGTTCTTGAAACCGGCGGTCTCGTTCCGCTTTGGTAAGCTTTCCTCGGGGTTGCTCGGATTGGAATGAAGAAGTGTTGACTTTAACATTATCGTCTTCAATCGGGATTACTTGGGATTGCGCGGATTGGGTTGAAGAAGCATCTTTATTGCTATCGTCTTCAATTAGAATGCCTCTCTTGAACTTGCATTCCTGGAGGGTGTGGCCTTTGTTTCCACAGTACAGACAGAGTTTGTCCTGGAGTCGGTGGTCTTTTTCCACTTTGGTAAATTTCCTTTGGAATTGCTCGGGTCGGAGTGAAGAAGCGTTGTTATTAACGTTATCGTCTTCGATCAGGATTCCTCTTTTTAGCTTGCAGTTTTGGCGAATGTGGCCTTCGTTTCCACAGTATAGGCAAAGCTTTCGTCGAAGTCGGGAGTCTTGTTTCATTTTGAAACGTGAAAGAGGATTACTCGAGGGGGATGTTTCATGGTAAGGCTCTCTGGCTCTGTCTACCAGTACGTCAGAGGTTGTGTCTTGGGAAGTCGGGTGCCCATCTTTAGGGGGTACATCAGGTTCGCCGCCATAGTATTCATTACTGGGAGTATGGCTGGGAGTAACGTTTGGATCGAAGGAAATCGGAAGCATTGGGAGATTGTGGTCCTCAATCGGGAGAGGTGGGGATGACATACTCATGTCGGCGTCCATAGCCTTGCTTGGATGATAAGTGGCAGGGGCAGGGTTGTGGTTATGTCTCGTGGTGGAATGTCAGGGGGGTAGCCCAATTTATCAATGGGTTTCAGGATGACCAACTTTACACTTGTAAAGTGCTCGGATATTTTTGCAACTTAGTACTTTTTTCTCAAAAAGCACACTGTGTCAAAAATTTATAACTCCGCTACGCTTTCTCTAAAGGGTAGGTAGTTAATTCCAGGGGACCACAGTACTACGCCGTCTGGTGTAGGGGGGGTGTCTGGTCTATAGCCACAGATGCACACTTCTTGAGTGCACCAACACGGGCCAATGTTGGGTTCTTCTCCCCAACCGTTGTTACTTGAATTGTTGGTCTCTTCTGTTTCCGGGCTACTCGCGGGGAGGGATAGGCGGGCTAGTAAGCTCAAGGGATTTGTTCTTCTTGCTGTGAGCAGTTCTACTAGTTCGGGATCGTTGGGGTCGGTGGGGGGCTCGTGATAGATGCGGGGGTTGACTAGATTATGGTCTGGGTTGTTCAGAGTTGTTTCCCAGGTAGCTCGTTCCCAGGAATACGTCAACTCGGTTCCTTCGGTGATAACCAAGGAAGGTGGGCCTTCTCTATCCACTACTCGGATTTCGTGGAAGGCAATCTCAATTTCTTCGTAAGAAAGGCGGAATCGGTCGAGGTACCGGACCGAGTTGCCGGCTTGGAGTTGTTGGATAAGGTAGTCGCGTCGGGGGGGAATGTGATTGAACCAAAGATAGTCGCTCTTTGTCCAAAGGATAAGTTGCTCAGGGGTGCGGTCAGAGAGGTGCCAGAACAGGAGCTGGTCGTTACAGGCGTCGACCACGGCTGAAAGGTCGTCTTGAAAATCGTTGAAGGCGTAGGTGTCCCAAGTCTCGCCAAACTCGAAAAGGTTGACCAAGCTCTTTAGCACTAGGGGTGGGTCCACCCAGGAGTCAATGCGGGATGACTCAGAGATGTCGTAATAAGAGGTGGATGGGTAATACCGACGGAGTTGTCGGTCTCGATGGGTGTCAAACTGAGCACGTGCCCTCGCAACGTGTTGCGCCTCAGTTAGTGGGAATGTACCGGGGTGGGGTGGAGGCACTTAAACCGCTCGGTTTACAGTCCTATAACCAGGATAAAGGAATTACTTACTAGTTGCGTTGTTTTGAATCACTCGATTCAAGGGGCAAGGCAACGAAAAACTTTTTATACCACTATCAAACTATAGTGGGGTGGAGTCAGGAATCGCCGGAACAAAGGCAAAAGGGTTGGCGGGAATTCGCGGAGTGAGACAATGGGAAAGAAGATGAGGATTGGAACGAATAATATCCTCAAAGAAATAGCCCTGATAGAGGGCAAACACCTGTCCGTCAAAAGTGAAACGTAAATGTCCGTAAGTAGTAACAACACGTCCGTCCAAGAAGTCCTGCACCTCCAACGTTACCAATGAATCGATATACCCCGCTCGGAGTATATTGCTGAGGGGGGCGAAGGCTTGCCGAAGTCCTTCACGGAAGTCGTACCTCACACTACCAAGTGGGAGGTTAGCCGAGGGGGAGTCCAAGATTGCCTTGGAACAGATGTAGAGAGGGGGGAATTCGTTGGCGTTGACGGGATCAATGAGGCGAGGGAAGATGGTGTACAAGTGAGGAGGTGGGATACGGAAGGGGGTGACGGACGGGAACACGGGGAAAGCCCGAGCAAGGGCAGGCGCGAGGGGGATACGGGAGAAATGTTCTCGGACAGTGATTGAGGCAGGCCGCCAAGACTCTCCTTCAGCAGAGTAGACGGCGGTGTATAGGTGGGGGTGCTCCTCCGGGCTGTTGACACAAGAGGGGGGTTGAAAGAAGGAGGCAGGGAGGATGTTCTCCCACTCAGAGGGGAGGTCGGTGGCGGTGGAGTCGACGGGGGACTGTTCGGCTACGCGTTCGTAGTCGATGGGGGAGTCGGGGGTCGGGACACGAGGGGGAGTGGATGCTCGGGACTGGTTGCGAGGAGGGGGTGATGGAACACGAGGGGGGGCGCTGACGGGGCGCGGTGATGGGGTAGGCTCGAAAGGGGGGTCAGGATACACCAACTCTGGTGTGGGCTCTCGGAGGGGGGCAGAACGGACCGCTACTTGTGTCCGGATGTCAAAAAGAGGGGGGAAGGCTTCTCCTTCGTACTCGAGAGGGGTGGCAGGGCGGGGAGTAGTGGGGCGAGAGATGGGCGATGGCAGCCCAGATGGGGGCTCACCGTGGATGTCGGCGAGGGTGTACTCGTACTGAGTACCAGAGGTAGACGAGCCTTGTACGAACTCTTGTACAAAGGCAGAGGGGGATGCGAGAGGGGTGAGGGGCGATGGGAGGCGACGAGGTTGAGAGGATTGACGAGAGGGGCCAGGAGGGGTGTAGTGGTCGTATTCCTCGTAGTACGAGGCAGAATCTCCGTCCCAATGACCGAACTGCGAGAAGTCGTAGTCGTAGTCGGACACTAAAGGGAACACCCAGGGTCAGGTCTAATTGTGTTAGACTGTCCAAGTGTGATGACTCACTGTCACTCGACAGTAGAGGCACGACGGGGGAAGCGGAAGACCGGGGGTGGTGGAGAACTCGAGGCGGGACACAGGACAACTGTGATAGAGGCGCTTTGGCTCAACCGTCAGAACTGGCGCGATGGCTCAGGGGAGTGGCGCTAAGTACAAGCTTCTTCGACTTGTAGCTGTAGGGGCACAGGCTCGAGGCTGGGAGAGGCAAAGGGAGAGTGTAAACAAGTGGATTTAAGACAAGTGGACAGTCTGAGGGACTGTCCGTTGTAATACGCTAGCTTATATACCTAGGGACATGGTCTGTGCGTAACTTTAGGGCAGGCTTAGGGCCGCCCACGGGTGCTGCGGAATACTGCGCTTTGCTGCGCAATGGAACGTTCCAGAGACATCTAATAATAGTGTCCAATGGCGATAATACGTGTGACTGCGCCGCAGTCGATCACGTCATAGAGATGACTGCTCCGCAGTCCAATAGGAATAATCACAGGAGTGGTACGACTGCTCCGCAGTCGATGATGTCATGATGATTTGACTGCTCCGCAGTCCAATCAGAATAATCCAGGGAATGGTACGACTCTCGGTCGTCAGGTGACTTGATAAACGATGGGAGATCACGTGACACATCACGTGATCGTCGGAGTACGAAATTCAAACTCCGAATCCGGATTTCCCCTTTAGGAAGGTGATTACATAAGACCGGGCCGGCGCGGACCGGTCTTAGACGCCTGAGTCGCGAACCAACTTTATAGGTTCGTGACACCGCGTGCTGATTGGATGGATAAACAATCCCCCATCCCACAGGTAAACACGAGACTTCAACAATTCCGAGAAGCACGGAATGAAGCCCAACACCTGATCAAAAAGGCACAATCTCTGTGGGTCAAACACCAAAGCACGCCCCAGTATAGGGAAGGGGACCAAGTGTGGTTAGAAGGACGCCACTTATGCACGAATCAACCAACCGCAAAGCTTGCGGCACGACGGCATGGTCCCTTCAGGATCAACAAGGTACTATCGCCTGTCAATTACCAACTGGAGCTTCCCACGCAGTGGAGAATCCACCCCGTGTTTCACATTGACTTACTCACACCTTATCGCGAAACGCCCATGCACGGGGAAAACTTCACACGCCCGCCACCAGACCTGGTGGAAGGAGAAGAGGAATACGAAATCGAAAGCATCCTAGACACTCGGCTGTTCAGCAGAAGCAAGAAACGGCAATACCTCGTGAAATGGAAGGGCTATCCGGACTCGGACAATCAGTGGGTCAACAAAGAAGACCTCTCGGCCGATGAAGCCTTGGCGGAGTTCGAGCGGATATCGAAAGCTCGAGCAATGGTTATAAACCCACCCACTCACACTAAGTCGAACTTATCCTTCCAATCTGGATTCTATTCACAATCACACATGTCGTCCTCCGCTGTTTCCCCCGTCTCCTCCTGTGCACCACTCGCTCCCCATCTCATCGACAACCTCACCTACGAAGAGTTCCGCGAAGCCATGGGTCGGATCGCACCTGTCACCGACATCGACAGCCCCGACGCCCCTGCTACCTACTGGCTCCTTAGCCAAGAGGGGCAGAAGCTCAACACCGCTCCCTACACGCAGACCGAAGTTGATCGGCTTCGTGCAGCTCTCGAACTCAGTCCGGACACCTCACCTCGACCTCTCCCGGTCCGTGTTGAGTACCACGTCAAGAAAGAAGAGGAGTCCAACGCCAGAGATGGAGGAATTGCTGAAGAAGGCTCGGACACTAACAGGATGGAGGTTCGAGGCCGAAGCATGGAGGTTGGAGCAGCTGGAGAGGGCAGCGACAAGGAAAACCGCGATCCTCGAGAGGCGGGCGCAGTTCACCGCGACGATGCGCGCGCGGTGTACGACCAGCCCGAGCTCCTCGAGGAATGGTACCCAGCTGAGCACCCCTTCATTATCAGCACTACCGACTCTGACAACCCCCGCGAGACCCCGTACGCGTGCGACACGGTGGGACGCCCCCTCTATCGGGGTGACGCCATCATCGACAACCAGCCCCCCTACTCCACCACCGTCCTGACGCGCCGTCTCGGCAGCTCACACGTCGCACCCCCCAGATACATCCACAACCGGGGGGACAACTTCATCCACTTCCCCATCACCGACGCCCAGGGAGTCACCACGCAGGCTCCCTACGTGCAAGTCATCATGAACACCGACCCCCTTGTACTCGCTATCGCCGTCGACAGCGACAAGACCTACTCCAAGCCCCTATACGCGGAGCTGCACGTCCGTGAACGCGGCAAGCCTCAGTACACGCAAACCGAGATGCACGCCTTAAGTGGCGGGCATAGCCATCAAATCAGGACCGACAAGGCTGTCAACGCCTTGAAGGACCTATCCCTTAAAGCTGAGTTACACCGCTACCGCGCCTACCGACACGAGGCTGAGAGAATTGAGCAGCGGCTCCACGCCCTCTCTGAAGCCCTCGGGATGGCGCAGGGGGAGTTGTCACGCAGCAAGTTCCAGTTGGAGATGGCCGACGTATACAACCGTATCGGAGAGGTGCAGGAAGGATGGACGGGCGGTGTCGGACCTACTAGGCACCGTGGGCGTCGCAGCTGAAAAGGGGGTGATGTCACGACGCACGAAGTGGACTCCTGCTGATCGACTGTGGCGTCATTAGTAGGAAGTAATTAGTCACGGACATGTTGTCTCAGTCAGTGGACTCGGTTATCACATGCCTTTAGGGCATGACTCATTACTAGTACAGCGGTAGTAGGGTTCAAGCTACTTACGCTATTGGTCGTACGGATTCGGGAGGAGCTTTAAAGCATCCTCGTACATGTATAAATAGTGGAACGCAAAGACCAAGATACGCCATCTTGGTCTTCTTTGAATCACCACTTTCTCTCCTTCTCGTCTCGCTTCTCTCATTCGCTTGTCTCACTCGGAGCAAGTCGTCATCATCGATCCCCGCCCAGTGACCACGCATAGTCCTGGTGCCTTACGCGTCACGTGCCTCGATAAGCGCCGTGTACCCGTGGGAATAGTCACGTGACTAGTATACTCGAGATTCACTAAGTCGTGAACGCCCTTTCGTCGTCCAAGTCGGACTAACGCTTGTGGTGGCGTTACAGTAGACGAGTGGCCGCCTTCCAATCATCCCATGTGATCGGATGTTGGAAGCGCGTGGCATTGATTACTAACTGGTTTGGGAGTCCATCCTGGAACATTTCCAGGGTCGTGGCTTCATCGGGGTTATACCCGGCTTTGTGGACTAAGTTGGAAAACGTAGCCACATAGGTGTTGATGTCTTCGCCCTTCATCGTCAGAGTTTGCAAACTCTTCCGGGCCTTCGTTCGTTCTGCCGTATCGGTGTATGATTGCATAAACCGGTCGCGGACAGTGTTCCACAGGTTCATCTCGGTCATCAGAACTCCTGTGTTTCGCTGGTCCTCAAGCCAAGCGAACTGCTCTGTGACCCAATCGTTGACAAGGGGTCCGTGGATGTACGAGAGAAAGGTCATTGCGCGGGGGTAGGGGATAGCGAGTTGGTCGACGGTGGGGTTCATCTCTCGGTATAGGTTGAACGCAAGCATAAACTGCTTGCTCTTTTCTCGGTCTCCGTTAAACTCGGGGGGTGGATTCCCTCCTAAGCGTCCGTGTCCTCCAGGTGCGGGTGGGATCGCGGCTGGTGCGGCTCCGACGGGGGGAATAGGAGCGCCACCTGCTCCACCGCCCCCGCCTCCTCCGCCACCTGTGCCGCCTCCGCCACCGCCTGGCGCACTTCCTCCACTAGCACCGCCACCCAGGAGACCTCCTCCAGGAGCTGCGCTTCCGCCGCTAGGAGCCACTGCTCCACCTGACGGGCCACCGCTAGGAGCGCCTCCACTACCAGAAGGAGCTGGTCCTCCGCTGGTAAGGGTTGTGCTGGCCGAGGCATGGGTCTGTGACATGGATTGGGGTGTGGGTTGGGAACCAGGTAGGTCTGGGGGATTTACGAATAGGGAGGGGGTAAACGTGGTTGTTGGTACAGAGACACTGGGTGAATTATCAGGGTCGGAGTCAATGTCAATCCCTTTCGGGTTATGACTCTTTAGTGGTCCAACGTTTAACTCTAGCGGTACTGGTCCGATAGTATACCAGCTTCGTTCATTCGGCAAGTAATCAATATAAGCCCAGAGACGTCTGTCCTCTAGGTAATGGATCTGGTGATACTCTTTCTTTCTGGGGTTGAAGATGTAGTATCCTTCAACGCCGTTGATTTCTGCCCAGACAGCTGCTTCTTTGATACGGTCGGAGAGCTCGTCGGTAGTAAGCCGAGTGATATACTCAGGCTGGAACTTGGATCTGGCGCGACTAGATGTCGCCACTGTGAGAGACTTGACTTAATGTAACGCCACCACAGGGGCGTTAAGTACGACGTGTACTTCAGTTAAGTCACGGGCGGTAACGGGACAGGAGTAAGTCAGTTACGACTTAGTTCGATGGTGAACAAGTACCACTTGGCCTCCGTGGACACAAGGGTAATAGCAGGGATAGGCTCAAACGCAACAGCGAGCAAAAAGGGGGAGTCAAGCGAAAGTGCGACTCAAGGGATCGTTCGTGAGAAATGGACAGCAGTGTGGTATTACACAAGAAGTCAAGTCTACCGTACAAGCTAGGTAGCGTGCAACTTATATACTGGTACACGATGTTTGTCAGAGACAAACATATGGCGCGATCCTAGGATCCGGGTCCTAGAGAGCTAACAAGGGGAAAGTACGAAAAGAGAACAAGGGAATTCCGTGGGACGACGCGTGGATCAGAAGTCGTTAGTGGGTTCTGGAAGTCGCGCCACAGGGCATCGTAACGGTCATGCACTAGGCGCGAGATAAGAGCCGGGGTGCGGATCAAAACGGATTGTATCGTAAAAGTACAATGGAAAGCTGACACAGAATGCGAGCCACCGAAAGGAAGAGGGGAAAGCAGGAAGGAAGGGAAAATCATAACAATGCGCAAGAGCTTATGGCGAAGAGGGGGAAGACGCACTTCATACCTTACATGGAAGGCGCCCAAGTATGGTTGGAGGGGACGAACCTCCGGACCTTCTACCCCACCGCAAAGCTCGCCCCAAAACGCCACAGACCATTCCGAATCAAGAAAGTCTTATCAGCGGTCTCGTATGAACTAGATCTTCTGAAGACGTGGAAGATACACCCCGTGTTCCATGCGAACCTCCTTACACCATATAAGGAGACGGAACTCCATGGAGCTAACTTCACACGACCTCCACCTGACCTGATCGAAGGAGAAGAAGAATTCGAAGTGGAGCGCGTGTTACAATCTCGCCTTCATGGCCGAGGGCGCAAACTTCAATTCCTGATCCAGTGGAAGGGGTTTCCCATGAGTGACAGCTCATGGGAACCACTTGATAACGTTCGCCACACACCTGACTTAATTGCCGAGTTCTACCGGCAAAATCCTACCGCCAAAGGGGCTGGACGAAAGATATAAAAGATGCACCCCCTTCACCCACTCTCTTCACCCACGATCATCCTTGGAAATCTCATGTCTGATACACCCATCGTCACCACTGTGCCCATTCGCCCCCCATCGCAGATCATTCTCGAGAACTTAACTGTGCCGTCTCAAGAGGCTGGTATCCCAGTCATGGGATACGACGCCTACACCCCCTACTCACACATTGTCACTCCGGAACCTCTGCCAGAATTCATACTTGACCCTGACACCTCCCTGCCCACCATTACTGAACCGGCTGAGTCGCCAGAACCCCCTGAACCAACATCTCCACCCCCACTCGCTTCGCAGCCCACGTTGAGCACGCTCCATCAATCTGGCCTCCCACTACCCCCATTCCCACCTGGTATAGACCACAGTGTTCACCCCTCGCCCTACGGTTGAGCTCGCAATCCCTGACCGTCGCTACGCCCTCCTCGACGATGAGGATGAGGACAAGTCAGGGGAACCAGGCATCCCATACTTCTTTAACAACCCCACCTCCCCACGCTTCCACCCGCTCATGATTGGAGAGCCAGGGAAAGAAGGAGGTGGCACAGTGTAACGCTCACACTGGGCGTTCTTCGCACGTTGTGCGGCTTCTCGACCTAATGAACACAGAGGCTGGCGAACTCCCTTGGTAACGACCGGCGATCGTCATTAATGACGATGATAACAAGAAGTCAGCGGTCATGCACGACTTGTAGCGGAACGTGCCTCCTCAAGAGGGCAATAAGAAAGGAAAGGGAACTGTGGCTGGACAGGCTCCGAGGCTGCACACAGCTGAGTAGAGGGGGAAAAGGCTCTATGTTACGATTTTCCCTCCTTCTCTCCCGTTCTTCCCCTCTCATCCCGTGACTCATATTCTGCGCCTGACTTTCCGTTGTACTTTTATGATACGATCCGCTTCGATCCGCGCCTCGGCCCTTATCTCGCGCCTAGCGCATGACCGTTACAACGCCCCATGGCACGACTTCCAGAACCCGCTGACGACTTCTGATCCACGCGTCGTCCCACAGGGATTCCCTTGTTCTCTTTTCGTACTATCCCTTTGTTAGCTCTCTAGGACCCGGATCCTAGGATCGCACCATATGTTTGTCTCTGACAAACATCATGTACTAGTATATAAGTCTCACGCTGCCTAGCTTGTACGGTAGACTTGACTTCTTGTGTAATACCACACTGCTGTCTGTTCTCACGAACCGCCCCTTTGAGTTGCACTTTCGCTTGACTCCTCTGCTTCGCTCGCCATTGCGCTTGAGCCTGTCCTCGCTATTACCCTTGTGTCCACGGAGGCCAAGTGGTACTTGTTCACCATCGAACTAAGTCGTAACTGACTTACTCCCGTCCCGTTACCGCCCGTGACTTAACCGAAGTACACGTCGTACTTAACGCCCCTGTGGTGGCGTTACACTCTATACTCCTACTTCTGGCGTGACAATCCAGAAAGTTAAGCTAACGAATACAAGCTTAACCGTCTACTACTTATACTAGGGGAAGGGGCTTTCAAGCTCCACTTCAACGACCGAAACCCTAATACAACTGATAAGCGATAGCGAATGGCATAACGCTCTCATGACACAAGTCAGAGATAAGAGGACACGCGGCAGATAACGAACATGCGGCGTAACTCTAGACCTTTGGGTCGATCCGGACCCTCTTACTAGACACGGCCTAGGCATCTCGCCTCTAGGCCCCTCTGGACTCTTGGCATCAGCGGGTCACGTGCCGGGATCACGTACTGGCGCCTACTCCCTAGGCAATGCTCACGTGCCTCCAGGCAAAACCGTAACACACAGTACATCTATTACCGTAAGGATTACCAGGAGGTCATAGGAACCATGGGCAAGGGGGAACCTTGCTACATCACATCCGTCTACCTGCGTACCGTCCAAGCTAACCAACTTCCACAACACGTCACGGACCAGCAGGTGGACCTATTCCACCCTCACAACCCTTGCCGCATCATAATCGATGAGGTGATTTCCTCTCTCCACTACCCTGCGCTCCACGCGGACGTCTCCCGCTTGCGCACCTGCCTCGAGGCACAAGACGCGCTCAAGGTGCGCTGGGACGACCTTCGCAGGCTGGAGGCCGAGGCGACGAAGGACCAATTCCACCTCGACATGAACATGTCAAGCGTACGGAAGAGGTTGCAGTACACCTGAATCATCCCCCTCATCAGCGACCGATACATGGAGCTGATGACGAAACCCACTCGCCCCCGCCATTCATCTGAGCTCCACACCAACAGCACGGACGAGATGCCCCTACCACCGCATACTGGAGGACCTAGCAAGATGCCACGCCTTCAAGGGGAAGGCAGCACGCGTCGTCGCAGGTGTTACGAGTGTCGGTCCAAGGACCACCTCGTAAGAGATTGCCCCGAGCGAGGGCGGCGGGATGCGTGCCAGTGGTGCGGCAGTCTCGCCCATCGCGTGGACGTCTGCCTCATAAGGTGACTGTCCCTGATGTCCGCCCGGTATGAGAATCCCACGCAGCGCACCTGCTGGTGTGGAAAGTGTCTCGACTGGAAGGCGACTCACGACGAGATTGACTGTCCCCAATATGAGGGATGCTGGAAGTGTGGCCGCAGGGGGCGCCACATGTTTTTACGTTCTCATACCTGCCCCTGTTCTCCCTCTCCTGACCCAGCTACCGTTATCCCCAAAGAGGACTGCTACTATACCAGTGACTAGTCAAAGTCATGGCAACTTTGAGTCTGACGGGGGGTAATGTTACGATTTTCCCCCTTTTCCCTTCCGTTTCCGTCTCATGCCTTGTGACTTGCATTCGGTGTCTAACTTCCATTGTACCTTTATGATACAATCTGCTTCGATCTGCGCCTCGGCTCTTATCTCGCGCCCAGTGCATGACCGTTACGACGCCCTGTGGCGCAACTTCCAGAATCCGCTGATGACTTCTGATCCACGCGTCGTCCCGCGGAATTCCCTTGTTCTCTTTCTGTACTTTTGTTATGTTCCTTCAGATGTTTCCTCTAAATGCCTGTTTGCTGCTGCTGCACGTACTCGAACGTCTTCAATATCCCATAGGCAATGGCTAGGGCGATACGCAGGGCGTGGCCAACCAAGGCAAAGATGATGATGAAGGCAATAATGATAAGATACGAGGTGTCAGCGATGACTAAGCACGACAGCAAGCAGAACGCTTAGTGGCGATAACCGGCACACTAGCACAGATGACAAAAGAAGGGATGGTCAATGAGGCAATCTAGCTTTATACAATCTCCACAGTAGGAAGGATTGACACAAGATATCAAAGCTAAGGACTATAACGTGTCCTCAGCCCTCTACTTATACTACAGAGGGGAGCTTTCAAGCTCAGCCCAAGTCCGAAATCCTAATATACCTATCCAATAGCACAACTCACTCTCGATTCGCATCAGTCAGCCATACAGTCATGGGGTCACCATCTAGACCGCGTCTGGGCTCAAGCTCATCCGGACTCACATTCTAGCCTCAGCCTAGGCGCAAGCTCATCCAGGCTCTTCCGGACCATTCGAGGTAGGTCACATGCCGGGGTCACATGACGGCCGATAACTCCGACCTATTCCCACGCCTCCTGATAGTCACGTGATGGCAGGTAAGGGTCATGTGTGCTCACCGCGCGTCCAACTCACACGTGATCTTGCACGTGCGGTTCCTCCTTCCACTTCTCTAGCAGGTCTTCGAGCACTGCTGTGGCTCTGTGGACCTCTCTGTCCCATTGTGGGTCGTCTTGTGGGTACTTCTGGTTATTGCATAGGTCTCATCCCGGCTGCGCCGTAACAACTTTCCCCTTGTTAGCTCTCTAGGACCTGGATCCTAGGATCGCGCCATATGTTTGTCTCTGACAAACATCGTGTACTAGTATATAAGTCTCACGCTACCTAGCTTGTATGGTAGACTTGACTTCTTGTGTAAAACCACACCGCTGTTTGCTCTCACGATCCGATTCCTTGAGTCGCACTTTTGCTTGACTCCCCCATTCGCTCGCCGTTGTGCTTGAGCCTGTCTTTGCTACTACCCTTGTGTCTACGGAGGCCAAGTGGTACTTATTCACCATCAAACTAAGTCGTAACTGACTTACTCCTGTCCTGTTACCGTCCGTGACTTAACCGAAGTACACGTTGTACTTAACGCCCCTGTGGTGGCGTTACACATAGCTACTTGAAGTACGTTGCAGACTGCTTCGATATGTGCTTGAAGGTCAGCACGTTCGTGAGTCGCTATTCCTATGTCGTCCATGTATACCCGTATAATGGTGCCTCATAGGGCGTGTTTGGCGATCGTGGGTTCCAATATCTCGTTCATCATCATTTGGAATGTCGCCGGCGAGTTGGTGACTCCGAAATACATTACAAGAGGTTTGAAGAGTCCGTACCACGTTTTAAAGGCTGCTTTGGGTTCATCTCCTTCTTTGATGCGTATGTTGTTATACCCCCATCGGACATCCAATTTGGTGTAAATGTGGCCATTTCCAAGGTCGTTGACGAGTTCCGCCATGAGCAGCAGGGGGTATTGATTATGGATTGTACAAGCATTGATCTTTCTGTAGTCTTGTACTGGACATAGCTTCCCGTCTTTCTTTTTGATAAAGAAGAACGATGAGGCATAGGGTGACTTGGATGGGCGGATATATCCCATCTTGAGTTGTTCATCTAGCCACGTCTTGAGTTGCTGGTCTTCACCTTGTGTCATGTGGTACACTTTGCAGTCGATGGTAGTGGGTGTCCCAGGCTTAAATTCGATAGCGTGGTCCCAGGGTCTGGATGGTGGGAATCGGTGTGATGCTTCTTCACTGAATATCTTCACGAACCGCTGGTAAGGTGCGGGTATTGCCTCCGCCACCATGTTTTGGTTAGCAGCTATTGCTAGTTCAGTGGCGGTAGTACGTAGCTGGCACTCGTCTTCCAACTCCTGGACTATGAGATCTTTTTCACTGTCGGTGACTGTCCTAGCAATAGTGACGTCGTCTTCTGTTTTTGCTCCGGCTATCACTGTACAAGGATTGGATGGATTGATGGAACAGATGACAATGGGGAGCGCGTCTTCATGGATCGTGGCGTGCGTCCAGCTGATTGTTGGTTCGTACGTGGCTAGCCAGGGATATCCGAGCACGAGGTCTTTGTTTCCGATATCGGTGACTAGGAACTGTATCGTTCTGTGGACTCCTTTTGTCTGTACATCAAGGTCTACAAAGTGAGTAATGGACCCAGCTTTGTTCTCCGTATTATCGATGTTCCATATTTTCTTTGGTCATTCCAACTCCTGAAGCCCTAAGCCCATATGTTTTGCAAATGCAGGTCTTATGAAATTGTCAGTGGCTCCAGAGTCGACGAGTCCTTTTATGTCGGCCATTGAGTAACTGGTGCGAATCGAGACTGGAATTCTGAGAGATCAGAAGCGAGTCATGATTACAGAGTTACAATTAATTGCCCTCACCCAGGCCGATGGGTTTAGGCATCTGGAAAATCCCCCTGATTCCACATATCTTGGAATATCAGGTCCTTTACTTCATCGCTTGCCCCCCGTACTCCTTCCAACCAGTCCTTCGCGGTTTGCTGAGGTGTGGAAGTGTTGGCGGCTCTTGCCACGGGCTGTTCCTGGCTGTAGTAGTCCATTTCCACGCTTCTACCGGTGACTATGGGTTGCCATTGCTGCTGGCGTGGTTTTCTAGGGCGAGTACATTCTCGTGAGATGTGACCCGGGTTATTGCAATTGTAGCAGATGACTTCCCCCATAGGGCGATGCCCTCCTCTGCTCTGTTCCCGGTCCTCCTCGCGTGGGGAAAGGTGGGCAGTGGTTGGTATGGTCCTCGGTTTGGGTCTCCTACTTCTGCAAGTCGGGCCCTGGACCAATCGGCCGATGTGTCCATCGTGTTTGGGTCGTGTTGTGGGGCAAAGCTACGAGGTGCATTCCACGGCTGTCCCCCAAACCGTGGCTGAGGATTGGGCCTTGACGGGGTGTTTCTGGCAGGTGTTGCAATGTTGAGGCGTGCTCTAAGGTGAATGTACTGTTTTTGCCGATGGAGGGCAGCGTCCTTCCATTCAGTGAATGTTCGTGGTTCATCCATTTCGTACACTTTGGTGAATAGTTTTCCCAGTAGTCCCGCCGTGAAACGATCAATTGTTTGTTGGTCGTTAAGGTGGTAGTTAGCCTTCTGCGCTAGCTGTTCGAAATTGGTGACATACGAGTCAATATTGTCCCCAACCATCCTAAATCCTTTGGCCAGTGTCACTTGAGCTTGCTCTTGCTCCAACGTATTGGAGAAGCGGTTGGCAAATCCTGCAGTTAGGGTATCCCACAGGAATTCATTGTACCAATCCGTTCCACCTCGAACTTCGTTGTTGAGCCACTGGAGGAATCCCAACATCCAGTTACTGACTTGCGGTCCCTTGATGTATCCGAGGAAGAGGAGGCATCGCTTGTAAACATTCCTCATGACAGGGGCATTCGAAGTTTAACCCCATATATCCGTGCCATTGTGTGAGGAATGATTCGTATTCAGTGCGATCCCCTTTAAAGATGGACGGTGGTTCACCTTCAAGTCAGGGTGTGGGGCCCCCTGCTGCTCCGCCTATTGGGGTGCCTCCACCCAGGTGGCCTTCCTCCAGGTACACCGCCTCCTGGTGGTCCTCCTCCTGAATACCCCCCCGAAGCCTCGTCTTGGTGGTTCTCCGCCTCCGCCCGGTCCATCTCCTGGTGGCCCTTCTGCCCCCAGTGGTGGGTTCCGAATTCGTCCCGATGGTGGGTCGGGGATGTCAGGTCCTATGGCTCTGAAGATGGCAGCATCATCTGCTGTCATGCGGTGGCCCATACTTGGGTTAATGGGTTGTAGTTGGGCTTCCGCTTCTTCTGCTATTCTTCGTACTTCGTCGTCGATGGCAGTGTGCCTGAGTTGTTCTGTGATAGTTTCTGTCATAGTGGCCATTGCAACTGCTGCAGGGGATAAAATTTGGATGACTTCTGGCTCGGTTATGTGGAGTGACTCAGCTGTGTTAATTACGTCTTCTGCTTCTTCATTCTCTGAGCTTTCACCCTCTTCTCTGCTAGTTTCAGATGGTGCTGGTGTTCTGGGTTTGGATGTACTTGGCTCTTCTGGCTGACCATCAATTTGTCCGTACTGTTCTCTTGTGGGCAGGCCTCGCGTGTCGATGTTGCAATTGTAGTTTCTGCCTGCAGGTCGTACTGCATCCCACCTGTGATCGATCGGATTCCACGTAATCTCTACCCAGCACAACTGTTTGAAGTTGAACTCAACTGGTCTGTATCGAGTTGGACCTGATGCGAAGTCCACGAAGTATCCAAGGTCTCCTCTGAACTCTCTCCACCTAGCAGCTCCTAGGAATTGAACTGGCACATTACGGTCTCCTCGCCTTTTGAGGGAGTAGGGTCTGAATTGGGTCCAACGATCTTGAGTTGTGAACACCACGGTGAGGGATCCTGGTCTTAATGTAACGCCACCACAGGTGTTTAGTCTGACTTAGACTGCATAAGGGCATTCACGACTTAGCAAATATCGAGCCACTAGTCACGTGGCTATTCCCACGGGTACATGGCGCTTATCAAGGCACGTGACGCGTAAAGGCACCAGGACGTTTTCGAGTCACTGGGCTTCTTCTGGATGAAGACAACTTGCTCGCAGGAGACAAGTGAAACACACGGTAATGAGACGAGAAGGAGATGGTGATTGAAGAAGACCAGGATGGCGATCCTGGGTCTTCAATGTCAACTACTTATACACATATGAGGTAGCTTTAAAGCTCCTCCCGAAACCATACGACAAATAGCTAAAGTAGCTCAAACCCTACTATAGCTGTACTAGCATCAGGAAAATCTCTGTTTTTCTTAATAGCACTTAAGTGTGCTTATTTGTGCTTGAAAAGATTCTAAGCCCTGCTAAGCCTGGGGGTCACTAAGCACAGTTGTGCTTAGTCTAAGCTCAGTCAATTCATTAAAATGACTTAGCCAAGGCTTTATGGCTTATTCTGGACTTAGGGGGCCAAAGCACAAACCAGATTTCCGTGAGTAAGCCAAGACTTAAGTTCAATAAGCATCACACAAATCAGTGAGAAATGTACAGAAAAACCTATTCATTGCATACTAGTAGACTACAACACACTAATACACAAAAGAAGTACAGGAGTCCCGCCGCCGCCGCCGTCATTCCCGCTGCGCTGCCACCACTCCCGACACGCCGCTGCTGCCATTCCCGCTGCCACCACGTCACCATCACCGTCGTTCCTGCCTCCATGCTGTTCCCGCCGCCGCGTCACCGTCGTTGTTGGTGTCGTAGCGGTGGGGGTTGCGCGCCATGTGGGGGTGGCGTTGCGGCAGCTCTTGCACGCTGTAAGGGGTGGTGGTGGTGGCGGACTTGTCCATGGCAATTCGTTGGAGGCGGCCGCCACGGGCTTGTGTGCTGCAAGGTGGAGGCGGAGGCGGCGACAGTGGAGTTAGGTCTGTAACACAAGTGATTAAACGATACAGAACGAAAAAAACAAAACAAAACAAACTTATCTTAATATAGTGGGCCGAAGCCCAACATCGCGGCAGGGGGGTGGGGGCCAAGGGACAGGGCGTGGTGGTGTGGTGGATTGCGTGCCCGCAACGGTGTTTTCCCTGGAGTAGAGGGGGTTGCCCACATGCAAGGCGATACCTGGAAGACAACCGTTAGAAGAATAGTTAGAAGGAAAAAAAAAGAAAAGAACAAACTTAATAGAGTGGGCCGAAGCCCAACATCGCGGCGGGGGGGTGGGGGCCAAGGGATAGGGCATGGTGGTGTGGTGGATTGCATGCCCGCGACGGGGTTTTCCCTGGAGTAGAGGGGGTGGCCCGCGTGCAAGGCGATACCTGGAAGACGACTGTTAGAAGATAGTGAGAAGGAAAAAAAAAAGAAAAGAAAAGAACAACGCACCAGTTGTTCAGTTGTTGAAACGTTGAAGCAATGACCGTTGAACTTTGAAGCTTGAAGTGTTGAAGTACATAGAAGGGTGCCCAGTGTCGACGCGTCGACGTGTCAAGGCACACTTTCCCACACTGCAGAGCACCGTTTCCCATGCTGCAGATTCAGCCTCCGCCAGACCCTTTTTTTTTCTAAGTCGAGTGTGCCTCTGTCCGTGACCGCCACCGACCTCCACCAACGCCCACCACCAACGCCACTCCCACATGTGGACTCAGACCGCAAGCCACCACCACCACTCCGATGTGAGCCCCACGCGACGACGCATGCGGCACATGGCGTGGTGCAAGCTGCACGATGACTCCTCGCACAACTCCAACCGATGGCGCAAAGATGGTGTGACAATGGTGCGACGGTACGACCATGGTCCATGGCGCGACGGTACGACCACGGCACGACAGTACGACCACGGCGCGACAGTACGACCACGGCACGACAGTACGACCACGGCGCGACAGTATGACCACGGCGCGACAGTACGACCACGGCGCGACGGTACGACCACGGCACAACAACGACACGACCATGGCGCAATAACGGCGCGAGTCAGCCACGCGAAGACGATGCTGACGGCTGTGCGACCACGACCGCGACAAAGCGGCCAGTGACGAAGTGGTGGCAGAGGGGACGGGGGTAGGGACAGTGCAATTCTCAGACTTCAGAGGCTCAGAGCACTGTGCAGCTCTCCCTTTACGTTCCCCAGCATGCTGTTACGATTTTCCTCCCTTCTTTCTCCTCTTCCCTTCCGTCCTGTGACTCGCATTCCATGTCGACTTTCCATTGTACTTTTACGCTACGATCCGCTTCGATCCACGCCTCAGCTCTTATCTCGCGCCTAGCGCATGACCGTTACGACGCCCCATGGTGCGACTTCCAGAACCCGCTGACGACTTCTGATCCACGCGTCATCCCACGGAATCCCCTTATTCTCGTTTTGTACTTTCCCTTTGTTAGCTCTCTAGGACCCGGATCCTAGGATCGCGCCATATGTTTGTCTCTGACAAACATCGTGTACCAGTATATAAGTCTCACGCTACCTAGCTTGTACAGTAGACTTGACTTCTTGAGTCATCAGGAAAAACTGGATTCCAAAAATTTTCACAAATTTCTGAAATTTGGTAAGATTTGTTGAAATGTGGTATATTTGTAACAATATTTCCAATTTTCAGCGATTTCCCAATTTTGACAAATTTGGTAATATAAAAACCTCCCTCCAAATATCCAGTAATATTTTGTAAAATCTGACCAAATATTGGCATAAATGGACATATATTCAGTATATTTTAGGTGAATGTGTCCAAAATTACATGATTTACATCACATTTCAGTGCAGACAATCATTCAAGTCAACCATGGTTTAATTCACAAACAATAATATATTTGTTACTACTAAGACATACAGGTACAATCTAACTAATATAACTAATATGAGCAGCACACAGTGTTGGGGCGGCGTGGCAGTGTGGCGACGCTGTGGTCTTGTGTCCATGTCGGGGGTGGTGGTTGTGGCAGGGTCGGCATAGCAGGTGAGTCGGCGCGGCGGTGGGTCGACGTGGCGGTGGGTCGGCGTGGCGGTGAGTTGGCGTGGCGGTGAGTCGGTGGCACTGTGGTCTTGCAGTCCACGTCGGGGGTGGTGGTCGTGGCGGGTCGGCGTGGTGGTGGGTCGGCGTGGCGGTGAGTTGGCATGGCGGTGAGTCGGCGTGGTCTGGCGTGCCTTGTTGGGGGTGGCATGGTGTGGGCAGTGGGTCTTGCGTGGCGTGTGGGACGGCGTGGTGGTAGGTTGGTGGTAGCGGTGGCGGGGTCCGTGCCATGTCGGGGTGGCCATGGAAACACAATGATGGGCAGAAAATGTAAGTAAAATACGAGAAGCGGGGAGGAAATAGGGGGGATGACTCACGCAGTGGGGTCTTGCGTTCCGCGTTGGAGCAGCGTGGTGGCAGGTTGGCGGTCGAGGTCTTGTATGCCGTGGGGGTAGGTTGCGGGTTGCGGGGCGCGTGGTGTTGCAGTGACATGGCAGGAAAAACAGCTGCGACATTAGTAAGAAACGAATGAGGCTGAAAAAAAAACATATCTTGATGCACTGGGACAAAGCCCAGTGCAGTCATCACTGCATCTTCATGGCCATAAGTGATGGGAGAGGGGATTGAAAGGGTGAGTCTGGCATGGTTGGACGAGGGATGGAAATGGGAGGAAATGGGAGGAGTAAAGCAAGAGCCAGGACGGCAGTGACTTGTTGAAAGAAAATCGTGTCGAGCGGAGGCTTAATCTATGGCGTGGGAAGGTGTGTCTTTGACGTGTGAACGTGTGAACACTCCACCCATTTCTTCTCAATGCTCTCCTGCGGGGTTTTTTCTTTACTTTATTTACCACACGCTGTTCTTACATGCGGATCACCCCCACGGCCAAGATGGAAGACGGGCTGACGAGCTGGGCTTCAGCCCAGTGCATAGGATATGTTTTTTTTTTGTTTTTTTTTTCCTTTCAAGTTCCATTGCAGGTCATTGCCGCCTTGTGCAGGCCTCCCTCTCCGCTCGTCCCCATCCCGACACGCTGCCCAACATGGCTCGCAAATCCCTGCCATGTCACCCCAACACCACGCACAAGACCCCGCAACCACCAACCCACCCCAACACGACGCGCAAGACCCCACCGCCAACCTGCCGCCACGCCGTCTCAACACGGTACGCAACACCCCGCCACCACCGACCCCCACACCACCGCCAACGCACCGCCATGCCGCCCCAACACAGCACGCAAGACCACACCCCACACTGACTCCCACCACGCCGCCCCAACATGGATGCAAGGCCCCATCACCGCCGACCCGCCACGCCACCCCAACACGGCATGCAAGACCCCGCCGTCGCCAACCTGTCTTCACGCCACCCCAACACGGATGCAAGGCCCCAGTCACTGCCGACCCTCCACGCCAGTCCCAACACGGCGCGCAAGACCCGTCGTCACGCCACCCTGACACGGCACGCAAGACCCGTCGTCACGCCGCCCCGACACAGATACAAGGCCCCGTCACCACCGACCCGCCACGCCGCCCCAACACGGCGCGCAAGACCCCGCCGTCACCAACCCGTCGTCACGCCACCCCGACATGGACGCAAGACCCACCACCGACTTGCCATGCCGACTTGCCACGCCCCCCAACACGGCGCACAACTATGTTAATTTAATTAGATTATAGTTGCATGTACCCTTGTTAGTTACAATATATCATTGTTTTGTTAATGCAGCTACTGTTGACTGAATAATTGTTTGCACTGAAATATGTGATGTAAATTATGTAATTTTGGACACATTCACCTAAAACACACTGAACATATGTCCATTTATACAGATATTTGGCAATATTTCACAAAATATATTAGGGGGGATGTTTTATCTTAAAAAAATTTAAAATTCCAGAAAATCAGAAAGATTTTTCATTTCTCAACATATATTACCATTTTTCAGAAATTTGTGAGAATTTGTGAAAATTTCAGGATACATTTTTTCCTGATGCTTGTGTAATACCACACCGCTGTCTCCTCTCACGATCCAAACGCTTGAGTCGCACTTTCGCTTGACTCCCCCCTTTCGCTCGCCTTTATGCTTGAGCCAGAACCTGCTATTACCCTTGTGTCCACGGAGGCCAAGTGGTACTTGTTCATCACCGAACTAAGTCGTAACTGACTTACTCCTCTCCCGTTACCGCTCGTGACTTAACTGAAGTACACGTCGTACTTAACGCCCCTGTGGTGGCGTTACACATGCTGCACTCACGCGCAGCCTTAGCAACTCAAGTGCCCTGCGCTCCCGACCCTGGTGGCCACGCATGCGAAGTTTTGTGCCATGCAGAAGCATGCGTGACTGTTTCCGATCACTTGCAACCACCCAGTCCTCAGGCTCTGTGTAGCATCTCTCAACCTCGCTGCACTTGCGTGCGGCCTTAGTCTTTCAACAGCAACATGTTTGCAATTGCTGTGGATCTGTATACAACAACTCGCGCTCCGCAGAGGCCTGCGCGATGCCTTGCAATGCTTCACACCCCCAAACCTTGCACATCAGACACATTCCCTAATGATTAGGGGCAGTTTAGGGTATTGATTCAATACTAACATGTTCATGACTACTGTAGACATACATACAACATATTGCCCCCTGCAGGGACCTGCACAGTGCACACTCTTTTATGCCACCGGGTTATGCATCACGCTCATTTTGGATCACGTGACCGCTTACATAAGCTGGACCAATCTCACCGTTCGTTTTCGCAAAATGTGTAAATTGATTCAATAAGAATAAAAACATTCATTTCTTGATAAAAAACTTGGAAGGCTAATTCCTCCCTCAGTTTTGGGAATTCAGGGAAAAAAATCTGTTCCAGCTGTAGCTACAGTTATGTACTTTAATGCTAACACAATAGATTTCCGAATTTCGAGGATGTGGAAGAGTAATTAAGACAGCAAGGAGAAGGGGTGCCCCGCTTATATAAGGGGTGCCCGTTCCTAGTGACCTCTACCTTAGTACCGTGACGTTGGTATATCGTTTCGAGGCCTAGGACTCGGAGGACATGGTCCTCACAAAAGTACATGGTCGCATCATCCCGATTGGTCCATGGGAGCAAAATCAATTGTGAGCCTTCTGTCGTTAGCAAAATTTACTGTTTATAAAGTATAGTTATATACTATTAGTACTACGACCATCGTCTTAGTGCTCATGAAACAACTGTTGTTTCTTCAACCATTGCCACAACTCTTACTTATGTTACGTCTTCATGATTACAGCACCATAACATGTCTCTCGTACCTTCGTGACCCTCCGGTAGAAAATTCCCCGCTCATCGGGAAGCTGGGGCTTGTGAAGTACTGTCCACGACGGCCACCGACACGCTTATGGTCTTGCACGACGGCCTCGGGCTACAGCATTACACGAGCGTGCACTGATTGAGCGTTACCGACTCATGCGCTTGTTATGGTTATGGTACACCTCAGAAGGGGCAGGCCTGGGCACATCAATGCTGAGCTTCAGCATCCGTCGAGATGGATAGTGTAAACCCTCCGACATCTCTTCAGGACACCGATCCACCGCAATCATCTCAAGGGCGTCGTCGACCATGTGTGAGTATTCGAGACGGAGTTTCGTGTCGGTCGGAGACGCTTTCTGGCGCAGCATTAGCACTCTAAAAAAACACAACAAAGTTTGAACCAGTAAGCACTTTTCAGAGGGCGTGACACTTACAACCGACATGCCTGGAAAGAGAACCGACAATGATGATCAACAAAGTGAACGTGGCAGGTGGGAGAGAAATCGGGTCACCAGAGCAGAGGGCAGAATGTACGAAAACAAAGAACTAGCAGCAAGACCATGGCGCACTAGGTATGAGCTATGGGGGGACCTAGTTAGTTGACTGTGGTCTGGATGCGTTGACGACTTCTTACCTGAGAAAAGCACAAATTGCCAAGGTGTTCAAAGCAGTCATGACGACATAGACCAGCATCCCTGCGTGACCACAACCAAATAAATAACGCCAGACAGCGTCGATGCAAATAGAAACTTGCCTTGTCTCAGAAAACTCTTGCCTAGCGGGCCGAAGGTATTACGCCCCCGAACCCAGTGCTATATCGATTTACTATGATCGTCATCTACGTGGACAAGAAAACGGTCGCCGGACTCACCCAAAGCACGACAAGTATGTTGAGGCAATCGAAAAAGGTCGCGAGTACCTAGCAGAAGGTTGGTTCGGCCAAGGTGATAGCAAACGATAAGTGATATCGTACAGAGATCATCTGAGCCAAGATGAATCCTCATGTCAGTATAATCAGACAAATGCGCCAAAGTCCAAGACGCACCCCCACACGATAGGCAATGGGTGCCGGTACAACTTTCCCGTGTGATACACTGGCCACCAGTACTGTGATATTCGGTTCATCTGAAATAGCGAGACATGCGTTGCGTTTGGTGAAAAAGAACAAAGGCGCCACTGTGATTTCATCGAAGTCAGGAATGCTGCTTCATAAACAAGGTCATCGACACAGACGGGATAACTCATTGCTCAGCACCCAAATAATAACGCCGGCAAGACCCAAGTAGGTGATTGAAAGAGCGACGAGAACCCGTGTTTTCCTCCCAGAAAACGCGTATGTACGCAACATCAGAATGACTGAGGACAGGACACAACCGACACGAATGTGATTAACAGCTTGTAAACCACATGGACCTAGTCACGCTTACATTGTGATGACAATAACTATAATCAAATCGTGAGGAAGATTAGATGGCAAGTACGAGTGAGCGCACCGTAGGCATGGCACAGGCAGCAAGTGCATGATAGTATGACTCGCAAACACGTTGCTCATGGTTACCGACAACACCCCATAAGTGGAACGGTGCGATGGCCATTGGGTAATAGCGGCAAAATAGATATGCGGCTTTCACACTGTTCCACGGAGCAGGGTATATCTGGATGTCAACAATTGCACTAGTCAATCAGCCACCCCTCGGTAGATGAAGGCGAGAGTATGTGCTTACAAGGGCAACTTCCTGGTCAAGTCTAAACACCGAAGTCAAATAAGCGTTCCGAGTCAAAGTTAATAAGACTCAACGCACGATATGACCCAATCATAGAAGCAGGCGGAGTCTAGGAGAGTAATCATTAGGATGCACCAACAGGATGCGAGGGGAACGTACAGGCAGCTAGAAATCATTTTGATTGGTCAACTTTGGACGGCACAAGGAAATGACGTGCTCACCTATCATGCAGTAACGCCCGCTAGATGCCACCAGCAGTGCAGCACGAACAACAAGGCCTCTGTCAATACATGACTTCCACAAAAGAGATAGGGACGCACCTAGCCACCGCATCCAGGCCGGACACTAACTCTTGCAGTATTGTCCCCATAGATGTAAATAGAGGACGGCACCTCTGCTGCCAAGTGAGGCAGCAGATTGATCAGCCTACTGGCAGGAACGCTATGAGCGGAGTGTCGACAGAGGAGAGGGTCAGTGATCTTTAAGCTTTAAGTCCCAGGCTTCAAACGCTAGAGACGTCAATGGGGACTAGGATTATCGAGAGAGATGAGAACAGTTGGTGGGAAAGTGCAGTAGCAGGGCCACTGGCAGGACATAGATATTTCAAGTTTTTTCGAAGTAGAGAATGCGGTCGCTTCCGTCAAACGGAAACGTTATTGGAAATCAATACCGTACTTATTCTAAATCATCCCCGCCCGCAAGACAATTTGGCCTTGCAATTTACTCTGGCGCCTTCATGAATCCCGGTTCGGACCCAATTTTACCCGCCCTATGCAAGCGTCACAGTCCCGGTCAAGGTCCCGGCGGTCTTGCTCGCGGAGCATTTGCCACATCACCTACGGTCATACATACCCTAAGGTTACTGTAGAGGGTGAAGGATTCTCTGGACGGTTGCTTGAAATCAGCGGATTAAATTCATGTTCAAATTCAAATTCGGATTCTCATGCATCATGCTGAAACTTCACGCTCAAGCTTGCCTATAGGTCCAGGACTTGACACATGCGCAGCTGATGCGCAGTCGCGCACTGGCACTGGCACGGCCCATCAGCCAAAAAAAGTTTGTCGCTGGATCAGACAAGGTTTACGTAAATTTGTGATGGAAACCAAAGTATTTCATTTGACATATTTCTTCATCCCCTGCCAGATTGTTACAATATCTGAATCAGTTTGCGCCTGGTACATTCAAATCACTCGCAAATGTATCCCCCAGGCGTCCCCGTGAGCTGAGTAGCGAGTAGTACCAATCGTGCTTGTAGTAAGGTAAGGCCGAATAAAACTAAGAATAAAACTTGTACTTGGTCAGCACCTTGGTCGTTGACGGTGACTCGGATGAGAGGCTAGCCATTCGATCAGATACAGGTACCGTAACTTACCACGGAGGTCGAATGTCAGGGGCGAAAACTGGCCGGCAGCAGGTGCCGGAAGCTTCGTAGCTGCCACTTGCAAGAGGGTACGCGAGAGATTGGGCCTGAGGTAGGACGGCACCGGGGACCATCCTTCAAAAATATATAATAAGGGTTCCGGGGCGACCGACTGAGCACAGATATCCTTCCCTCCGTCTTCAATCTTGTAGGGACACCTCTGAGACGCTCAACCTCTTGCTAATAAAAAGACTCGAAACGACCGGCCGGTTCTGTAAGAGTGGAAACGACGGTCCAAGGACTCGGCCCAGAACATCTCGAACCTTCGACTCTCACACCGCCCACCAGCGCGCACGGCGCAAGCCTTCCCGCATTCATATCTTCGTCACTTCCAGCTCCTCCTCAAACTGCGATCGTCCTCGAGAACCGGCGCCGTTCCAAGACGACGTAGCTAAAGACCAGCGTCAGCGTCGTCGTCAACGAACGGTCTCGCTCGCACGGCTCGAGATCAATGGGAAAGGGGAATGGAACACACTACACGACGAGACAGACGCTGAGACAACCATCGCCCTGCCACCGCTGCGCCCGTAGCAACAGCCGGACATCCGCATGAGCATCGGCGCTCCAGCGCGTGCAGACAGCGGCAGCCGCAAACGCTACGCGCACGCAGAGCGGGGGGGGTAACGCGGCGGGCCCCAGCGCGCGCTCGGTCTCCCATTGGCGGTGGGGCGCGGCGCGGGCCTTGCAGAATCTGCGTGCGAAGCGCCAGGCGTACAGCGCGTGCACGGCCATGCTTGCGGTGTTGGCCCAGACGAGCGCGGTGGAGGCGGCGGCCATCATGCGGCTCTGGGCGCGCAGGAAGGCGTGCATACAGACGCGAGAGGAACGCGGCCTCGAGTACACCATTATATGCCATCGCAGGGAGGTAGAACCGGAACGTGCGCAGTATGCGCGGCGCAGAGGTCCGCTGGTCACGGAGGCAGCACCAATGTGGTTGCTAACGGCAAGTACGACGGGCCGAAGACGACAAGGAGAAGGAGGAAGTGTGTGAAGAGGAGGAGGAGGGTCGACAGTAATTCGACCGCGGTCTGCAGCGCCTCTTGGTCGTTCTCGCTGGAAGACGATGACGGGGAGGAGGACAGAGATTTGGAGAAGAATATGCGTGAAGTCTCTTCGATGGGTTGGAACACGACGCACGACGAGCGAGCCTATTGTGTGTTGGATGTAAGCGACCCCGGGACATGCTGCGACGCACAATACCTGGATGCTATTGCATAGCTGCCTTGGTCTGTTAGCGGACTGAGGCGGGATATAAGTAGCTTGTCTCCTTCTGTGAGGAGATGCTTCACAACCGACTGGGCGGTCATAGCACCAGAGATGTAGCAGTTCCTGATCAAAGTATGCGTCCTTCTTGCTACAATGGTTCAGCATCGGCGACGTTATTAGAGGTCGGCAGAACTAAATAAGCAACTCACTGGCCACAGTCACCTAGCGTAACCCTACGCTGGACATATCGTATTGATCACCCACAAAAGTTCCAGAAGACCGCGAACGTGGCGAGGGTGCGCCTGCCCCGCAGCGAAAGCGAGCGCCCATGCTGGCGGTGCGAACGCAATCCTAGGAACGTGGTGAGGGTCTTCGAGTGTACTGGTCTTGCCTGCGCTGCGCGAGGTAATCGCACTCTTAATCCCAAGTCTCAAAAACGTTTGAACGAACGATATGACCCAATCATAGAAGTAGACAACGTCTAGGAGACTAATGCATCAGGATACACCGATGGGACGCTGAACTTCTAGGGGAACTTACAGGGAGCTAGAAACGGTCTTGGTTGGTCAATTTTGACGGCGCGAGGGAGGAACGCACTCACATGTGAGGGTGTGACGCGCCACTAGATTCAGGTTAGGAACCAACAGCTGCAGCGTGAGCGATTGTTCATCCATAGGTGTGGAACGCCAAGTTGTGTAGCAGACCGATATGTCCGAACCTACTGATAGCAATGCTCTGAGGGTAGTGTGGACAGAGGAGGCGGTCGATGATGCAGCCCCTTCAAGATTTAAGCTATATGCAAGAGGTGTGGGGGATTATCAGGAGAGAGGGAAAACCATCGGTGGGAGGACAGTGCGTGCTTCGAAAACTAAATGGAATCGCTTTGTGATAAGGAGACATAGTACATGATATTCCAATTTCATGGGCGCTGCGGGGTCTATCTCTCGGGCCTCGCGAGTTCCTGGCACGACCAGGGTCGGTTTATTTACGGTAAGCGCCTTCGCATGCGGCGTGCTTCTTCAAGCTTCAGGCGTCGGGCCTCGGTCAGTTCCGTTTCTAACTGTACAAGCCAAGCGTCCCATAATTAGTCCAATTTGTTTGGAGCATTCGCCGCACCTTGTCTCCAACGAACCTGCAGCGGCGTTAGACATACACATCACTCTGCAGAGGCAGTGAATGTCCTAGACGACTTGTTGCTTGTTAGCAGTGGAGTAAGTTCAAATTCAAATTCAAATTCTGTCAATGATCCTCACCTCCGATCGATGTCACTGTTGTTTACATTAACTTACTGTACACTGTTAAAAGTACCGAAACCTCGTCCTGAATGTCAAACCAGGCTCATTACAGTAAGGACGTGTGGCCTGCTTCGGCGCACGCGTTGTCGCGCGGGCCCATCAGTCAAACCAAAAAAAAAAGTGTTTGTCATGTCAGACAAGGTTTCAATATGTGAAAATTGTTACTGTAAACGCCCAGGGAGCCACACGTGCATAAGGAAGGGCGCTCAACGCTCGATGGCAAGCGCTCAAGTACTGGTGAGTCTTTGACTTTTCACGGAGATCTCACGATCCGGACCGTTCATACCGCTTCTCTACTACTCGATCACCGTGGCACCGTGGCCCTTGCCGTCCTATGACTTCCGCCAGCATGGGTGCTCGTCGCCTTCGCTGCGGGACAGGCTGTACGCCCTCGCCACGTTCGTGGTCTTCTGGAACTTTTGTGGGTCAACGCGGTATGTCCTGCGTAGGGTTACACTGGGTGACCGTGGCCAGTGAGTTGCTTGTTTACTAGCGCCGACCTCGCCGACGCTGGTCCCTTTTGTAGCAAGAAGGGCGCATACTTTGATCAGGAACTGCTACATCTCTCTGGCGCTATGACTGCTCCTTCGGTTGTGAAGCATTTCCTCACAGAAGGAGATAAGCTACTCATATCCCACCTCAATCTGCTGGCAGACCAAGGCAGCTATGCAACAGCATCCAACTATGGTGCGTCTCAGCATGTCCCGGGGTTCGCTTACATCTACTTAATACCCAACAGGCTCGCTCGCCGTGCGCGTCGTGTTCCAACCCATCGAAGAGACTTCACGCATATTCTTCTCCAAATCTCTGTCCTCCTCCCCGTCATCGTCGTCCAGTGAGAACGACCAAGAGGCGCTGCAGACCGCCGTCGAATTGCTGTCGACCCTCCTCCTCTTCACTCACTTCCTTCTCTACCTCCCCGCGATGGCATATAACGGTGTGCTCGAGGCGTTCCTCGCGTCCGTATGCACGCCTGCGGACCTGCGCTCCCAGAGCCGCATGATGGGCACGGGTAGTGGCAGGGGCTGCGGAAGTGGTGATGACCTCAGTGAGCGGAGGAGCATCGAATCGAGGCGCAGTTGGGATCCCGCAAGAGTCGAGAGGGACAAGGACGATCTACTACGCCGCGCCTCAAGCCGCGTAGATGTCGGCGCGCTTTCAGGCCAACGTGCTTCATCCTCGATGTTACTCAGAGTGCGAGGACCTCCTGCTCGGGAACGCGCCGTAGATCCAGAAGACGGATCGCCCGCCGCCGCGCGGCCTGCGACATCACCTACTTGTAGGCTTTACACCCCAGGGTCTCAAAGGGAGAGCACCCCTGCCTCAGCCAAACCCGACTTAAGTCACGATCCTCACAGAGAGTGTGCGCAAGCTCCCTCAGCTGACCATCCCCACCCCAGTGACCCACTCCTCACTCTCCCATCTGAATCCCGTGCAGCCGCTGGGCAGCAGACGCAGACGGACAAGTCGACGTCAACGGCACGGTAGAAGTTCTCGGCCGCCTCAACTGTCGCCATGGATTGGCAATCCCGGCTTGACCATCACCGCGCCGAGCACGGCTCCGACGACAGCGGTATCGACGCTGCCAGCCTTGCGTACCGAGTCAGGCCAATCATCTGCACCTGCATCCTCTAGTACGGGCGCGAGCGCAAGCCGGCCACGCGCACTCGAACACCGTGACGTTCTCGCGCCCACGACAGTGAGCATTGGCGCCCTGAGCCGGTTGCAGCGGCACCGCCCGTTGTCGAGCGAAGCACCCCCACTATCGCTGGGGCTAACGCCCATCACGCCGCTGAGCGCCGGCGCTTCGTCACCATGGACGCTGCGCTTGGGCTCTGAGACGGAGCGCCCACCGACGCAGACGCAGTTTATGCTTGGCCTCGGGGAGGCCCGAAGTCCCATTTGTCGTTGGATGCGCCACCGCAGCCGCCAATGCGCAAGCTACGACGGGTGCGGGAACAACAGCCCGTGGTGGCGGTGGTGTGCAGACGCTCGCGCGAGCTGCGACACCAGGGAACGCCGGCGCACAATCACTGAAATCTTTTTATGATGCCTCTCATCTTTTCCTCCACTTTTTTTTTTAATGTTATTTTTATATCCGGTCGTCGCACCCCCCCCCGCTTCTGGACTTTCCCTCCTTTTTTCAATTTCCTCTCTTCTGATGCCCCCCTTTATTCACGCCTTGTGGCTTCGGCATGTCTCCAGACCGCACATTTTCCAAAGGCATTTTATAGTATTTAACTGCTTTGAGTTAAATGAGTTGCGCAGCATGATCTAGGAAGAGACGCCGGGTTTCATATCTGGCCGCCGAAACTATTGGTGCGATACGGAATTTTGCGTGTGCGAGCGTCGAGAGTTGATCGAGACTACGAACAACCACTCGACCGGGTGGAGTCGAAGACCGGTCTTGTTTATGTACTGTCCCGGAAAAATAAACATGGTCAAAAACCACTCGACCAGCAAACGGACGGCCTCGTGTTCGAGTGTTGTGTTCAAATCGGTGATGTTATTCTCTTCTGGCCGGACGCGTTGCACGTCGTGTGGATGGACGAAGCTCGCATTGTGTCTCCCTACCTCTCCCGCCCGTTTCTGTTTCTCTCTTGTTGACTTTACCCTTTCTCCTGATCACCCCAAGTGCTTTCCCATGAACTCGAAAGCATACGTGTGAACGGCTACGGAAATGTCTGGTCGTGGGCAGTGCGAGAGTTATGCGTAGTATCAGGGTGGCATGCCGCGCGCGATCTAGTGAAAGAACAGTGGGACAAGTGGGGATTGCTAAGATCACTTATCGACCTGCGCACCGCGAGTCACAGACCTGCAAGAAACTCGCCCCTGTTCGCACTCCTAGTCGGGGCCCAATGGGACATCAAGCCCTGACTATCATAGCAGCACCGATTCGAGCTGCGTGCGGAGCGCGCGCAAGTCGTCAGCAGGTGGGCTTTGCCCCTGCCCCTGCCCCTGCACCTCATCCGCGCCACACTGGGCGTCAGCGTCGGCCCTGTGTAGCGCCGTAGCCTCCTCGTCGGGCCGGAAGTGCACCGCCGCACGATCTCCCGGACTCGCGTCTGCGCAGGCTGCGCGGCGAGGGAGGAGCGGGACAGATGGAGGAGAAGGGCAGCGGCGAGCCCTCGGAGGACGCCCAGCTCGCGTCCACGCGGCGCGCCGGTGCGTGCGAAGCCCACGTCGAAGCCCTCTTGCAGCGCAGCTTCTTTGCCGGAGGATATGCCGTCGCGGTAGCCTGCCTGTACATGGCGATGACGCTCCCGTCATTATTTTATTTGGCTTTTTCGCTCTCTTACAGTTGTGAAGTTTGTGGAGAGGCTGTGCCTCGGCGTGATGTGAAGGCGCGTTGTCGTCCTCGACCCAGGAGACTCCTCGTCTCGGGAAGCTTGCATTGCCCGAAATCAGCGATAACACTCACAAATCAAAGTTCAGACTCAGACATATTTCCTACAGCACTGAATCTGTGAGGACTAGAAAGAGTCGAAACACCCGATATACCCTAAATGATTGCTAAGGAACATGTCTAAGATGCGCAGGATTTTGGGGGTGTGAAGCGGCGCAATTGAGCGTACAGGCCTCCGCGGGGTCCGTGGCGATCGCGGTCGCGTCTGCGTCGAATAGCCAAGGCCGCGCGCGAGTGCAGTGCGGCCAGAAAGAGAACGATGGGCAACACTGAGCCCTGCTGGGAATGGAGGGCTGCATGGAGCCCTGCTGGTCTGGGTGGTCACAAACGATCGCACACGCTTCCGCGTAACACGAAACCTTGCAGAGGTAGCCGCCGTGGTCGGCGAGACGTCACGCTCGAGTCACTAAGGCTGCACGTAGGTGCGGCACACTGGGGAACGCGAGGGGGAAAGTCAAAAATGTGTGAAATGTGCAAAGACGCTAACGACCGAAACGGCTTGGTGGCGCTGCACTGACGGCTCGGTGAAGGCTCGGTGACGGCTCGGGTGACGGCTCGGTGACGTGACCGCCCGTCACCGGCGTCTTCATCACCAGGCCCAGAGAAAGAGCAATGGGTCCGAGTCCGTCCAACCCTTCCCTTCAACTTCCCTTCCGGCGCCTGCTGTCAGTTTGCCCCCGATCCCCGATCCTCGACCTCCGCGGTACAGTACCTAGCCTTTCATCCGAGTCATCATCAACAACCCGAGGTGCTGACCAAGTACAGGTTTTATTCGGCCTTACTAGCTAAGCGCGATTCGTACTAACTACTACTCGCTACTCAGCCCACGGAGATGCCTGGGGGATTTTTGTGAGTGATTTAAATGTACTAGGCGCCAACCGGTATTGTAACAGCCTGGCAGGGGACGAAGGGAAATGTCAAAACGAAATATTTACTTTGGTTTGGACAAAATGAAGCGCGGCGGCGAATACGATCACAGATTTACGCAAACCTTGTCCGATCCAGCAATACATACAAACCTTTTTTTTCGCTGATGCCGTGCGCGACTGATCAGCCGCGCATGTGTCAAACAGACTGTAGCTTAGGCCCTTTTAGTTCTCGCGCGGTACGTACGATCTGCTACTGCCACTTTCCCACCAATTGGTTCTCATCTCTCTCGATAGCCCCAGTCCCAATTGACGTCTCCTGCATTTGAAGCCTGGGACTCATAGCTTAAAGATCACCAACCACTCTCCTCTGTCGACACCCCGCTCATAGTAGCGTTCCTCACTTGGCAGTGTCGGTTCCGTCTTCTGTCTACATCCATGGGGACAGTACTGCAACTGTTGGTGCTCGGCCTGGGTGGTGTGGCTAGGTGCGTCCCTATCTCTTTTGTGGAAGTCGTGTACTGACAGAGGCTTTACTTTTTCGTGTTGGTGGCATCTAGCGGGCGTTACTGCATGATAGGTGAGCACGTCATTTTCTTGTGCCGTCCAAAGTTGACTAATCAAAACGATTTCTAGCTGCCTGTACGTTCCCCTCGCATCCCACTGGTGCATCCTAATGATTACTCTCCTAGACTCCGCCTGTTTCTATGATTGGGTGATATCGTGCGTTGAGTCTTAATGCCATTGACTTTGACCCGGGATGCTTATTTGACTTCGTGTTTAGACTTGACCAGGAAGTCGCCCTTGTAAGCACATACTCTCGCCTACATCTACCGAGGAGGTGGCCGATTGACTAGGGCAATTGTTGACTTCCAGATATACCCTGCTCCGTGGAACAATGTGAAAGCCGCATATCTATTTTGCCGCTATTACCCAATGGCCATCGCACCGTTCCACTTATGGGGTCTTGTCGGTAACCATGAGCAACGCGTTTGCGAAACATATTATCATGTTCTTTCTGCCTGTGCCATGCCTACGGTGCGCTCACTCGTACTTGCCATTTAATCTTCCTCACGATTTGATTATAGTTATTATCAGCACAATGTGAGCGTGACTAGGTCTATGTGGTTTACAAGCTGTTAATCACACTCGTGCCGGTTGTGTCCTCAGTCATTCTGATGTTGCGTACATACGCGTTTTCTGGGAGGAAAACACGGATTCTCGTCGCTCTTTCAATCTCCTACTTGGGTCTTGTCGGTGTTATTATTTGGGTGCTGGGCACAAAGTTAACCCGTCTGTGCCGATGACCTTGTTTATGAATGAGCATTCCTGACTCTTCGATGAATTCAGTGGCGCCTTTGTTCTTTTTCACCAAACGCAACGCCTGTTTCGGTATTTCGGACGAACCGGATATCAAAACACTGGCAGTCAGTGTATCGCAGGGGAAGAGTGTACCGGCACCCATTGCCTATCATATGGGAGTGCGTCTTGGACTCTGGCACGTTTGTCTGATTATACTGACACGGGAATCCTTTTTGGCTCAGATGATCTCTGTACGATATCACTTATCGTTTGCTATCACCTTGGCCGAACCAACCTTCTGCTAGGTACTCGCGACCTTTTTCGATTGCTTCAACATGTTCGTCGTGCTTTGGGTGAGTCGGACGACCGTTTTTTTTGTCCACGTGGATGGTGACCAGTAAATCGATATAGTACTGGGTTCAGGGGCGTGATACCTTCGGCCCGCTGGGCAAAAGTTTTCTAAAACAAGGCAAGTTTAGTTTCTATTTGCATCGACGCTGTCTGGCGTTATTTACCTGGTTCTGGTCACGCAGGGATGCTGGTCTACGTTGTCATGACTGCCTTGAACGCGTTGTCACTTTGTGCTTTTCACAGGTGAGAAATCAACGACCATCCAGACCGCAGTCAACCAACTAGGTCTTTCCATAGCGCATACCTGATGCACCATGGTCTTGCTGCTAGTTCTTTGTTTTCGTACATTATGCCCTCCGCTATGGTGATCCGATTTCTCTCCCACCTGCCATGTTCACTTTATTGATCATTGTCGGCTCTCTTTCCAGGCATGTCGGTTGTAAGTGTCACGCCTTCCGCAAAGTGCTTACTGGTTCAAACGTTTTGTGTCTTTAGAGTGTTGATGCTGCGCCAGAAAGCCTCTCCGACCGAAACGGAACTCCGTCTTGAATACTCACACATGGTCGATGACGCTCTTGAGATGATTGCGGTGGATTGGTGTCCTGAAGAAATATCGGAGGGCGGCTTCACACTATCCATCTCGACGGATGCTGAAGCTCAGCATTGATGTGCCCGGGCCTGCCCCCTTCCGAGGTGTACCATAACAAGCATACGAGTCGGTATGGTCAATCGGTGCACGCTCGTGTGGTGCTGTAGCCCGAAGCTGTCGTGCAAGACCATAAGCGTGTCGGTGGTCGCCCTGCCAATGGACAGTACTTAGCAGGCCCCAGCTTTCCGATGAGCAGGGAAAATTCTACCGGGGGGTCACGAAGGTACGAGAGACATGTTGTGGTGCCGCAATCATGCAGATATTACATACGTAAAAGCTGTGGCAATGGTTGAGGAAACAACAAGTTGTTTCGACTAGCTGGTAGTAAATATAAATAGTACTATATACACCATACTTTACAAACAGTAAATATTACTAACAAAATGCTCATAATGGATTTTGCCCACATTGGCGATGCGACCATGGACTTTTATGAGGATCATATCCTCCGAGTCCTGGGCTCGAATATACTAACTTACTACCTGTTACTCCTGGGTTACTGTGACGATCACCTGTAACGATCACCATCTGCGTCGGTGTTTGAGTCTCGGTCTCGGTTTCGATCATGTTTCCTGTTCTCATCTCACTATTATTCGCTACACTGCATCTCTCCAGATACGCTATGAACAAGAATAAAGTCTCTCACCGGAGGTCCCCATCATATAAACTGTTTACAGTCGTTTTCATATCGATAGGCCTACTAGTAAACGCGGAAAAATTACTGGCGAGCTGAGTGAGCGGGCAAGGATAACTGACTCCGATTAATAATAAATAAATAAGGCTTCTTTTTTTGTCTGCCTGGTCCTTTGTTTGTTCGGTACTGTAAGTCTCCCGGTTAAGTCTCCCGATGGGAGTTCACGAAACTCAGCCTGCTACTAATCTTTTCGCAGATCGGCCCAACTTATCTTGGGCCTACGGTATCGAATATGAAAACGGTTTACTGTTTATAAAATTATAAAATTATAGTTTCTTGTATTATCCTGCGTAACCTTGGACTAAGAACGGGTTGCAAACGGGTATCAGTGCTGAGGAATGTAATACCTGGCAGGACACGAAGAAAATGTCAGGACGAATTAGCTTCATTTGGACAAGATGGGAGAATGTACGATTCGGACTACATGAATTGAATTATCGCCGTCTCTTCGTATCAGCCGCTCCGCAGCAGGTGGGCTTGCAAGGGGCCGTGGGGGCAGCCAGCCGAGGGAGGATCGTCGGAATATTATTGGCCTAGAGAAATAAAGTTGTTTGCATGAATACTGTACAGTATGCCCGCTCCACCCCTTGCGCGACTCCTCTTGAGCTTGAACGCTTGAGCATTGAGCGTCCCTAGCACGTGTGTCTGACTGGGCGCTTACGGTAACAATTTGAACGGGAACCTTGTCTGACATGACTGTGACAAGCACACTTTTTTTTTGTTTGACTGATGGGCGCGCGACAACGCGTGCGCCAAACGGGTCCCACGTCCTTACTTTACTGTAACGAGCCTGGTTTGACATCCAGGGCGAGGTTTCGGCACTTTTAACAGTGTCCAGTCATGTAACTTACAAGAGTAGACAAGTGACATCGATCGCATGAGGCGAAGATCAAAATTTGAATTTGAACTTGAGCTTAGTCCACTGTTAACAAGCAACAGGTCGTCTATTCTAGAGGACATTCACTGCCCTGTAACGCCACAGGTTCGTTGGAGACAAGGTGCGGCGAAGGCTCCGAACAAAATTGGACTAATCATGGGACGCCTGACTTTTTGCAGTTAGAAACGGAACTGACACCGAGGCCCGACGAGCCCGAAGAAGCACGCCGCATGCGAAGGCGCTTAAATAAACCGACCTCAGTCGTGCTGGGAACTCGTGAAGCCCGAGAGATATAGAGACCCCGGGCCCGCAGCGCCCGTGAAATTGGAATATCGTGTATGTCTCCTTATTTACTGTACAAGGCGATCCCCCTTTAGTTTTCGATGTAGGTTGCTAGCAGCACCGTGACTGTCTTCCCAGCATCTGCAAAAGTGGAGGTTGTCAAGTCTCCGTTCCGTCATTTCTGTTGCTCATACACATTACCTCGTTCCATGATGGGTCCGAGTGCCTGTTTTCAGATCCTCACGACATAGGTAGTCGCAAGAGGCTCCCCGAGATCAAACAGAGGGCGAGATCTGAAAGGAGCGGAACAGTCGTTGCTCGGTGTGCAGCAACTTCCGTAATCTTTTCCGAGATCTGATCGATCTGATGATTGCTAGTGAATGAGACGGCCTCCGAAACTGCATCGCAGTGAGGTTTTTTCCTCCGATGTTTTCACTGGCATCCTGCTGAGGAAACGATCGTCCAACGTGTCATCTCTCCCGTTCCAAACCTACACTATATCCTGCGTGAGGCTCTGCTGCTACTGATGATCGGCGTATCTGCTTCCATTGCTTTGAGGCATTAAAGGCTCTCCTTTGATTTGTTTATCGCAGTGCTGCCGCTTCATATTTATGTCCCTCATCTCCTCAGGTCCACTTACAATTCTTTGTCAAGAGCCTCGGCCCACGGATAGCTTCGCGAAGATATGAGCCTCGATAATATCAAAGCTTCGAGGGACCCGTGGTTGTGCCCTTACCGCTATTCTGCAGTGTCCAACTCAGCTCTCGACTCAATCACGCGTCATAAAACCTCTCCCTCTCAGCCTTGGCTCAAACCATTGCGGTCTTTGGGGCTTCTAGTACCTCTCTGGCTATCTAAATATCACAAACTCGTATCGCCTGATTCGCCTCAGTGACTTTCCGGTGGTAATGGACTTCCACTGGCTCTCTGTGCTCTACTTCATCGCCAAGTCCCTTTGGCCGTTGCCCCTTGGCGACGTCGAGACGATATGCAGCTATCTGTCAATAGCGTGCAGAACGGCTGTGGACAATCCCATCCACGCCTTCTTGTCAGTTGTAACCCAGGCTGTGAGGGCAGACGCGACTCGTCTCCGAGCTCGGTAGCATCGGATAGGAGAGCGCTCGAAGGGCGTGACATTTTTCTAGTTGCGAAGAATAGCTCAAACCGCAAGCCCGAGACGCCGCTAGTCATTCATGAGAGTTTAGCCAAAGCCATGCCAGGCAGCTTGGCTGCTCCCAGACCAGTGGGCGGATCTTTGTGGGAGTTTGGCACGGGGTCCAAGTTCCCCACGCTATGACAGAGATCGACGCATATAGGAGGAAAGGTACGAAAACTGATCGTACATTCCTTGACCGGTTTTACAGACCACGAGGTCATGTCTGTCTGTGGAGGGTAGTGCCCGCACAGAAAGAAACGACGAGCTCCAAATAGCAAGTGTAGACAGGTCCCCAGACTCCCCACTTTATTTTTTGAAAATGGTACATTCCGTAATTATTGATTCGGAACTCGACAGAAGCTCCAGTGCGTCCCGCGGGAGGAGCGCATGTGATAAGTAATTGGTACTGGGACGCAGCACCAACAACTGCGCACAACAAAGAATTGCGAGGCACTGTTCTGAAAGAAGAGGTTTTTAATCCGGGGCCTCTAAACGGCATAAAATGATAGATCCAGTGGAGTTCCTCTCAACTGCCAGCTCAGCTGAGTTATGGGGAACCTATGAGAGGAACCTACAAACGCCCGGTCCGCTTGGTGTATGGCGACTGCAGAAGACATACCCATGATACGCCGTGCCTGATACACCTTTTTTTTTGATCAGTTTATATCCCCGACATGTAAATAGCACAAAGGCGGGTCGCAATCGAGTCCGAACTACATTTGGGAAACCGATAGTCCGTAAGCCGCAATCCCCCACGAGTCGCAAATACATAACCGAAACGGGAAGGCACGAGAGACAATGCGCAATATTGCAGCGCTCAGAGGCTCCCGTGAAGGTGGCCCAGGTTGTGAAACAGAGAAGTCCAGAGGGGGTACCGCCATGATAAAGGTTATTTGTCGAGTCAGACAATCGGAGAAACGAAACGGAAAGCATGATGTTGGGATTGAGCCCGGAACGTTGCCGGAACGGACAATCCCGGACAACCCGAGGCCAGACCACATGATTAGATAATCGCTAAATTACCGTAGAATAACTGGATAATAACCAGGATCTGCGGAGATAGGAGCATACGCCCTACTCCAGACACTCACACTCGCATTCCTCGCATACATAAGCTGCCGGCCTCACCTAAATCATTACAGGTTATGGGCCCTGGCGAACAGCCAGATGAGCAAGGGTCATCAAATATATTATTTCCCCCATACATGATACGTCTACACTGAGCCCCTATCGCGCGAAGCAAGCGATAACTACAAAAGGCCCCTCAGAGATTGGGACAGAGGACACTAGCATCCTGATGATCCCAACCAGAGGGAGTTCCTGAAGCTCAGTGAACCACCCAACAGAGACAAAACTGGGGAAGAAACTTACCCAGTATACCCCAGATTTCCGCATTTGATGGACTTATGAAGTGCACAGCATCACCTTGGTGCGTGCATAGGCGCAGCGCGTTATGAAAGCTGACCTCTCGGACTCCGTGTACCCATGGATCACGCGTTGATCGTAAAACACAACTGCGTCCCTGGGAGAACACGAGATGTGTGAAGTCAGCAGACAAAGGCAACGGGCAAAATGCCCGGCGCCGAGTACGGTCCATAAATGTCATCACCGGTGCCATGAACACCGAGATGAGCGATTGAATCAGTACGATTAGAAAACTTAGACGCACCTTACAAGGGGTGACGTGGCCAGACAAAACCGTCGCCGCAGAAGCCCGGAAAAGAGGAAGGAGTCGGCGGAATGGAAAGTCGGCCAAAGTGAGAGACGTGCTACAGAGACGCAGTCGCAGGATGTCCGCCGCCGCGAGATGTGCTACATCCAAAGAGATGAGCGATACCACGGCGTGCAGAGACACGATGAATGTGTACAATGAGCATATAATCCCAGCGCGAGACAGACAGCCATGAGCTGGCGTTGCGCTGTGAGACAATTGTTAATTGTGGACGGACCCAATACTAGGGTAATGTACCACGACCGAATGTCCGTCACGGTGACACAACGCCGGAAATGCGGGCAATTTGTCGACTTGACCCAGTGACGGCACGATGAAAACCGCACCGGGAACGACGGCATACGTGAACGTTTGACTGACTCTGCCGATTTGCGCGAGCAGCTCACGATAATGGGCAAGCCAAGCCCGACGCCGACTCGTGAAACAAGCGGTATAATACCTATCCCTGCTATATTATTAAGTCAGCCACAGCACCAAGATGCGTATGATGAATGCACCGTAAAAGGTAGCAAGGCCCATACAACGTCTTTGCTGCAAATGCCCGGGAACGAGGTAAAGAGATGGCAACGAACGAAAGAGGTCGAAAAAGTGGCGATGGCATGAGAGTCGACAGCGCAAAAGGCAGACGATACAAAAGGAGGACGCTGCCAACGACGCTGCGCAAAGGCGGGATGAGGAATGCCGAATATCACGGCGGAACTATAATAGGGGATCCTGAGGGGGAGGAGAAGGAACTCCTCACACCCCAGTGATCGCGGCTGATGAAGAAGAGGCCGCAGACGGTAGGAAATAGTGACGCTGCCGCAGATGGCGAGCAGACAGGCGAATGAACCGGAAATATCAATCACGGTCGAAAAGTGCGGCCGGATCGGAGCCACGAATCGAGACTGTTGATGATAAACGAAAGGTGAGTTGTAATAAAAGAATAAAAGGCTTACCAGAGAATACAGCCAGGACATGAAACACCCGATAACGAGGCGTAGGCCGTAACTGAAAAGACTGAGGAGGAGGAGGTAACACCCCTCACATCCCAGCGAATGCGGTCGAAGATATGAACACAGATATCACATGAGCATTGTCACGGAGTCTGTGAGCGCGAAGTGACGTACCTAACGAGCCAAAGAGCCGAAGGGACGCACGGGCAGTGACAGCACCGACCCGATAGCGAGCACACGACTATTCTCCTGCGCATGGGCAATGGCACAGCCGAACCTGATAGCGCAGAGGAAGAAAAGTAAAGTGTGACAGTGCACGGGTGGTAGCCAAACAAACTGACCCAATGTATTTCTCCCACGCACGGGCAAAGGCGAAGCCAGACCCGATAGCGTAGAGGAAGAGTAATGAAGTTCCCGCGCACGGGCAATGTTGACAATCTGACCTGATTGCGTAGAGGAGCAGTACCATACCCGAAATAGTTGGGAACTGTGAAGACGGACCAAAAAAGAGGCCGTAAACGCAGGAAAATAAGAGGTTATAACGCGCAAGCCATGGCACAGCTGCGCGGAAAAGGAAACCTCCCACGAGGAGATGATAATGAATGTGCACGGGCGGAAGTAAAGCCTGACCTGATAGCACAATAAATTGTTCTCCCACGTATGGGCAGGGACCCGATAGCGTTGAGGAAGAATTTGGAAGACAGTGAAATACCTGAAAATGATCAGGAGCATTGTCAGTAACTAGAAGCGGAAAAAATGGCCATAAAGACGACAAAAGGTCGCAAAAGATGGACCTAAGACCGCAAAGACAAAATAGAGGACCTACCCTCCGAAACTCTCTATCCCTAGACACCCCTCCAGAGGACTTCGTGGTCGCACCCGATGTGCCGCGCGAGGGGGAGAATCGAAAGGGGAGCGCGCAGCCCTGGGCGCAAAGGTCATAGGCAAAGGCCAATGGAGCAAAGCCAATGACAAGGGCGACACCGGGCATTGTGATAGCTCAAAGAGATAACCCATAAAATGGAGCATGCTGCCATGGGCGCAAAGGTCAAAGGCAAAGCCGACGGGCTAAAGCCGATGACAAAGGCGACACCAGGCCATGCGATAGCTACCAGTGCCAATGGGGAGTAAAAAGAATAATCGGAGAGGATATACGAAAGAAAACGTTTCCTAGGCCGTAAATCCCAAAGACGATATGTTCCCATGTGCGCACATGGAGGACAACGTAAGGGGGAGCATCTGATGAGATGCGCGACACGAGCTCAATGGGGCACACCCAAAAAATGGGTAGTAATGAATCCAATAAAATAAAATGAATTGGATTCAGTGTCTGCAGCAAAAGGAAACACAAATAAGGGTCCAATATAGATAACCGATCCGTTATACAGCGTGAGGGGGAGCACAGAGTCCACAGTCACAGAACATCATGATGGATCTGGAGCCAGCACACTAAATCGGAAATCGGAAAAAATTGGAAAGATAATAGCAAATAAAAATTTCGCGTGCAAAGGTAGAGAAGGAAATTTTGATGGTAGCTTTTTCCTTCCACTAGGAGGTTTTTTGATGCACCCATCACATTCCTTCCACCAAGCGCTTTATTGTAACAACATGGTCTACCCTCAGTTTGAGGGGGAGTGTTGGGATTGAGCCCGGAACGTTGCCGGAACGGACAATCCCGGACAACCCGAGGCCAGACCACATGATTAGATAATCGCTAAATTACCGTAGAATAACTGGATAATAACCAGGATCTGCGGAGATAGGAGCATACGCCCTACTCCAGACACTCACACTCGCATTCCTCGCATACATAAGCTGCCGGCCTCACCTAAATCATCATACATGAAGTGTCTCACCAACGATTAGAGTTACCTAGTCAGGTTCCAATGGCATATCGAGCAGGGTTACGACGTTCGCGGGGAGAGGGTCTTGCTCCAGCTGGAAGCCAGCACGAGACAGTTGGATGGAGGTCATGAGGCGCTTGGCCCCTTTCGAGGTGACGAAGAGGCCTGATACGCCTTCAGGTCTGAATAGTACATCCGGAGGTAATCTTTGTATATATAGAATCCGATTTCTCAACAGCGACTACGGATGCAGAGATCGCGTAACACAATGCCATCCTCACGCCTTCAGCGCTCCGTCTCTCCTTTTGGCCGAGGTCGTGGAAACCGAAGCGATTCAAGGACAATAAGAGAACCAAGAGCATGCCAACCAGAGCTCCTGCAGTGACCCCTTTCAATAAAGCAAGGTCAAATAGTCAGCAGGCGCAAGCAGTCCGGATCCATTGATTGCTTGAAGCGATTCAAGTTTTGACTCGCAAACACCAGAAGACAGTCCCACGTAAAAGAAAGCGAACGGTGTTCCGTTGTAGAGCATTCAGATGGAAACTGGCTTTTTCTCGAGCCACAGGTGAGAAAAAGCGTAAGAGACTGGCTGGTCAGATCGAACTTCCGTTCCGGCGCCTGCTGTCAGTTTGCCCCCGATCCTCGACCCCCGTGATAAGTTACAGTATTGTACCTGTATCTGATCAAATGGCTAGCCTTTCATCCGAGTCATCGTCAACAACGCGAGGTGCTGACCACTGGCAAGTACAAGTTTTATTCGGCCTTACTAGCTTACTAGGTGTCGACTCTGTCGACAGGGACCTTGCTTGTTAGTGTGACATGTGATTTATTTATTTTTCTTTGGTTCGGTAGTTGATCCAAAATACTATTTAAATAAGTTTGTGAAAAATGGAATCTGGACAGAGAACGTCAGTCAGTTGGTTGTGCCGTATCTCATGCGAGACTTTGATGAACAGACTTTGTTTATCGTCGAGTTTGTTTACTGTAATTTAGCATTGTTTGACGGTGTGGTCGAAACGCCCGGAATTTCGACCTGGCATATGACCTTGTCAAGCAAGGTGATTACCTTACTAGTACAAGCGTGATTCGTACTAAGTTACTCGTTACTGAGCTCACGGAGATGCCTGGGGGGCCTTTGTGAGTGATTTAAATGTACTAGGCACAAACCGGTATTGTAATAACAGTCTGGCAGGGGACGTCGAAGGGAAATGTCAAAACGAAATACTTACTTTGGTTCAAGCTTTGGTTTGGACAAAATGAAGTGCGGCGCTTGGTGCGGCGAATACGATCACAAATCAAATTTACGTAAACCGTATCCGATCCAGCAATACTGTACAAACCTTTTCTTCGCTGATGCCGTGCGCGACTGGGCATCAGTCGCGCACGTGTCAAACAGGCTGTAACTTAGCTTGAGCCCCTTTTAGTTCTCGTGCGGTACGTACGATCTGCTACTGCCACTTTCCCACTAACTGGTTCTCATCTCTCTCGATAGCCTCAGTCCCAATTGACGTCTCCAGCATTTGAAGCCTGGGATTCAAAGCTTAAAGATCACCAACCCTCTCCTCTGTCAACAAACTTGGCAACGTCGGTTCCATCCTCTGTCTACATCCATGGGGACAGTACTGCAACTGTTGGTGCTCGGCCAGAGTGGGGTGGCTACGTGCGTCCCCGGGCCTATCTCTTTTGTGGAAGTCGTGTACTGACAGAGAGGCATTACTTGCTCGTGCTGGTGGCATCTAGCCGGCGTTACTCCATGATAGGTGAGCACGTCATTTCCTTGTGCCGTCCAAAGTTGACCAACATCACTAGCTGCCTGTACGTTCCCCTCTCATCCCACTGGTTGTATCTTGATGATTAGTCTCCTAGACGTCGTCTGCTTCTATGATTGGATCATATCGTGCGTCGAGTCTTAATGCCCCATTCTTTGACCCGCGATGCTTATTCGACTTCGGTGTTTAGACTTGACCAGGAAGTCGCCCTTGTAAGCACATACTCTCGTCATCTACCGGGGGGTGGCTGATTGATTCCTGCAATTGTTGACTTCCAGATATACCCTGCTCCGTGGAACAGTGTGAAAGCCGCATATCTATTTTGCCGCTATTACCCAATGACCATCGCACCGTTCCACTTATGGGGTCTTGTCGGTAACCATGAGCAACGCGTTTGCGAAACATACTATCATGCTCTTGCTGCCTGTGCCATGCCTACGGTGCGCTCACTCGTACTTGCCATTTAATCTTCCTCACGATTTGATTATAGTTATTATCAGCACAATGTGAGCGTGACTAGGTCTATGTGGTTTACAAGCTGTTAATCACACTCGTGCCGGTTGTGTCCTCAGTCATTCTGATGTTGCGTACATACGCGTTTTCTGGGAGGAAAACACGGATTCTCGTCGTTCTTTCAATCACCTACTTGGGTCTTGCCGGCATTATTATTTGGGTGCTGAGCAAAGAGTTAACCTGTCTGTGCCGAAGACTTTGTTTAGTGAAGGAGCACTCCTGACTCTTCGATGGAATCACAGTGTCGCCTTTGTTCTTTTTCACCAAACGCAACGCCTGTTTCGCTATTTCGGATCAACCTAATATCACAGCACTGGTGGCCAGTGTATCGCACGGGAACAGTTTACAGGCACCCATTGCCTATCATTTGGGAGTGCGTCTTGGACTTTGACGCGTTTGTCTGATTATACTGACATGAGAATCCTTTTTGGCTCAGATGATCTCTGTACGATGTCACTTATCGTTTGCTATCACCTTGGCCAAACCAACCTTCTGCTAGGTACTCGCGACCTTTTTCGATTGCCTCAACGTGCTCGTCGTGCTTTGGGTGAGTCGGACGACCGTTTTCTTGTTCAGGTGGATGGTGACCATAGTAAATCGATATAGCACTGGGTTCAGGGGCGAGATACCTTCGGCCCGCTAGGCAAGAGTTTTCTAAAACAAGGCAAGTCTTTGTTTGCATCGACGCTGTCTGGCGTTATCTATATGGTTGTGGCCACGCAGGGATGCTGGTCTACGTTGTCATGACTGCCTTGAATGCGTTGTCACTTTGTGCTTTTCTCAGGTAAGAAGTTGTCAACGACCATCCAGACCGCAGTCAACTAACTAGGTCTTGCCATAGCTCATACCTGGTGCGCTATGGTCTTGCTGCTAGTTCTGTATCTGCGAACATTCTTCCCTCCGCTCTGGTGATCCGAATTCTCTCCCACCTGCCACGTTCACTTTGTTGATTATTGTCGGTTCTCTTTCCAGGCATGTCGGTTGTAAGTGTCACGCCCTCTGCAAAGTGCTTTCTGGTTCAAACGTTTTGTGTTTTTTAGAGTCCTGATGCTGCGCCAGAAAGCGTCTCCGACCGAGACGGAACTCCGTCTCGAATACTCACACATGGTCGACGACGCCCTTGAGATGATTGCGGTGGATCGGTGTCCTGAAGGAATATCGGAGGGCGGCTTCACACTACCCATTTCGACGGATGCTGAAGTTCAGCATTGATGTGCCCGGGCCTGCCTCCTTCCGAGGTGTACCATAAGAAGCACACGAGTCGGTAAAGGTTAATCGGTGCACGCTCGTGTGGTGCTGTAGCCCGAAGCCGTCGTGCAAGACCATAAGCGTGTCGGCGGTCGCCATAGACAGTACTTCGCAAACACCAGCTTCCCGATGAGCAGAGAAAATTCTACCGGGGGGTCACGAAGGTACGAGAGACATGTTGTGGTGCCGCAATCATGCAGACATTACATACGTGAAAGTTGTGGCAATGTTTGAGGAAACAACAAGTTGTTTCGTGAGCACGAAGACGATGGTAGTTAAGTACTATATACACCCTACTTTACAAACAGTAGATATTGCTAACAGAAGGCTCACAATGGATTTTGTCTTCATTGGCGATGCGACCATGTACTCTTATGAGGACCATGTCCTCCGAGTTCTGGGCCCGAATATACTAACTTACTTCCTGTTACTCCTGGGTTACTGTAATGACCACCATCTGCGTCCGTGTTTGAGTCTTGGTCCCGGTTTCGATCATGTTTCCTGTTCTCATCTCACTATTATTCGCTACACTGCATCTCTCTAGACTCGGATGCGCTATGAACGAGAATAAAGTCTCTCACCAGAGGTCCGCATCATATAAACTGTTTACAGTCATTTCATATCGATAGGCCTAAACGCGGAAAAATTACTGGCGAGCTGAACGGCCTCAAGGATAACTGAGGTCTGATTAATAAGGCTTATATATTTTTTGTCTGGGAAAATTTCCTGATGGGAGTTCCCGAAACTCAGCCTGTTACTCTTGGGCCTACTGTATCGATATGAAAACGGTTTACTGTTTATAAAATCAATAAAGTATTATTTCTTGTATTATCCTGCGTAACCTTGGACTAAGAATGGGGTACCAGTGCTGAGGAATGTACTGTAATACCTGGCAGGACACGAAGAAAATGTCAGAACGAATTAGTTTCATTTGGACAAGATGGGAAAATGATCGACTCGAACTACGTGAATTGAATTACCGCCGTCTCTTGATTAGTTTCGTATCAGTCGCTCCGCAGCAGGTGCGCAAGGGGGCTTGCAAGGGGCCGTGGGGGCAGCCTCGTCTGAATGGGAATATTATTTGCCTAGGGAAATAAAGTTGTTTGCGTGAATACCGTACTGTATGCCCGCTCCACCCTTGCCAGTGGACCTTGCGCGACTCCTCTTGAGCTTGAACGCTCAAGCGCTCAAGCGCTGAGCGCCCGTGTGTCTCACTGGGTGCTTACAGTAACAATTTGAGCGGCAACCTTGTCTGACATGACAAGCACACTTTTTTTGGTTTGATTGATGGGCCCGCGCGACAACGCGTGCGCCAAACAAGCCCCACGTCCTTACTGTAATGAGCCTGGTTTGACATCCAGGGCGGGGTTTCGGCACTTTTAAAAGTGTACAATCATGTAACTTGCAAGAGTAGACAGTGACATCGATCGGATGAGGCGAGGATCAAAATTTGAATTTGAACTTGAGCTCAGTCCACTGTTGACAAGCAACAGGTGAGGACATTCCTTGGGACATTCACTGCGCTAGGCTTGTTGCGGTTAAAAACGGAACTGACCGATGCCCGACGAGCCCGAGGAAGCACTGGCACGCCGCACGCGGTGCGAAGGCGCTTAAAAAACCGACCCCAGTCGTGCTGGGAACTCGTGAGGCCCGAAAGATAGACACCCCGCAGCGCCCGTGAAATTGGAATTTCGTGTATGTATCCTTATTACTGTACAAGGCGATCCCTTTCATTTTTCGATGTAGGTTGCTAGTACCACTGTCTTCCCAGCATCTGCAAAATTGGAGGTTGTCAAGTCTCCGAGTCTCTTCCGTCATTTCTGTTGCTCATACACATTACCTCGTTCCATGATGGGTCCGAGTGCCTGTTTTCAGATCCTCACGACATAGGTAGTCGCAAGAGGTTCCCGGAGATCAAACAGAGGGCGAGATCTGAAAGGAGGGGAACTGTCGTTCAAGCAGTCGTTGCTCGTTGTGCAGTAACTTCCGTAATTCTTTTCCGGAATCTGATCGATCTGATCATTGAAATGAGACGGCCTTCCGAAACTGCATCGCAGTGAGGTTTTTTCTCCGATGTTTTCCAAAAGGTACACTGGCATCCTGCTGAGGAAACGATCGTCCAACGTGGTATCTCTCCCATTCTTTTTTTTTTTGGATCCATTTATATTCCGGCTGGTAGGCCGTAGGCCCAGACCGGACGCAGCGTGAACACCATTTCCTGCGTGAGGCGTTGCTGCTACTGATGACCAGCGTATCTGCTTCCATTGCTTTGAGGCATCAAAGGCTCTCCTTTGATTTGTTTATCGCAGTACTGCCGCTTCATGTACTTAATTATGAGCTTCGACAATATCAAAGCTTTGAGGGACCCGTGGTTGTGCCCTTACCACTATTCTGCAGTGTCCAACTCAGCTCTCGACTCAATCACGCGTCATAAAAGCTCTCCCTCTCAGCCTTGGCTTAAACTCTGGCTATCTAAATATCACAAACTCGTATCGTCTCAGTGACTTCTTTTTTTTTTTTTTTTTGATCCATTTATATTCCGGAATACATAACGGAGTTACAGACCGGTCGCAGCGTGTACCACTACATATATGAGAAAAGAGTCGGAGGTGCCCCAAGAGTATCGTACAGTATCAAACGAGTCAAAGAGCCATAATCGCGTAAAGGTAAGTCAGCCCGTCTCAGTGACTTCCGGTGGTAATAGACTTCCACCGGCTCTCTGTGCTCTTCTTCATCGCCGAGTCCCTTTGGCCTTTGCCCCTTGGCGACGTCGAGACGATATGCAGCTATCCGTCAATAGCGTGCAGAACGGCTGTGGACAATGTCACCCATGCCTACTTGTCAGTTGCAACCCAGGCTGTGAGGGCAGACGCGGCTCATCTCCGAGCTCGGTAGCATCGGATAGGAGAGCGCTCGGCGAAGGGCGTGACATTTTTCTAGTTGCGAAGAATAGTTCAAACCGCAAGCCCGAGACGCCGCTAGTCATTCATGAGAGTTTAGCCAAAGCCATGCCAGGCAGCTTGGCTGCTCCCAGACCAGTGGGCGGATCTTCGTGGGAGTTTGGCACAGGGTCCAAGTTCCCCACGCCATGACAGAGATCGACGCATATAGGAGGAAAGGTACGAAAACTGCTCGTACATCCCTTAACCAGTTTTACAGACCGCGAGGTCGATGTCTGTGAGGGTAGTGTCCGCACAGAAAGAAACGACGATCTCAAGGACGAGCTCCAAATAGCAAGTATAGACAGGTCCCCACTTTATCTCTTGAAAATGGTACATTCCGCAATTATTGACTCGGAACTCAACAGAAGCTTTCCGCGTTTCGCTTATCGTCTCGGGGCCACCTTCTATTAGGACTATCGTGTTTCATAACTGTAGTGTGTTCGTAGCTACGTCTGGTCTGTGTCTCGGACATGTAACCCAGAATAAAAATGGATCAAAAAAAAAAAGAACTCGACAGAAGCTCCAGTGCGTCCCGCGGGAGGAGCGCATGTGATAAGTAATTGGTGCTGGGACACAGCACCAACAACTGCGCACAACAAAGAATTGCGAGGCACCGTTCTGAAAGAAGAGGTTTTTAATCCAGGGCCTCTAAACGGCATAAAATGATAGATCCAGTGGAGTTCCCCTCAACTGCCAGCTCGGCTGAGTTGTGGGGACCTATGAGAGGAACTCACAAACGCCGCCCGGTCCACCCCCGCCCGGTGTATGGCGACTGCAGAAGACATACCCATGATACGCCGTGCCTGATATGCTAACAGGTCTGAATCGTACATCCGGAGGTAATCTTTGAATATATAGAATTCGATTTCTCAACAGCGACTACGGATGCAGAGATCGCGTAGCACAATGCCATCCTCACGCCTTCAGCGCTCCATCTCTCCCTTTGGCCGGGTTGTGGAAACCGAAGCGATCCAGGGACAATAAGAGAACCAAGAGCATGCCAACCAGCCGGAGCTCCTGCAGTGACCCCTTTCAATCAAGTAAGGTCAAATAGTCAGCAGGCGCATGCAGTCCGGATCCAATTGATTGCTTGAAGCGATTCAAGTTTAGACTCGTGGGAAAACGACAGTCCCACGCAAAAGACAGCGAGCGGTGTTTCGTTGTAGAGCATTCAGATGGAAAGCTGGCTTTTTTTATCGAGCCACAGGTGAGAAAAGAGACTGGCCAGATCGAACCTGTGATCCCGGACCCCGGATACTCGAAACACCGCGACAATGTCAGGATATTATGTAAGCAGGGGTGTTCCTTTAAATTCACTCCGACTGCAAACGGGATTGATGAAAAAGCGGATAAGAGCCTCTGCCCTTTATTGTATCATTTCAGGGAGAGCTTTAAACCATGCTGACAACAGGAGATTCGCAAACATAACAATCGTTCTACGACTCGGAGTCGCCAAGTTAAATTTAACGACGTTGTGATCGATCGAGTTGAGCATTTCCGAGTCAAATGAGGGTACAGAATTGATATGTGTGGTACAGACTCTGAGGAACGACTGTGCTATGGCTTCTTGCCACGGTTCCTGAACCCCTTCTTGTCGCATTCGTCTTCGTATGATATCGGCGTGACCCTCCAGCTCCCAATAGCCCATATCGATATCGATGGGAAGAAGCACAAAGTCTCGGCCCCATTGCTATCGAATTTGAGGCGATTAGCCGACTATCTTTGTTGACGGGTGCAAGAATTCGTTGTACAGCAATCAAGTCTGTAGAGCTGGGAGCCTCTATCTCACACGAGTCGACTTCAGGGTCGGACGTGTTAGCAGGCTTATCTACTTGTCAGCTCATACGCGGCATGCTTCGTGACGCCCTAGATCCTCTTAAATCCTCGCTTGGACATTCACGGGCTTTCGGAGAGTCTGGGCTGAATGGTGGCCGCAGGACTCGGAGCCGAGGCAGGGTTGCCTCACTATGCCCGGACTCAGCGGCTCAACCCAAACTTGAACCCGACGATTCGGGGCACCAGCTTCTCCCAAAGAGTGCCCAGGCCCTTCAATCACTTCCGAAAATGTGGATAGCACTACGCATTCGAGAAGGCGTGATATTAGGCACGCTCTCGAACAGTGAGCGCGAGCCAGGGATCGGGCTGATTCCCATTTCTACCATGTCAAACTGCTTGAATCGCTCTGCCAGGACAAGCTGGATAGGCACAGAAAGTTCTCTGCGATTTTCAAATATATGACACGAGCTGATACGCGGCCCATCGCATCGGCAAGCCGGGATCCCCCCCAGCGAACGGGGTCCCGCTTCGCGGTTCTCGTATGTTGGTGCCCCGCAGATCCGGTGCAAATCGTGGGCAAACAGACACCTTAATTCGTTTATGGAGGTCGGTTATGCTATTGCGGCTCGTCATCTCGGAGATCTCATTCCGCGCAGTGCTTAGTACGAGGCCGCTTTCTGTTGAACCCTTAACTCGGTCCCTCGTCCGCGACTCGGCTCGGGATGCGTATAAAACCAGCCTGGGAAGAAGTGCTTGTGGCCGTAGTAGCTCTTCTTCATTTCAATGCAAAGCACTCAAGCCAGCCCGGAAGTTCTGAACGTGGAGTCCTTCTCGGGTCGTGCTTATGCATGGACACTCGTTATCTCTTTCTGCGTCACAACCTTCTTCCACTTCGTCAGAAGGAGGCAGAACGTTCTCCCCTTTCCCCCCTGGTCCCGAGGGTTTACCTGTAGTCGGCAATGTTCTGGACATGCCTAGCAGGAACCAGTGGTTAACGTATTGGCGATGGGGTAAACAGTACAGTGTGTAGTTTCCTCTGCTAATTAAGAACGCATCTCACATCTCCGCAACTATAGATTCTGATATAGTGCACGCTAAGGTCCTCAGAACGCACGTCATCGTCCTGAACTCCACAAAGGCCACATGTGATCTCTTTGAAAAGCGATCTTCGCTCTATTCTGATAGGTATGAGCCAACCCTGTAAGTCAGTACTAGTGGTATTAATAAGACAGCCTTTGAAAGACCACCCCTCCCTTCCCTGACTCAGTTGTAATTGCTCGGTCTTTTCCATATCACATGGAAGCTGACTAGGATGCTTTGATGGGCTTCCGAATAGAATACGCATGAGTTGGAACATCGCATTTCTTCCATACGGTCCTCGATGGAGAACTTGGCGCAAAGTCTTTCACGAACACTTTCACCCCCAGGCAACACGACAGTACTTACCTCGAGAGCTGAAAGCTACTCGTCAGCTTCTTGTGAATCTTCTTCGTACACCCAATAATTATCGGGACCATCTGAGGTTGTAAGTGTCGGCTGCTTTTCGTTATTGGCCTGCTGATCAACGATGCGCGTCGTCACTCAGCATGTCAGGGCAGATAATCATGGGAATCGCGTACGGCATCGACATTGCCCCACGCGACGATCCATACATCTCTTTAGCAGAGAGAGCGCTCCAAGCTGTCGAATCGGCGTCTATAACAGGCTGGACTTTCGACATGCTTCCATTCTGTGAGTTCCTGAAGATACCCGAGATCGTGTCCCTTGTGCGATGACTGTGTAGATATGTACCTACCTTGGTGGTTCCCTGGCGCCAGTTTTAAAAAGGAGGCCGCAACACTGGCACCTCACATCGACGAGATGTTAGACAGGCCATATCGGGCTGTGAAGGATGCTCTTGTGCGCTGCGGTTGTGTGCTTTAGGACCATGTTATCTTACTGACACCCGCGATTCATTCAGGCAAAAGGAATCGCAGTGCCGTCCGTCGCAGCCTCCATGATCACCGGTCTTCGTGGGGAGCCGTCATACGAGGACGAATTAACATCGAAGGCTGTCCCTGCAACCATGTATCTTGGCAAGTACACACTTTGTTCTCGGTTCCACGTCCTCGTCGAGGCCTCATCTCCGAGTTATCTCCCATAAGGTGGAGCGGACACCGTCAGTCGGCGTATCTTTGCGGTGTCTGAAACCCGTCTGACACCTATTTGATCACGATAGACTGTCTCCGCGTTCCTCACATTTTTCCTCGCGATGGTTCTTCACCCTGACGCGCAGAGAAGAGCACAGATGGAGATCGACAGGGTTGTAGGGACGGCCCGGCTTCCCGATTTTGACGATGAGACAACCCTCCCTTACGTATCAGCGCTAGTCAAGGAGGTCATGCGATGGCACCCAGTTGCGCCAATTGGTATGCCTTAGACCCGCGTTGTCCGTCCAGTGACCTTATCTTAGCCCCCTGAAAATTAGCCGTTCCCCACCGTCTGACCGCGGACGACGTCTACGAAGGTTATTTTCTGCCAGCTGGGAGCATAGTAATAGGGAACACCTGGTAAGGCGGATCAAATAGAAGCTCCCTTCTCGCTGACCGTGCGGGGGTGACCACCACCAGGGCATTGTTGCATGATGAGTCTGTTTTCCCAGAACCGAATCGGTTTTGGCCTGAGCGCTTCCTCGACCCCGACGTCAAGCTGCCTGACGCTGTCTTTGGTTTCGGACGCCGGATATGCCCTGGGCGGTTCATGGCCCGCTCGTCAATGTGGATCACTATCGTGTCGGTCTTGGCTGCTTTCGAGATCTCCCCCACCACGGACGGTGACGGGGTGCCCCTGATGCCCGAAGAAGACTTCACAACAGGGTTAATATCGTAAGTCGCGGATCCAGAGTGCCATCTCCGGGATGTCAAAAAAAGCGATTTCTCATTTCCAAAACAAAAAGATACCCGGAAGCATTTACATGTGCGATTCGCCCGAGGTCAAAATGCGCGGAAGGGTTGATCGTCGCAACAATGGATGCACCATGACGGCCCGGGTGCGAGGATTCGCGTCATATTATTGACTGTGACAAATGTAAGTAGCTGTGTAGAATGAAAAGACGCAAGCCTGGGGATAAGGTCTGGGCTATTGGTATTGTAGCCTATCAGTTAACTGGTAAGTTGAACGATTAAGTTGAACGACTCCTAGGCGAATATGGAGAGCCTGACTGGAAGCGGCACACTGGTTTATGGGAATGACATCATCAGGGAGACGCAATGACGTCACTGTTGTCGCCTCCTATTTCAAGTGTTTTGCGGGTTGACGGCGACAGTGTATACGATGACTGCTCCTACATCCACTACAGAGGTAGGTTGACCACATCTAATCACTCTCGTCTCACTGGCCCTCGGCGCACAGCATGCCGCTCCTCTCTCTACGGCGGTTCAGCCTATTCGCACTGGGACGACGTCTCCGCGGGGTGTTGGTACGGAGGAGAACAGGGTCGCAGACACCAGCGCGCAGGGGACAACCGAGTCGCCCTCGGCTAGTCCCACGTCTCCAACCGGGAAGGTTCCGTGGAAGGACCAGGTGATAGGTAAGGTCTATCCTGCTGCCTCCATTCGCGTACTTAACAAACACTCTTTAAGCCTATGCAAAGGTTTGTGACGACTCCTAGACCAGAATGAGTAGAACTCACGTAATCTACGTGGTGTATAGAAGACTCGCGGTGCGGTGAGTAAAGCCCATTTACCATTATTCTCGGACTTGACCATTTGAGAATATAGGTGCTCCGTAAAGTACGCCGGGGGGTGCTGCACGTGGAATACGGGCTGACTTTTCCATCTAGTCGACGCTGAAAGAGCACGGGGACCAGATATTGGCGGGTGAGGCTAGTGCTTGGCAACCTACGCGAAAGGAATGATCAGAGTCACGGACTCGTGTAGTTGTACAGTACAGTATGATGAATGATAGCGTGCCCCTGATGGGATCTCAATTCGATTAGAGTTGGTCGACGCCACGTGGATTTGAGTTTTTGTATTGTCGCTGTCGTTCGCTCCTTTTGGCGCGCGGGTTCAAACAAAATGGCGCACCGGGCGACGTATGCACTCGAACTGGCGGAAACTGCAACGTGCGTGCATGAGAATTTGCCACGATGGGTCGAGCCGGCGAGGCGATTGATCAAAATCAAGATTATTTCCCTCGTCAACAATCCTCTTTCCCTTCCCTACACCCACTATGACTATTCTTCCTCGAGTGCATGGCGATGGCCTTCTGACTTTTGAAAAGCAGAATGAGAGCCCACCAGATGCCACAAACCCCGTCGTGCTTAGCGCGGACTTTGTCCTCGAGGTGAGGAGTCACGCGCGCTCTACAGTGATCGACTGTAATTTCGGTGTTCAGTCTGTCGACGATATCGTCCAAATAAATGAGGATGGCGTGGCTGCAGCAGCACGATATGTGCGTGCTTTCTTTCTGCTTTGAACCTCTCAATTATATCGTTCGTGAAGGTTGGAGAGCGCTTGGTCAGGGACGGCTATACCCCACGGACCTGGCACACCCACCCTCTGCATCTGTGCCCGCCCGAGCCATATGACCCCGCCCACCCTGGCACACGCGCGACCCTCGACTGGATCTTCCTCATCTCGTCGCTCAACTTCAGCTTCTGGTCTCAGTACGACGGCACTGACTGCTGCTACGGCGTCGAGTGGCGCGAAGGCTGGGGCAGCGACCACCGCGTTGTGCACACGGGGTATTGGAGCCTCGTTGCAGCCCTGGACAGAGGTACGCCTAACATTTCGCGTGCTTCTCTTGTCGTTACATCGACGGATTCTGCGCCTCAGCGCTCGAAGAGGGCATTCCGATCACAGACCCCACGTTCTACGCATCCGAGGAACGCTGTCCAGACTCCCTCATCGAGCATGTCTTCCGCGCGGCGCCGCAGGCAATCGAGGGCATCCCGCTCTTGCGCGAGCGCATCGCCATCATGCGCGAGGTCGGCGCGATTCTGTGCGCGGTGAGCACCCCGGCACTTTTCTGTTGTCGTCGTCTTTTTCCTCACGCGAGAGCAGGGATTCGGTGGATCCTTCCAGGGGTTCATCGAGGCGTTTCAACGCCGACAAAATTACGACGCCTCGGGATTGCAGCTCGCGCAGATGGTCACGGACACGTTCCCTTCCTTCCGCGACGAGCATTGGTTCGAAGGACGCCGAAGTCCGTACTATTAAACCTTTGTCGTCGTCACAACAACTTCCTGACATCACACACCAAACAAGTCTTCTTCTGGAAGCGCGCCCAGATCCTGACCGCAGAGACGTGGGCCGCCTTCTCCCCGGCGCCGGCGGCCGGCGCGGAGCAGCACGTGCCGCACCCGCTCTTCCCGCGCGGCATCGCGCAGCTCACCATGTTCGCGGACTACCGCGTGCCGCAGATCCTGCACCACCTGCGGCTGCTGACGTATGCGCCTGCGCTCGTGCACGCGCTCCGTGCGCGCGAGCTGCTCACCAGTGGCGTGTCGCGCGAGGAGGTTGCCATACGCGCCGCGTCGATCGTCGCCGTCGAGCGCGTCGCCGCTGCCCTCCGCGCTGGCGGCGGCGAGGACGGCGCGGTCAGTAGCGTGCTGATCGACTTTTTCTTGTGGGATTTGGCGAAGAGGATTGAGGAAGGCGAGGATAGGATCGAGGGCGTCAAGACGCAGCCGATGTTGCCCGCGCACCGGACGCGGAGCATCTGGTACTGAGGGTGAGTACACGCGAAACGTCCCGTGTGGCGAACTAGATAGAACATGGAAGACTCAGGATCGCGCGTGTACGAGCGATGTCTACAATATATTTACCTAGATAGAACATGGAAGTCTCCGGGCGTAAGCGTACTGGAGAGTAAACGAATGATAGAGTATTCTCGCCGACAGAGCGAAGGTATATAAACTACGGGCGAAAAAGCCGAAGACGTACGACTGTCGCACTAGTGGTACAGTATACTAAAGTCGACTGGACAGTAATAGAATTATCGTAGACGAGCGACGGACTCGAATATCATCGCGCTGAATCTCAACATTTTGTTCGTTTTGTTTAGAAATGAAAAATAGAGTAGATAATGATATGATAGCTAGAGGGGTCACTTCACGCCTTTTTTCTCGTCCCGACAATCTCATCAATGACATCTTCTGGTAACCCAGCACTAGTGCCAACAACCACAGCACCCAACCTACCACCTGAGGGGCTCGCCGCCGACTCGGCCTCAGAACGGCTCCTCGGCGACCGACCCCGCTTCGCGACGGACGTGTCCGCGCCGAGATCGAACATCCCGGCGCGCGCCGACGCGCGCTTCGGGCCCGCGAGGAAACGGAAGTTGCGCCGCGCGGGCGGGACAAAGCCAAGCGCGAGCTCGTCGAGTATGCGCTTCTCGTTCTCGCCCTCCACCAACTCCCAGTATCCCGCGCATATATCATTGTCGTCGTCGTCGTCGTCGGGGGAGCGGGCCTCCAGCGCGGCTTCGGCCGGCGCATGCCAGCACCAGAGACCGTACTCGTCGAGGTGCATCCCGTGCCGCGCCGCAGCGAGCCTTGCGATGCGCACGAACTCTTCGTCGCCTGTAAGCGCGAGCTGTGCGGCGCCGCGGGACCTGAGTGGCGCCAGGCTGCACAGATCGGCCCTTGTCAGTACCCGTCGTGTCATGATAGGGTAAGTAACTGTACTCGCCTGAGGTCGAGACGGACGTAGGTCCCCCGCACGGCGCGCAGATCACGCAGGCGGTCGCCGACGTCCTGCCAATCGCCGCCGGGCTCTGCGGGCTGTCCGAGACGGAGAGGGAGCAGCGCAACGCCGCGCCATCTGTAGGGGCCGGAGGTGATGGGGGCCGCGAGCAGAGCCGCGGCCTCGAGCGGACGCACGACGCCCTGAAGAAGCGGTGAGGTCTGGCGTGAGACGGCAGGTGGATTCACCTGAAAGAAGGGCATGGGTGGCTTGCCGCGCGTGTACACGCGCGGGGTTGGGCGTGGGTTGTCTGGTGCGTCTGGTTCCGGTGGTGGTGGTTGAGGGATGTGGATATGCTGGCGGTGGTGGAGCAGGATGGTAACGTCTGGGAGGTCGGGGGCGTCGCGTCGGCTAAGACGGGGGATGGTTTTTTTTGGGAGGGGAAGATAGCGGCAGGGACTCACTATGCGCCTGTGAGGTGTACTTCAAAGTTGGTGGAGATGTGGTCGCGGATAAATGCCTTGGGGCGTGTCAAAGGCTGTTCAAGACATGAAAGAAGGCGCGCACCGTGATCTCCTCGGCTGTTGATCGAGACACTGGTCTTGTCAGATGGTCACGATACATGAAGTTCACTTTTTGGGACGGCGACAAGAGATCGGCATATTTGGGGAGGTGAAGGTCAGAGTCAGACGTGGCTCCCGCATTGACGAGATTCGTTGCCGTTCGCACCCTGCAAAAGAGAGCGTATAGAAAACCGGGGTCGCAGGTTTTCGGAAAATGCAGGCTCACCCGATGCCCGGGATTTTTTGGAACGCTTCGACCGCAAGCAGGCGCGCCTTTGCTTGTTTCTCTGATGCCTCGTCCTGCCAGAGATGAGAAATGATTATTACACGTCGCCTTGGACACGCCTACAGACATATTCTTTGCCCTGGAGGAAAAAGTCTATTCGGTTGGCGATCCCGAGGCCGATACCACGTAACTGAAAGGGGTGTGAGCAGAGGGGTCGAGAGATGACGACTCAAGGGGGCGTACTTTAATGGCCTCTTTCCCGGAGCGAATGGGCTTATTGTGTTCGTAGATGGCCGCGAGTGCGACCTGGAAAGGAGCGCACTTTGTACGCATTGCGTGTTGGACTTGAGTTCTCTTCTTGAGACCTGGAGGACGATGAGCAGCAGACACGACCACGATGCCGACCCACGCCTGACGCACATCTCTGCAAGAGGTCGATGATGGCCTGGTTGGGGCCATTCGAATACGCCCTCGAAAGAGACGCGCGACAGGAGAGTCGAGCGAGGTTTGAACAGCGAGCGAGCGTGAACATGGACTAGGCGAAGCGAAGGAGAGTGACAGACGCGTCCCTCGCGCCGCCCCTCGCTTGCACTTTAGACAAGACCACTTCGACCACTTCCGAGACGTTTCCGTGTTTTCCGCGACTCGACCCCGTGTTCGTGCGTGTCGAGGGTTCTATTCGTCGACTCTCTGTCCCACAGCACCCTCTTTCCGAATCTGACGTAGATTCTGTCAGCAACTCTGTCAGCAAAGCGATGGCTGGCGACTCGAACCAGCGCCCGTCTCCTGTTCCTGGCCCACTGCAGCCAACATTCAATACTCTGCAGTTTGGCACAATGTCGGATAGCCAGCTGAGGCAGACCATCAGCCAGCTCTCTCATGCTGCTAGTGGCGCTCAGTATCAGGCTTATGCTGCTCCAACACCGCAGCGCACCGCTGGTGAGTGCGCTCTCTTCACTTTTTTTTCGCATGTCTGAATTGCACAGCTTACCAGAAAAATATCGCAAATTGGTCGACATCCTCGACCCCTCCCCCGCGCACCGGGTCACGACGCAGCCGTCTAGCAAAAAGCAGCAACCTTGTACCTACTACACCCGTAGCTGCCCCCGTCACCCCCACCCCCGTTACAGTACCACACATTCATCCTCTCGCGTACCAACCACCACCATTACTAGCCACCATAGCCGCCGTGCACCCTCCTCCAACCGACCGACCCACGCAGCGCCAGGCTGCGCGCCCCGCTCCCAACAACTCCACAGGCGCTGCAATCGACCTACGCCTCGCGCCTGCAAACGGGCGCGACGCTCCTCGTCCAGCCTGTCCTCTCCGGCACGACTACCGTTGCCGCAGTAACAACAGCAGCGTCGACCTCGACGCGCCCGAGACGAGGCGGCGTCGTGAGTTATGCCGATCCCGGGTCGGGAGATGATATCCCCGATGCGGGGGAGGTCGACTCGGACGGGTCAGATTTCGTGGCGAGCGGTGGGACAGCGCACCGCGATTCGCGCGGCGCGCGGCTGGCGCGGTTCGCGTTGCCAATGGCGCGACAGCGTATGCGGTCGGTGGGACTCCCGCGCCTTCCGCGGCCGCGGGTGCGTCCCGGACGGAGCTGGACCAGAGCTATCTGGGTCTGATACCCCCCGCACGCTTCATAATCGCGAAGCCCTTCGCGCCGACGAAGCACGTGGACTTGTGAGTCGCCGAGCCGCTGTCGCTCCTGCTGCTCACTTTCATCGCGTCCGTACAGTTCGGAGGAGAAGCTCGCGGAACAGGCTCAGCGGTCCGTTGCGCTGGTACCGATTCGCGTCGAGTTCGAGACGGACACGCACCGCGTTCGCGATTGCTTCGTGTGGAATTTACACGAGTCGCTCGTCACGCCAGAGCAATTCGCACGCACATTCTGCGCCGATCTCGATCTACCGCTCACGCCGTGGGTGGACACCGTCGCGGCGCAGATTCGTGCCCAGTTGGAGGATCAGGACGGCGTGGGAAGCATGGAGCTTGCAGTGGACGGCGGCGGCGAGAGCGGAGACGAGATCCCAGAATGTCGCGTCATTCTCAGCGTGCGTCCCCTGGAACCCCCCTCCTCCCATCCACTACCTTACCTACTGGCTTTAGATCGACGTGCAGGTGGACAACCACCACCTACTCGACCACATCGAGTGGGACCTACGCTCCGGACTTACGCCAGAAGAGTTCACGCACCAGCTCTGCCTCGATCTCGGACTCGCGGGCGAGGCGGAGCCCCTGATCGCGCACGCGGTACACGAAGAACTCATGAAACATAGGAAGGACGCGATTGAGTGGGGCGTGATCGGCGGGTTCCCGATGGAGCAGGCGGCGAGCGCAGAGGACGGGTCGAAGGACAAGAGTGCGCTCGGGGTCATGAAGGACAAGACTGGTCTGGGGCTCGGGTGGGGCCGGACGCCGAAGGAGGGTCGGGGCCCGCGGATCTTACGGAGCGTGTGGAGGGACTGGGCGGAAGCTGAGGAATTTAAGACGCGGTGGGAGATGCTGTCGCAAGAGGAGGTGGAGCGGCGCGAAATCGAGCGGGAGCGCGCGAGTAGGTGCGTCGCGCGATTTTTTTTTTCTCCCAATACTAACGATTGGACCCTTGCAGGCGGCTGCGGAGAGAGACATCGAAGTTTCAGAGTTCGACCAGGACGAAAAGGATACGATACTAGCTCGCGTCTCCAGTCCGGAGCCACATTTCATATTATTCTTTCTTTCTTTCTTTCCTTTTTTTTTCTTGTGATCTTCCAGCTCGGGCTCGTAAATTATTGTTGACTCTTTCACAACGCAAGACGATTTGTCATAATATAGCTCGGTCTACAATACGGTAGGGGTACCCTCACGCCTTAATTCTGACGTGCTCAATTCCCCGTGATGCGATATGCTTCCATGCCGTAACACTTGCAGATGGAGCGTGCAACCGCTTGCTTTTCGTCTAACTTACACCAATACAGTGCGAAGACGCACGTGTTGTAGTCATTGTCGGGCGCACCGCGCCCTCTAGGCTGCATGGCCTCCCTTCTCTCACCTCTCTCACCCCTCCGTCGCGTCGTTCCTGGTAGGCGCGTCAATCTATTGCTCACATGCGTGCGGTCGTACCGTACCGACAATGCGTCGATCATCCCAGCCTTGAGATTATTCCGGGTTGGTCCGACTTCCGAGGCATCGAATACGGTATATCTACACATACCGGATGGAGTGTTATCTAGGAGAAGCTGAAGTTCTGTTGCAAATGCCTCGAGAACCGTCTGTGTGGGTCGTCTGAACCTTACTGTATATCATCCGTTCAGTAACCTTGACAGTGTCTTCCGCCCGGTGGTCTTAGGTACCGTAACTAACGCCGTTGATTTTGGCATGCCAGAAATAACCCTAAGGATGTTCCCGCTGAGGCCCAGCACCGGCAGAACTGATACAGTAAATGATTATTGACTGATTATTTCAAGGTTCTTCATGAAGTGGCTTTTTAAAATCCATGCCATGAACCTAGCTAGACCCATGCCTAGACTGGTCACCAACTACGTTGGATTCAAGCTCTTCGGTTTTCCCGCCAAATGCATCCGAAACTTCATCGCGATAGAGCCCTGTCATCTGCGAGACTCGGAATCGGCGTTTCCGCTTGTCACTCTCCCGCCCCACTAGTGGTTTCTTTTGATCCTGGTTGACCAGGCGATCTCCGACCTTATTCACTCGATATACATCCGCGGTACGATAAAGCTCGCCATGAGCTGGGACGTCTCCTCTTCCCACTCTGCTTTTTTCGATGATGGAGCCCTCTTCCACGGTCTCCAGTGTTCCCATTACGCGCGAGGGCAGTCAACTATCGTTTGTGAACGAGCGTAGGTCGACTTCTCGCGCTGAGAAAGGTTACGAGGTTCGGTCCGAACCAGAAGACGATCCTCAGAGACTGTCTCTCCTTCGCCGCTGGTTCGCAATTGTGACCATTTCGTTGGGGACGCTTTGTTCGGGCTGCACATCCTCATCTGTAAGTTTTCTCTAATTTTAGGAACGGAACTTGCTACTCACGACGACCTCGTCCGTAGCCGGTATTCACCAGAAACGCTGTGTCACAGGATTTTCGCGTGGGAAAAGAAGTAGCGACTCTGGCTGTCAGTCTTTTTCTCCTGGGTCTTGGCATCGGTCCTCTTGTTGTAGGACCGTTATCCGAGGTGTATGGGCGAAGGATCGTCTATCGATTGTCCTTCATACTTTTTTTCGTCTCCACATTCCCCGTCGCCTTTGCGCCTCATATCGGTAAGCTCGAAAGACGTTATTACTTAGTAATAATCCGCTAATGGACCTTGTCTATGGAGCTGTTTATTTGGTATTTCGTTTCGTCATGGGGTTCTGTGCTGCGGCTTTCTTTAGTGTAGCCGGCGGGAGCATCGGTGATATGTTCCCAAACGCACAAGTCGGAACGTGCGTCCTCTATTCTCCTTATCCGGGCTGATAGAATCAAATGATCTTGGTATCTCTCTTACACCAGTCCGATGGCAGTCTACTCTGTATCACCATTCGTTGGCTCACAACTCGGGGTCATATACAGTGGGTGAGTCGACTTTACGCCATTTATATCATTTATAACGGTCTTTAGGTTCATCAATCAGAATGCCAGCTGGAGATGGACGTATTATGTCCTCGTCATCTGGTCATTTGTCGAAGTAGTCGCTGTAATCTGTGTTGGTCATCCAAGACTCCGTGCAGCACAGAATCTGATGGTGGTCTAGTTCATCCCAGAAACATGCGTCCCAGTGATCCTCAAGCAGAAGGCCCAACGGTACGTCGACACACTCTTGTGGATACCGCAGTATCAAATGAAAATATCTAGCCTACGACAAACCTCCGGCGATGCGCGGTATTATGCGCCAATAGAGAGAGAGAATTCTCACTTAGGGAAGTCCATCGTTGCCAGTTGCTACAGGCCGTTCCGTAAGTCCAGCGTACAACTCCTCACATCTGCACGCTCAAATTTGTTTCAGAGCTTCTCCTTTTTGACCCTATGGCCCTCTTGATAAACCTCTGGTAAATCTGCTGGCATTCCACGCAGCCTCTTTGGGTTAACGCTGGCGGCCCCTAGGGCTTCATTCGTTCTGGGACTCCTGTTCCTTACGTATGAAGCATTCCCCATAATTTTCACGGAGAAGCACCATTTTTCTATGCAGATGACGGGCTTGACTTTCATCGGCCCTGGAGTGGGCGTCTTCATCGGCCTCGCCACAACGCCATACTGGAATCGGTAACGTGATCCTCCCTCGGCTTCCTTACCTATTCTGGCTCATCGTATTATCTCACCGTGCTATAGACGTTATAGGCTGTTCGCTGAGAAGAATGGAGAGCCGCCACCAGAATTCCGCCTTCTGATCGGCCAGGTCGGAGCGATCCTCGTCTCTGGAAGCCTCTTCGGTATGGCCTTCACCATATACGCCGGTATGCACTGGATGGGGCCTATCATCGCCTCGGTTCCCTTTGGCACCGGAGCGTACTTCGTCTTCACCTCGTCGGTTTCGTATCTCGTCGTTGCGTATCGGCCAGTCGCGGCATCTGCGCTGGCTGGCAGCACCGCAATGCGCTCATTGTTTGGTGCCGCATTCCCGCTGTTCACCGATCAAGCATATCACAGGCTGAGCATAGTCGGCGCGACCGTGCTTCTTGCGAGCATCGCCACGCTACTTGTTCCGCTGCCGTGAGTATCTTTTGTTTGAACTGTCCGAGTATCGCTGACCTCCTAGGTGCAGTTTCGTCTTCTACCGGATCGGCGCGAGACTGCGCCAACAATCCAAATTTGCTGTATGAGTGAGCTGTATTTATCGAGTGGAAATGTGTCATAACATCCATGATAATATACACTTTACCATGAATGCGTTGAGAGAGCTTTGCACGCCGCTTCGCTCTTAGCAACTTGCTAGCCTCCGACCCCCCCTGTGACTCAGACTCATGGCCTAGTTCCCTTTTCTTAGATCTCGTAAAACATTTTGGCGGGCACGCGCTATCGGCTGTCCTTCCTCATCATTAGCGCGGATGCAGCAGCACGTGATGTTTCTTCAACACATTCACTCGGACGGGCGGGCCGAGTTACTCACTCCCCCTCCTCAATCCCCTAGCCGCCCAGCTGGAGTCCTGCTACTCTCCCGATGCCGTTCTCGAGCTGTTCCAAGCCCAATTCCAGGCGTTCGATAAATCTCAAAGTGCAAACAAAAAGCTGACAAACTTGCAAATTGGCTCGATCCAACTGTCAAGGTCTTGTGTGCGTTCTCCTCGACCATAGGAAACGCAGTTGGACTGGTATTTGCTAGAGGTTAAGTTGCGCCGAATCTACCCTCTGACATGTTCAATTGCTAGGTATACATGAGATTTTCGCGGGCATTGATGTCCACCTCCAAGTGAGCATCTTTCTTGACCCACCATGTGAGCTTTCGTGACAAATAAATCGCTTAGGCCATTACACGGCGGGCAGGAGCAGATAAGTGGAGGACGAATAAGAGATTGACTGATGTCCAATATATGGACTACTAAGTTGACTTGGTTGTTATTGCAAATTATATTAAGATAATGGAATAATTTATAGACCTCTCTTTATGTGTCAGAAAATTATAAATAAAAATACTCAAACAATTAGATATTAGTCTATTGCTTAAGAGAGCTCTAATTATTTCCGAGCATATTTACACTTAATTGTTTGTGTTGGCTGGTGCCTGACAATTAAGTTTAAATACATTTGGAAATAATCAGAACTCTCTTGAGCAAGCGACAAATATCTAATTGTTCGAGTATTTTTATTTATAATTGTTTGACACATAGAGAGAGGTCTACAAATTATTCCATTGTCTTAATATAGTTCACGATAACAGTCAAGTCAACTAAGTGGTCAATATATTGGACATTAATTGATCCCTTAGTTGACTATAAGCGGATTCCGCTTACCTGCTCCTGCCCACCGTGTTAAGTATTTCCGCGCTAGTCAAGATGCTTTTGTAGGGTCGCATGGGAAACTTTTTAAGCGCCTTTAAAAACACTGGCCGACCGCAGCTATGACGGACATCATCGTAAAGATCATGGTTAGCTCTAGACTCGATCCCTTCTCCCTTCCCTTCCGTCGCGTCGTCCAAGGTGGGCACGTCAATCTATCACTCCACTCCACCTCACTCGCGAGTGGTCGTGCCGTCTGTGCCGGTTATGCGTTGACCATTCCCAGGCCCGAGATTATTATTCCGTGGATTGGTCCGACCGTCATTATATCCGTGCATACCGGACGTGCAAGCAGCGAGAAGCTACTGTCATTTATCACCTACCAATGCCACTGATCCTGGCATGCTGGAGATAAGGCTGAGGTGTTCCCGCTGAGGTGTTCCCCAGAACTGAGACAGTGAATGGAAGCACGAGGCAGTTTTTTACTGTAAATCCATTTATATCTCGGTTTAGCAGTGAGATGAGAAGATGAGAATGTGTAACGGAACACCGTGACAGATGACTTGCTGAAAAAGTGACTGGGTGTAAAATATGAACGTTATAATACAGTACGTAACCGGCGACTTACATAGAAGTTAGAACACTGCAGCGAATGGGCCCTAATCTAGCTTATAGCTGTTTCCATAACGTACGCCGATTTTTAGCTGGACATCCAAACTCAAGAGCGGGGTTCATATTGAGTAGATCAAGAAATTAGGCTATCATACATAATTGGGGTTATCGAATAGGTATCTTGGAAAAAATAGGGTTATTGAATAGTTATCTGCGTTGCTAGTTCGTGCAACTAGCGAGTCAGCGTCCCACCATCCATTGTCCCTTCCAAATCCTTTAACAATGGTCTGCCGTTACTCCAATGACATGAAGGTGTTGGCTTTATCGATGTCCTTGCATGGGCAGCATGACTCAGAAATTAGCGATGTCACTGGGATCAGTATCCGGTCGCTCAAGAGGTTCCGCATAGGGTTGCCACGGTCCGGTGCGGTCCGGTTCAGGGGCCCTTTTTTCCGAACCCCGAACCGGACCTGGGTCCGGTTCGGGCTCTCAGGCCGAACCTCGAACCTCTCAGAGGTCCGGTGCGGTTCAGGTCCGGTTCGGGGCTCAGACGTGGCTGAACCCGAACCCAAACCCTGAACCCTCACTAAAATTCTAAAAAACAATTCTAGAATTCTAAAAAAAATTACAGAAGGCCCTACAGCTACTCTACTCACACTTCCACATAAAACGCGCACCTGTGTTCACAATTATAAGTACTTGTTCCACGCTGTGACCGCAAGGTCCTACTTTTGGCCTTCTGCTCCGATCTCGGCAACCAACCTGATTGTGATGCACCCAGCGAGCGAAAGCGTTCGCATGCAACTGGCCAGCTCAGCTTACGATGTGCAGATCTTGTGGATATCGGTGGCCTGCACTTGACGAGCTGCGTAAACTTGTGCCAGTTCAAAGGAGCTGGCCCTTCTGAAACGAGGAGGGTGTTGGCGGAGTGCTGATTCTCCAGCTCTATTGAAAAGTCGGCCTGTATGCGCTGGAGTCGCTGGCGGATGTGCAGGGTCGGTGGTGGCAGCATGGTGACATGACCGTCCCGCCGTCGCATCGCCATCGTCGCCGCCCTGCTGCCCATCCCGCCCCTTCGTCACCGAACCATCCCATCATCGTAGCCTCCGTAATTGTCGTTGTTGATGTTGCGATGTCGTCACACTGTCGTCATCACCTTACCGTTGTAGCCTCACCGTCGCCTCCCCATCATCTTCGTTGCTCGCGGCTTGCATTAATGAGCGGTCTTGCTGCGACTGGGTTGTTGTTATGGCTTGCGGGGCGTGGAGGTGGCAGTGGCGTGGTTGAGGGACTATGTGGGGCAACGGCATTGGCGTCGATTCGATGAAGGCGGGTGTTATGCCAAAGCAGCTGTGTGCCTGCAATGATTGTCAGCGTTGTAGCTTAAGTCATCATAATGGACTGATACTTATCTACTTTGAATTTGTGGGGGTACCGTCGGCAGTGAACTGGCAGGTACACGCTGGTTTGTATAAAAGTAATAGCTATTAGTTAGTGGGGTGCAAGGGGCGGACAAGTTCAGACTTACGACCATGAACGTGTCAACGGCTGGGGTAGTAGCGGTACGGGTGGTGTTGGCGTGGGATGTGGTGCCATGGGTCTGGCAGTGGATCAGAATCAAAATGGTTTTTTTTTCTCCCATTCCGGGCTTGCACGTCAGTCCCATTGTGTATGAATAGTGTGGCGAGTGGAGACGGCAATAGATGAAGGAATTGAGAAGGGCGCTACCATTGGCAAGCCCGAAGACGAGCGTGAGTACTTGCGTAGAAGAAATTTGCGTTTCTCGTGCCCATTCTGATCCACAAGTGGTGGAAAGTGGGAGTAATAGGAAGGCGTGTAGGTGCAGAAGCGCCGTCACGACCGGGTAGCGAAGATCTGCCACACAAAGCTTTCAGCACCAGTGAGTGCAGGCAACGAGAAATACATACATGGGCACGTTTTTGGGAAAAGCTTAGGAAGACCCGGGTCCGATAGAGTGGGATATGGCTTAAAAGTTCCCCAGGGATGCCAAGGAGAAGGAAGCTAGCATATAGAGGGTCCGAGTCGTAGACTCGCACTGAGGAACGCAGAGAGGAGGTTGATACGAGGCTTTTCCCATGTTTGGAATCAACAACGAACGTGGCTTTTTTTTTTTGGTTCCACTGTCATTCTTGTCCTATTACTCCTCTGCCGCTGTAGCAAGCCACAATCCGTACAGCACCAGGATTTTCCAGCGCACCATGCCTCCTTGCAGAGGTGAAGCCGACGATCTACGACAGGCACCTTCTTTGGTGCCGTCGTGCTTGCCGTCTTCTCTGCCGTGGAGCGTGCGAGTGGTGCGATGACGGCTAAGTTAGCAGCCCCACCACCAACAACGCCAGCCACAAGCGGTTTGGGCTTCCCACCTCGACCGTGCGTGATCCCTACTGTGACGACTCCGAATCAGCCGCATACGACCCCGACCCCTGGACGCCGTCCACTACTGTTGCGATCGGACTCATTGGTACGGACCGTAGTCTCACGGGGTTCTGACTACCCTAGTATTAGTCAGGGACAGTCGTCTCAGTCAGCTCGTAGTGGTTATCACATGTCTCATAGTACGGACTTGACTCATACCTAGGACAGTCGTAGTAGGGTTCGAGCTATTTCGGCTACTGGGAGTCTTTGACTTTTCGCAGAGATCTCACGGTCCGGTCCGCTTTTTCCGCAACTCAGATTCAAACTCCGCTTTTTTGAACTTTCTTTTCTCTTTTTGTCCTCTTTCATATTTACATCAATACTATAATAACTAATGTGAAATATATCATAGCAAACAAAGGTAAATAGTGCATAAATACTACAGCACATAAAATAATGTGTAGTTTAATTCAAGGTTTAATTGACCTGTGATCCAATCCATGATAGTTAGTGTGCATCAAAAAAAAACACAACACTTCAGTAGCCGTGCGACTGGCTCCTTGTAGCTAAAGGAGCCGTGTGTAGGGACTGGATCATGAGTGATCAATTCATGATCTGCCAATTACACAATCATGCAGTAGGCACTTATCCAAAGAGCGGGTCATGTCTGCAGCAATGTAACCCAGGCTTGTATCGAAAGCCCACACGAAGTGCTTAGTCAGACAAAGAGTTGGGCGCCCAACTCTTCTGTGTTGTGTGAGATCTTCATGTGAGCTACCCTCACAATCCTTAGATCTATATCGAGTGTAGTTGCAAGTGAATAAAATTTTTTAAATAAAGAAGGATGCTTAACACAGTGTTGTCTGTGAGTGGCTGTACTAAGATAGTTTAATTGGAAATTAAGGGGTTATTTTAATCAGTTCTATTAGTTAATATTTGCCAAATTTGTTGCTGGAATAAGTGATGAAAAAGGTGTTTTGGCGGAGTCTGAATTTCCGGCCGGTTCCGAGCGGACCGGACCGTGAGATCTCTGCGAAAAGTACGCAACTGCTACTGGGTACCTTACGTTCAGGAGGAGCTTCAAAGCTCCTCGACAACTGTATATCTAGTGGGTAGTGCGAAGACCGAGCTCCTTAGCTTGGTCTTCTTGAATCCAGAGCCGCTTCTGCCTTCTCCTCTCCTCATCAGTATCCTTCTTGCCCTCTGTCAAGTGTCGCGTCTCGCCTTAGTACGGGAGATTGCTCGTCGACGTATATGCCTGGTGGATCTCGCCCCAGTGCTCCTAGCAGTCACGTTCCTTGCAAGGACGCGTACTCGCATTCGCTAAGTCGCCCACATCGTGCCACTCTGTCCTCGCTCAAGTCGAGCATCGTTAGGCGGACCTAACGTAACAACTACCACCATGCCACCACCACCAAGATTGAGCCCGGATCTGTGCAACAACAAAAACAATGATCGATGACGGCGGCAATGACGAATCCAACGATAACAATGACGACGACAACCACAACCACAACCACCCCGGCAACGACGATTACGACCACGACCACAACCGCGACCACGCGACGACCGCTACAAGGTGGTCAGAACGATGACGACGGCGATGAGGCGACAGCGACAACGACGATGACCGTGACCTCAACGCTGACCCACACAACGACCTCAACAAAGACAAAGACAAAGGTAACTATGACCACAACGGCGATGTTGACGACGATGCGAGGACAATGGGTGCGGTGATAATGATAACAATGGCGGATGGGGCAGCGGCGGGAACGTTGGGACACTGTCATTATGGACATCTTTTACTACTCGTATCGAAATGGCTACTAGATTCTGTTCTCTTGGAAAGGTCTAGCAAAAGATTGATTGATCTAGCAGGAGTCATCTTCCCATTGGTTCATGTCTGCCCGCAGCTGAGCGCTGAGCGCTGAAGTAGAGTCAGCGTCGAGTTGCCAAGTTGCCACTCGGGTCCAGGGTGCGGTTCGGTCCGGACTGGGTTCGCGCTATGCCTGTCGATGGGCGAACCCCGGACCGGACCTTCTAGCTAAGCCCTGAACCGCACCCCGGACCGAACCGAACCCGGGGTGCAGTCCGGTGCGGTTCGGGTCCGAACCCCAATCCGGACCGGACCCCGGCATCCCTAGTTCTGCAACACATATTTCCAGATGGGAGCCATTTCTCTCCCACCACCAATCAACCGTGGTCGGCCGTGCATGCTCACTGCTATTCAAGTGAAGGTACGTCTACAACATATTTTATATTGGTCATTGTCATCTCACTGTAACAGTTCCTCTGTGATACTGTTGAGTGCCAGCCCGACGCTTCGCTCACCGAGCTGCAGGTGGAGCTCTGGGAAGTATGCGGTGTCGAGGTGTCACTTCAGACAATCTTTCGTTCCCTCTGAAGGATGGGATACACGATGAAATTGGTACATCTTTATTCATCCAAGTCGTCCGATTCATCTAATGTTGATGACAGGTCACACGTTGTCCCCTTGAGCGCGACGAACAAGATCGCTGGGAATACATGGACCTCATCGCTGCACATTTCCACCCAGAACAGCTCGTCTTCGCTGACAAGAGCCACTTCAATTGACTTACGCTAAGGAGGCCATATGCATGGTCCATTCATGGCTCACGTGCTTCTCGCTATGAGGCTCTCCTTCGCGGCACCAAGTATTCAATATTACCTGCCATCTCCCTGGATGGTATCTTACACCTTGAGGTTGTCAAGGGTGCCATTACCGGTGACATTTTTCAGCAGTTCGTCGAAGGCCTTCTCCCATGCATGAACGAATGGCCAATGGCCAATTTGGTCCTCATTGTTGACAACGCAGCCATTCACAAGGTAGCTAGGATTTGTGAACTGGTCGAGGGACATGGGGCACACCTCATTTACCTTCCTGTGTATTCCCCGGATTTCAACCCGATCGAATTGGCTTTCTCATCCATCAAGGCTTGGCTGCGCGCGAAGCATGCTCATGTCAATGCAGACCTCGAGGCAGATAATGCCAGTGGCAGCATCTACAACGCATTCTGGGCGTCCGTCTACTCTGTCACAGCGGACGATGCAAAGGGCTGGTATACCCATTGTGGGTACCAAGCCCCTCCATAGTTTTTATATGTATAGCCACTTGTGCACGTGTGAACAAATGATTGTGGTTGGTCACTCAGACTGTTGGAGAATTTTTTTGGATAGCCTATGTACAGCAGTACGGGTGCATCAAACCCCAAGAGGGAAAGCTACCGCTGCGTTACAAGTTGTATGGTATGTACATGACGTGGCATGGCCGGGGCGCAGTGAAAGCTGACACAGCACCTCACAGGCCTCACACTTCATACAATGTTGCCCTGTACCACCTGCCATCTGCGTCTGACTCGGCTCTATCCACCAATGTCTCTTCATCTGAGACTTCAATCACCTCGTCTTCTTCAAGCAACCCCGGTGCGCTCTCTGTTTCCTGTTGAGAAAGTGAGTCATTTTCAGTGGTGTTATTGCGCTCCCTTGGATCCACTAGACCAAGAGGGATGAAGAGATCAAAGCAAAATCAGTGGAGATGGCGGGTGAGATTGTGGTTGAGATCCCCAAACGAGGCAAGGATGGGGATTGGAAGTGAGTGCAGGATCACCGAGTCTGTAATACCAAGGTCTGTAAATTCTTCTTCTAGGTTGGCATAATTCATGCCAATCGCTGGGTTGTATTTGTCCATGAGCCATAGCAACTCCATCAGCATTGGCACCCTCAAATCCGCGATGCAATCAAGAAGGATACAAATGTGTGAGAGCGGCAGTCGTTGTAGTGTGCTTGGCCCTGCTACGCTTGGCTGCGTGGCCAATGGGGAGTGATCATTGACACTGCCAAGATGCGATGGACCCGGAGTGGGCATTGACATGGTTGAGACTAGGTGCGTTGCCGTGGAGCTCTCGGTTCCTACTGCAGGTGTAGTGTTTGGAAGTCCAGTCTCAAGACTGGAAAAAGACTGAGACTGGACCAGACCTGGACCGATCAGGACCGGAAATTAGTAAGACCGGTGAAGACCGCTAACCGCGGTCCGGTCTCGGTCTTGTCACGTTTTCGAAATCCGTTGGACCGATGAAAGACCGGTCTTGACCGGGCTCAACCGGTCTTTCGGTTCTTTCCATTTTCACTCATTCCGACCTCTTCCTTTCTCTCCCCATCGTCCCATCTCACTAGATCTCGTTTCTCGTCGCTCGTTTTCTATGTCATCAATGATGCCAGCAGCCACTTCGGATCAGCCACGACCACTAGCGCTGACACATGCTGACACAGCGCCGACACATGACCCTCAACCAACATGTCGACTTCGACTGCGTTGTACTGGCCCTCAAACAAGCTAAGTTATTTGTCTCCTTCTCCTTTTACTAACTACAGTGTTTTTTCCTCTCTAGGTTTTTAAATAGGTTCTCACCACCTCACCAGGTGCAAGCTCGTGGTGCCACGACGTTACGACAGCAACACGGCGCTGTGACGCTACGACAGCGATACAGCGCCGTCACGCTATGACACCGACGCTGTGCCGCAGCAACATGGCACCCTAGCGCTGTGACACCGACACGTCGTCCTGGTGCTTTGACACCGACACAGCGCCGTCACGCTACGACACCGACGCAATGCCGCAGCAACACAACGCCATTGTGCTGCGACACCGACACAATGCCATCACCCTACAACGCCGACGCAGCGCCGCAGCAACACGGCGCCATCATGCTATGACACCGACGCGGCGCCGTAACAACATGGCGCCCTGGTGCTGCGACACCGACGCTACGATACCGCCGCAGCAACACTGTGCCATCACGCTATGACACCGAAGCGGCACCGAGGTTCCACGACACCGACTCGGCGCCGCAGCAACATGGTGCTGGTGCTGCGACACCGACACTGGCACCGACGCAGCACCGCAGCAATATGGCACTGCGACACCGACACCGCACCGAGATGCCACGACGACGCGGCGCCGCAGCAACACGGCACCTTGGCGCTTCGACACCGACACAACGCCCCACGCTACCAACAGCGCCACGGCGCCGAGATACCACGATACCGACACGGCGCTGTGGCACGACGATGGGTGTATTAGATTTGGTAGTGTACTATAGTAATAATCACATGTAGCTATTTAGAAGAAAAGAATACAACGACTTGTAGTAGACCGACGACTGGCAGAGCTATAGACCGGTTGTAGACCGGTTGGTGAAGGGACCGGTCTTAACTGGTCCAAAGACCGCAACTCAACCGACAGAGACCGGTCTCACTCGGTCCGGTCCAGTTTTTGTGCTGGGCCGAGAAATTGTGGACCGGTTGCGGTCCCGGTCTTACACGATTAGGTAAAAAAACCGGACTGGACCGGACTTTCAAACACTATGCAGGTGTGATATTGACAGAGACGTGGACCTCGGGCGTTGTGCGAGCGGTCCGAGCTCTTTTTGTCTGTGGATAGTTGTATTGATCGATATTTGGTGGGGTATACTCTGTCATATTATCAAGTGACTGGCAAAATCGGTGAGTTTTCTCATCGTGTTCACTTGATTTTGCGCTGCTTACCATCTGCTTTGCCCACATTGTCATCTCCTCATGGGTCAACTCTTCATGCCCTCCGCTTGTGCTCTCTGATGATCTCTCAACCAGGCAGTACGCTTGTTTTCCAGGTTTGGAGTGCTTCTCACAGGCGAGGTGTTGCTGCAACTTGACGAGGCAGCCCAGTTGTTGTGCCATATCTGGACTCAGCACCGGGGGGATGTCGTCTTCGCAATGGTGTTTTGCCTTTGCCTTTGCCTTTGCCTTTGCCTTTGCCTTGGTCGACTGCACCTTTGCGTGTGCAGCCCTGTGCTGTGGATGTGCAAAGGTCAGCGTATATCTTCATTACACGCCATGAGACTAACTTTGTCTTTGATCTCCATCAACACCGCATGAGTCTGCGCTGAATGCACCTTTCCATCAGGCAGGCAATTGCATCCGCCCAATCATGCTCGGATGCAAGGTCCGACCACACATATCTGTCTCTGCTGATCCAGAACATGATGTGTATCTCACTGTGTGGCCTATCAAAGCAACGGTGGACTTCCTCACGGAAGTCTGCCCATATCATGTCAGTTCACGTGGTGAATGCATTTTTGATGTGGTCGTCGACCACTTCTGTCAGGATTCGCCAAACTTCAAGCCATCAGCACCCGATTTCCTAGCGCAAAGGTATGTGAGACTCACCTCCGTCACTGACTTCATCTGTAATTGCACTAGGTGTTCAGAGCTGTTCGGAGCTGTTCAAGGACGCTCTGAACAGCTCTGAACACTCCGAACACCTAATTGCGTTTACAGATGTTCCTTGTTAGGGCACTGCCTACCCGGCTGGGCACTCACAGTCGATGATGGGGCGGCTGAAGGATGCACCACAAACGGACCTGGCAGGGGTACCAAGGGGTATTGGGGATAACCCCATGGGGGAAAGGGAAAGGGTGCCGCATTGATGTTAGCTTCATGCAGAGCGTGGTGTGGGATTGGTGGGTACGCTGGAGGGTAGGACACCGCACCATATGGATGTGCATAGGTTGGTGGTATGTTCGTTGCTGGACCAGCCAAGCTGTACTGACTGATTTGATTAGGAGGACCTGCCACTGGTGGCAGGTATGGAGGTGGCGGAGGTGGCAGCGGTGGTAAAGAAGGAGTCTGAGGTGGGAGATGGCCCTCAGGTGGTGGCAGCGGCAGCAGCGGTAGTCCAGGCATTACTACAGGTATGTCTGAAGACTGGCTGCGACACATGCAGGATGACCTTGTGCACATGGGGTCACGGCTGACTGGCTTCTGGCATTTCAGGAGAATGACTATGGGAGGACATTGGCATCGAGTTACAGTAAGTCTGTGATCCCCTTTGGTCCCAACCCTGCTACCTATTTATACAATTTACCTTTTTGTGTCATGTCATTGTGATCCACCTCTGCCCCCACCCTTCTCACCCTCGTTGGCCCCCACTCACTTCGTATCAGCGCCCCGTCCCCAGCCCGAAATGCTGTCGCATATACCAACAAGTGTGATGATGGGTGGTGCTGACTACACAAGTCGTGTGATGATGGGCAGTACTGACCAGGTCATGTGATGCATACGCCACAAAATGTGCTTCCCAAGGTGTGCTACATGCAGCCTATCTTGTATCACGGGTTGCTGCTCACTACGTGCCAGCGCCTCCCCAGCCCCAAATGCCGTCACAAGCACTAAAAAGTGTGATAATGGGCTGTTGCTGACCACATATAGTGTTTCAGCAGCTCGTATAGCCGGGCCGAGCCAGAGCCGAGCTGTGAGAAGCTGGCCCAGATTGCTTGCTGGACCGAGCTGAGCCTAGGCACTGCAGCTACTAAGCCGGGCTGAGCTAAGCTGGCCAAAAAGCCAGCTCATTCACGGCTCTAGCTTGAAGCTGGCTCAAGCTGGCAGTCTCAACTTCAGTTGCGACGCGGGTCTCAGCCCGAACACTTTGGCAGCCATAGTTGTTTTTTTTGATACACCATGCAGTATTAATTCAGTACTCTAATAACAGGCATGCTTTGTAGTAAATCTAGGGGGGAAAGGAGCAGCTCGAGGATGTCCGTGTGTGGGATGCGACCTGTCAGTGGTGTACTTGGTGAAGTCCCTTCTCATTAGTAGTGTTTAAAAGTCCAGTCATGTAAACTGCAAAAAACCGCAACCAGACTGAAACCGATCAAAACCAGACTTGCAGTTGCAGTTCTCCAAATTTGGGAATTTGATTGGTTGCGGTTCACCGGAATTTGGTGCCCGGGTGAACCGCACAAAACTGGCTCAGGGTTGGACTCAACCGGTCTTTCCTGGGTCGGTTGTCACAACCGAACCTTACACTGGCTTACACATCACAGCCTCTGACGTGTCACATTGTTACATGTCACTGGCACATGTTGTGAACGCTATCCACGACAACTGGACTTGGACAACCTCCACCTCGACCACCACATGTCTAGGCACCCACGCAACGACGCATGTCATCAACATGACAGCGTGACTACAACAGGATCGGCCACGACGATGCTAGCTACGATGACGAGGGCAACGCCGGCGGCTGTTGGCGGACAGTCAACACCAATCCTTGCACCAACCACCATGCCGACAACTCAAGCTGCAACCACAATGGCGCAGCTACGACAACATCAACCACGACGGCACAGTCACGGCAACGAGGGCTGACGACGGTCAGCCAACAACCGCTGCCACTACGATGGCAGCGGTGACTCGGACGCTAACGACAACACGGACGCCAACAATGGCACGGACACCAACGACGGCACAGATGCCAACGACGGCACAGACGCCAACGACAGCACGGATGCCAACGATGGCACGGATGCCAACGACGGCACGGACGCCGACGACGATACGGACGCCGACGATGACATGAAGAGGAGCGCCGCGCCGAAGCGTGCGCAAGTGTTTACAATCACTCTCACTCCCCTGGGTTCCAAGTAGCCACCTTGTATAGTGTGTAGTACTAGTAGACAATTGTAGTGTCCAAAATATAGAATTGTTTGACTGCAGTTGTATGCAGTCTAAGTCGAACCATTGGCCAGTTGTGACCAACCCAGGAAGAGCCTGGTTCAGACCGAGTTGAGCCGGTTTTTGAAAATTCGGCAACTGGATACAACCGACTTTTGTCAGGTCCTGGCCCGACTTGGGGCAAAATATAGAAAAACGAGAACCGGTTCAGTCCAGGTTTTTCCAAATTAGGGCAAAAAACCGGACCGAGTCGGACTTTTAAACACTACTCATTAGTGTTTTAAGGTCCGGTCCTATGGACCGGAAAAAGACCGGGACTCAACCGGACCAGACCATATGCAACCGGACCATCGGTTGCGGTTGCACCCTTTCTGGGCTTAGCCCAGTTGTGGTTGCCCTACTTTCAACGGAAACTCTGCAACTGGAAAAAGACCGGTTGAAACCAGTCTTTACAGCAACCAACTGTTCACACATTCAGACAGTTTTTGTGCATGATATAAATATTCTAGTTGCTACTATTCTACTTGTAATCTAAAAACTGCCTTGTGGGTGGAACCTGCATGCCTGTGTCAGTGTCGCGGCGGCAGTGTCGCCATCGTGGCATCGTGGCGGTGCATCGCCATCACAGCATCGCGGCGGCGCATCGCCGTCATGGTGTTGTGGCGGCACATTGCCATCGTGGTGTTGCAGCGGCATGTTGCTGTTATGGTGTTGCAGCGGCACGTCAATGTCGTGATGTCGCGGTGCTGCGTCAACCCTGTGGTGTCGCCACGTCGATGCCATGGGTCTTGCGGTGCTGTGTCGATGCCGCAGTGCCATGGCCGAAATGTGGCCGAGCTTGCATGCTGTGTCAGTGTCACGGCACCGCACTGGAGTCGTGTCGCGGTGCCAGCGTCAACGCCGTGGTGTCATGGCGGCGGCACATCGCCATCATGGTGTTGCAGCGCTGTGTCGACATCATGGTGTCGCAGCGGCGCGTCGATGCCATGGTGTTGCGGCACTGCGTTGACTCCGTGGTGTCGCTGTGTCGACAATGCCACGGTGCCATGGCCGAATTGTGGCTGTTCTTGCGCAGAGGTGGTGGTGAGAACATGTTTAAAACCTGGAGAAGAAAAGATAAAAACACTGTATTTAGTTACAAGTTAGCTAGAAGGATAAGGAGAGACACTTAGCTTCTTAGTTCCCTGGGCCAAAGCAAAGCAATCGACAATGTTGAAGCGACTATGGTGGTTGTGTTTTGACGCGTTGATATGGCATTGATATGGTTGCGTTGGCGTGACTTCCGGTCCGGCAAAACCCGTGAACCGACGGTCACGAATTCTGTACCCATACCATGATCTGTAGTATTCCCCAGCATGCTGCACTCACTCGCGGCCTTAGAAACTTAAGTGCAACACGTTACCAATCAAGGCGACCATCTGTGTAAAGTTTCGCGTCGCGCGGCTGCGTGCACAAACGTTTCCGACCACCTGCAACCTGGGCCCTGTGTTGCCCACAGTTTGCCTTCCCGACCTTGCCGCATTTTCGCGCGGCTTTAGCCCTTCGATAACCACGCGTCCACGACCGCCCCGGATCCGCATCCAACATTTCGCACCCCGCGTATGCCTGCATGACCATTTGCGACCCATTACACCCCTACAATCTGTGCATCTAGTATACATGTATCTAGTGTATTTATTTCTTAGTGTAATATATGTTTTTCTATTAATTTCACACAATTCATGGCCCATGATGCAAAATCATATCCGGTTGCACAAAAGACTGGTTGCAAAACCGGTCTTTATCAGCAATAGGACCGATTAGGACCGGTCCATAGTGGTCCCGGTCCGGTCTTTTGAAAATTCTAAATAATTAGGACCGGTCTCGGTCTGGTTGCCTTATTAGGAAGGTAAAAGACCGGACCGGACCGGACCTTAAATCACTACTTCTCATACGTCCAGAAGTGGCACTGGTCGGCGTCCTCACGGAAGTCATGAACGATGTCGGTCTTCTGAGGAAGCAAACGAACTGGCACATTGTGGAGAGGAGTTGTAAGAGGGTGGAGACTGGCGATGTAGTGACATGTTCTGCGATGGTTTTGAGGGTGAGAAGCAAAAAGGAGAGAGCATGACATGACGAACGAAGTTGGCCATCCCGAGGAAGCTAGGATGGGGCTGGTCAGTATTCCAAAATGGAGAAATGGCAGGTGGGCATACACAAATCGAGGCGTGGAAACCCAATGACAACACGGTATGCCAATTGAGGGCGACGGACTTCTCATGGAAAGAGTGGAGGGGCTGTTGGGCGTCATCTAGGATGGATATGTCATCTTTGATGGGAACAAGGCAGCATATCTGTATAAATGTGGATGTTAGTTATGAGTCAATGAGCTGTGACAATGGCAAAAAAATACTCACCATGTGTTACGATTTTACCTCCTTCTCCTTATCTTTCCGCTTCCTGTGACTCATATTCAGTGTCCGACTTCTATTGCACTTTTACGATACGATCCACTTCGATTCGCGCCTCGGCTCTTATCTCGCGCCTAGCGCATGACCGTTACGACGCCCTGTGGCGCGACCTCCAGAACCCGCAGACGACTTCTGATACACGTGTCGTCCTGCGGAATTCCCTTGTTCTCTTTTTGTACTTTCCCCTTGTTAGCTCTCTAGGACCCAGATCCTAGGATCGCGCCATATGTTTGTCTCTGACAAACATTGTGTACTAGTATATAAGTCTCACGCTACCTAGCTTGTATGGTAGACTTGACTTCTTGTGTACATCAGCAAAATCACACCCCCTTCTCCTTCCTCTTCAACGCCCTTCCTCTTTTCCGCCCCTTCTAAGTACTTCTACTGCACCTTCTTTGAGCCTTTCGGATCACCATTGGACCTTTTACTGCTTCCTGAGCTTCTCAGATTTTATGGTATATTAGAAGCTTATAAATTAGAACGCGATCTCGTGCGCATGATGATCCGCATATTTGTTCACAAAAAAACATTTAAAAGAATCTAAAGCTGTCAAAAAATCGACTTTTGGGCTCGAAGGAAGGAAATGTGGGCCAGCTACTCCGATTAAGTGGGCCCCACGAAGTATGCTATCAAGATGAATGACTTCGAGGAAGCGTCTTTGACAAGGGAAATAATCTGGTTTAACAACCCACATTCCCGTTTCATCATCCGGGGTGTCACCAACAGAAGAGAACCAGTGCACCAGCGCAGAGGGATAGTCGATGCCATCATATCTAACAGAAAACAAAAGAAAGACGCGTGCCACAAGAACCCCCTTGAATCCAGGCGCATCTGGCGAATCGGCGTTACCAATGAAGACACAATCGTGTCGGGGGCGACCACCATACCAGGAGCGTGCTGACCGGATTCGCTCATGGTGCATCCCCCTGAGGCTAGACATGTCACTAGGTGCATAATAGACCACGTGCGCGGAATTATAGACATATATTTTCTCCGTGATGAGTGGCAAGTCGTCGATGGGCACCTCCGCAGCTGGAGTCGGCGAGTCGGGGTTTAAGATCCCAAAGATGAAACGGCGCATGAGGAGAGGTAGTTCAGGTTGCCCGATTTTGCATGCGAGTCGGTCGAGTTCTTGTGGCAGGCCTTGCACTAGAGGATGAAACTCAGCCCTCAGCAGCAAAAGAAGCGGAATCATGAACACGTACCATGTGTCTTTGCGAGCTTTATCTCCGCAATTGTGTCTGAATTGTCATCTGGTCCTAATGCGTGCTCATGGTCATTGATCGTGGTGCCACCCTGGCCAGGTGGCGGGGCTTGCGGGTCGGAGGCAGGATCAGGTTGGGTGGCTTGTCTTTCTGAGTTGTGGGTTAAGGTGTTAACTAGGATGTCGTTTGTAGAATTGGGGCCGTCGAGCAACCCTCGACTTTTCATGTAGGAGCGAGCCGCAGCAATCTTGTCAATACGCTGGTTGCTGACGAGCATCTGGCCTAAGGGCTTGTTCCTATTCGAGCGCCGATAGGGCTTTTTGACCGCTTTGATGTGTTTTGACTCCGTAATCGAGGAACACAGTCCATTTGGGGCACCGAACTGCGTGATTGCGAAGACGTAGTGTGCTAATGAGTGCTGGCGTGGAAGTGAAAAACCGTTGGGGCGAACACCAAGCTCTCGGAAGATTTCTCGGTATGAATGAAAGCGGTCCAGGGTGTTCTGTATTTGTGTCAAGGCCGACTCATCAATCACATTGCGTCGAACAAGATAACACAATTCGATAAGAGCGGCAACCGCTTTCACCATCACTGGGGGAACATGACCAGCGATGGCAGGTAAATATACCTTTGGGAACCCGGTATCAGCACCGTCATCAGGGGACAGCGCATGTGGACACACCTTCATCAGCCCCTTCGAGTCATTTCCGGTCCACTGTTTGAACCCACGCCCCTCATGGAAATGGCGAAGTCCTGGGAATGATGGAACAGCAGCAATCCTCCTGTCAATATCAGCAAGGATCCTTTCTGCTTGACCCTTGTGATGCGAATTCCAGATGTATTCCTCCACCCAGTCAACCAGGTGGTCCTTGAATGCGCCCTTGATGATTTGATGTAGGAGATCCGGCGAAAGGAGGTCATGAATATCGGCACATGGAAAAGCCATCGTAAATGGCTGACACGACAAAGACATGTTAGAGGTGACGAATCCAGTGAGGATATAATGCTGCGCACCTGAAGATCCCCTACAATCCCATAGTCATCCCAAAGTTCTTGCAGCGTGATTGTCCCAGAACTCAAAAGTGTGTTGGTGTGATGATGAGAACGCGGACCTCCAACTTCTCCATCAAGGTCGTTGTATGGGGCGGTGCACCTGAGTGAAAGGAACAAATGAGTTGTGTACTTTGAGAGAGGAAAGGAACCCAACTTTGGGCACCAGTTTTGTACGATGCAGGCCAGGAGAGCCTGTTCTGGGTAATCGGCAATGTATGGTCCGAGGCCATACATGACACGCCGGAAGTGTCCATCACAGCAACGCGTGACCCGGGGTGTCGACATGTATGGGTGAAGAGAGGAAAGGATGTGCACCAGTGATGAGTGGAACAGTTGCCGACGGAACTTGCGATAATTAGTTTTGTCTGCATATTCTTTTGAAGCTAAGAATATTTGTGAGCGATGGACTTGTTTGACAGACGGCGACTTACTCTTTGGTATTGAGAGAAATCCTATGAGTGAGACCGCATTTCGATGTGCGCGTCGCACTGAGTTATATACATTGCCCAGGGATGCATAGAGCGGGTAGAATTCATTGTGTCTGGTGGCCACTGAAATGGTTGTCTTGTCACTCCCAAGGATTATGGGAGCGAACATCGCACCATGCGTGGACTCGTCCTTCACGATTTCTTCCTAAGATCGATGTTAATTCCCTCCGCATCTACGAGAAACGGATGTACATACTGCCTGATCCCAGGCCCAATTTCCAGACATCAGGTCATCATATTGACGCTCGCCTCGGAAATAAACTCGCTTTGGAGAGAAGTGCATCATGCCGTTGAACTTGGGATTGCTGATTTGAGCTTCGATGACTTGAAGTGGATCCCTGAACCAGATCTCATATGAGTCGTTCATCCATGGAGGGATTGGTAGGCCATTTTGAGGGCGCGGACCATTGTACGCGATAGAGAAGCTGTTCCATGCGATTTCACCTTGCTTGATTGCGTCAATCAGCGAGTACATCTCGTGGTGACCCGTGAATGGGGGCAGCCCATTGTTGAGTGTAGCAAACACATTCATAAGCTTATCTATTTGGCCCACTGACATCTCCACATGGACGTAGAGTAGCTCCGCGAGCTCGAATTCAGCACGGTTGGAAAACGGTGAGTAATCATTGTTGGCACGGTCTTCCGGTGGTGGCGGCGGCGAACCAGGATTGAGGTCATCCCCATCTATGTCGCATGGTGTTCCTGTAGATGGTCATGATAACCGACCCCAAGAGTTAGAGAACCACATACTCACCATCCAAGATGGGGTGTCTCTCCGTGTAAAGTCCATGTCGATGGTCAAGCTGGGGAAGTAGACTGAAGGGCCGTGCATCCAGGTGCATGTCGATATCTTCGGGTGGGGCTGCTGGGGCGTCCTCAATTGTATTTTGGATCAAGTCCTCATCAGGAGTGTGCTGAGGGTGGAGAGTGCACTGAGGGTGGAGAGTGCGCTGAGGGTGGAGAGTGCGCTGAGGGTGGAGAGTGCGCTGAGGGTGGAGAGTGCGCCAAGGGTGGAGAGCATCTGGCACAATGTGCAAAGCTGTTTGATGACGCTTCAAGGCAGACTCTGACTTGAATGCCCTTGAGCAACCTTTGACGCTGCAGTCGAATACTGCAGGGCGGAAGGTTCAGTGTTGGCAGGGCACTGACATGCAGCCTGAGCTATGGACGAGCCTCCGCAACACAACTCGGCATGTGCACAATCATCATCGCCGCAATGGTATGTACACGAGTTTAGCAGATCCCGGCAATGGATAAAAAGAGCCTAGCAAACAAGCAGATAACTCGCATGACACAATGGGTTTAGTTAAGGAGATGTACCTGAGCAATTCCACCGTGAAATGAGGAGTGAGCTCTGTTTGAATGATGGACATGCATGGCAATTGGCTGATGCACCGCAAAAATTTCCCTCTCGAGAAGGGCAGTGTAGAAGGTGTATATCTCTTGCAGGCATTCCATTGCAATCCTTGCATTGAGAGAGTACCACCTTAAGTTCTTGAGGAGGCGATAGAAACGGAGGTGGATGTCAGGTATTGTATTTCTTGGGTATACCACATACAGTAACGACAAAGAGATACGTTACGGGAAATGAGGCCTTAATGAGGCCTAATGAGGGGCGAGCTCCATTTGAGGAATGATGGACCTATGGTAAACCGGTAACCGGTAACCTGGCTGATGTACCGCAAAGCTTTCTTTTCAAGTTCCTCTCGAGAAGGGCATTGTAGGTGTATGCGTAATATATGAATTCGGTATTCCAACGTGATCCTTGCGTTCAGAGAGCATCTTAAATTCTGAAGGACGCAATAGATACAATTTGTCCAGAGGCAGACGATGACATTAGGAAAAGCTACCAGCACCAGTAAATCTGGCACAATTATGCCAATGATGGATGCGAATCACATGATGAATCTGATGATGTCTATTAAGTAAAGGAGTGTCGAAAGGAGTGGACTGAAACAGGATTCAAGAGGGATAGGGTCAAACATAACTAAAGGAAAGTCGAAAGGAGTGGGTCGAGATTATGGTTGTGCGAGACACGGCCAATGAGTAGGAGGTGTCGACAAGGCACTGAAGGTGATAGTCAGAATTTGTAAGGTAGAAATTTTTTTTAAAGTTGCACCATTAGACAGCAAGCAAGCAAGAGCAGTGAGGCCAACTATTCAGATTTTTGACGGGAACGGCCAGTAACGAATGTGTGAACAAGTTTTTGGGATTGCGACACAATTGAGAAAACGAATGATCGGGCCTTAGAGCGCAGCTTCAAGTTTCGACTTTGCTGACGCTGTGAAAGCTGACGCCGCGGAATGGGAGAGAAACTGAAACGAGGGTCGAAGTCAAGAGCGGGGCGAAATAGTGGTTTAGTTTGGTGGGGGTTGTCCTCGCTATCAAAATAAAAAGGCATTCTGATTGATGAACGTACGATGAACAACGGTGAAGTGATCGAGGCGAGGCTTATGAGTTAGTTGGGTCACATGCCCGAACGTGGATACATACTACTGCGGGCATTTCAATTTCATGTAGGACGCGGCATTGACAACTTCTGGTTCAATGTCCACCAAACTCAGGAACTGATGCATGTAGCAATCAGCCGATAGTCCGAAAACATCTCTGAGTCTCCTCTCAAGAAGTGTAGTGTAGAATGTGTATGCGTAATAGATGAAAGCTTGCAGGTATTCCAACGCAATCCTTGGGTTGAGAGTGTACTGCCTTAAGTTCATGAAGAGGCGATAGAAACCATTGTCCAGAGACAGACAATGATGTTGTATTTCTCGGGTACTAGTATATGATGATGGAGGCACGCGTGCCACTAGCTCGAATGTGGCAGCGAGGCCCTAGATCGAAATGTAGAAGCGAGGTCTACTAACCATAATGGAGGATTCGAAACTGAACGGTGGGGTTGTTGAACGGATGAAAAACACAACGTTGAGTAGTGTCACCATATTTTCGATCCTCCTCCTCCTCCTTGACTGAGCCATGTCATCTAAGACACCTCTTCCACGTATTACTGGCATGGCACTCCGGGCACGAGAGAAAGATTCCCACAAACACCCTGGCAAACCAGATCTGCCACGTCAAAAGCAGTCATCCAGCGTCGTCCAGGCTGAGAAAGTTGAAAAGGCCCGCGCTCAAACTGAGAAGGAAGAGATGCCTGGAGAGAACATCCAGGCAACCGCCAACGTCGAGGTTCAGATGAAAGAGAAGATGAAAGAGAAGCTCGTGAACGCCCATCATCCCCAACCCAGCACGCAGAAGAAAGTTCCACGTCCTCGTAACAAGGTCCAACAAGTGTCCAAGGGAGCAACAAGTAAGTTATCATACTTCAGAAAAAAGTCATTGACCACGCACACAGGTGACATACCCGAATGTCTGGACCTGGACGGTGTCGCTCAGGATGAGGTGCCACGTGATAGCGGCGAAGAGTACGTCCCAGATGGGAAAGATACCGTGGAAAGTGAGGATGAGGAATCAGACGTCTTGGATGAGTCCGATCCTGGGAAAGAACCCACGAAGCAGCATGCGAAGAAGAAGAAGCCCGACCAAGGGTCACTCCGGGCAGCTGTCCAGGCTGCACAAGGCAAGAGCGTTCAAGACGGAGACCTGAAATGCAAGGCGGCCTCAAATGCCGACACAGAGGAGTTGTTGTAAGTGTCCAGCAAACGATACTAGAAACATAAATTGATATCTACCGGGCCCGTTATCGTCTCAGCCGCTCACAGAAAAAATACAAGAAGGCAAACACAGGCCTCTACGATGACTGGTCCAAGAGAGCACAGCATGAGAGTCCGGGAGAGGATGATGGTGATGTTGACATACCGACGCTGGACACTACTGATCAATCCCGATCTCATTCTGCGAGCTCTGTTGTGTCATTCTCAAGCTCAAGTCGTCCGACTACATCCATGTTCAACTCAGACGACAACGAGGGAGGAATCTCTGACGACGCTGGTGAGGCGTCTGAGCGCATGGGCCTGGTAGGGAAACCTGTACGCCCCAGCACGCCGAAGAGCAGCCATTATGTGGGTGGAAGTCGTGGATTAAAGCTCGGAGATGGGACGGTATGTATTAATTCGGGTGGACTCCATGCGGATGACACAGTGACTTGGTTACATCGTTTTTTGACAGCTCACACACATCGTCTCCACGACTTCTGTTCCTACATTCATCAAGCCGGTTGCAAGTTCCCTCGTAGCTCTGACGCGGCGCAAGAAGGGTGATATCCGACTCAGTCATCTCTCTACTCACCTTCAGACCTCCTTCGTCGAAGATTTCACTCCACGCCTCTATGAGCTTTTCGGGACACTCATGGCATGTGTTACGGTTTCGCCTTCGACCGTCCCTCGAACACCCCACGAGAAGACCCCGAACACCGCTAGGAGGAAAAGCGCGGAAGAATACGCGGAAGAAGAGGCTGAAGTAGCAAGACTTGTGGCTGACCATGCCCAAGAAAGAGCTAAGTCTCCCACGCACTACTACTACGCACCCGGAAGCGCTCAGCGAAGTGATCCAGAATACTGGGAGTAGCGCATGTGATCTTAGCGCCCGCCTGTCACGTGACCCTGGCACGTGACCTGGCTAGACCTGCACCAGATGGGTCCAGATGAGCTTGTGCCTGGACCGGCCTAGAATGCCTCGTGTTTGTGACTCATATCGATCGTGCCTGGACTTTGATGGCTGTATGCCTCATGTTTCCTTATCTCTGACTCGTGCCATGAGCTGTCTGTGCCATTGGCTGACCCTTATCTCTGACGTAGTTGTGACTCATTCCTAGGACCCGTATACTAGGGTTTCGGAGTTCCAAGCTGGGGTTCAAACCTCCTTGGACGTGTATAAGTAGAGGGGCTTATGGTCGCTGAAGACCTAAGCTTGACTTCTTGGATTGTCCACCCATTTGTACTGCCATTCGTTGGCTGTTGGTTCACTTGGCTCTGCATTGCAATAGACGGCTGTCTGCCTCTTTGCCTCTCCTAGTCCTTAGCTGTGCTCCAGTGTGCTGTCTTTGCCGCTGTCTGCTATCCCTTCATTTCCCGCTTATCCTCGTCGCTGGCTGTCTGTCGCGACTCCTCTCCTCTACATCATTGGCCGGTTGTCTATCGCCTTTGATCATCTTCTACTCTTTCTGGCCATCACCGCCGTCCATATCCTTTGGGCCACACTATTACGTCTCACTTGTGAGCTAGTAGCCGAACGAGTACGTGAAGTCGACATCCTCTGTGATCGTTAGGTCCCGCTAGTAGCCTTGCGCAGTCCGCAAGAAGGAACGTCCGGTGGAACGTTACAGCATGGGAGCAACCCATGGGAGCAGACCTTCAGAGGCTTTGGAAGAGGGTATTCCCCCATGAGAAAGGCCTCGATTTTCAGACGGGTGATGGTGTCGTTGTCCTCAAGTTGGTGCGAGAAGTATTGTTACGATCGGCCCGGAAGTGGACACTGACGTCAAGGGTATGACACCGTGTCAGCAGTATATCGTCATGGACTTGTGAGATCAGTCAGCTGGGTAAGCTCCGGCGCATGTGATTGCGTATGATAAACGGATCGGATCATGACTCGGAATGTGACTCATACTAGGATAGCTGTACTAGGGTTCACGGTACTTACGCTATTGGCTAGTATGGATTGGAGCGGCGCTTGAAAGCCCGCGCGTAACTGTATAAGTAGAGAACTGCGAAGACCAAGAACGGCATCTTGGTCTTCTTCCAATACCACTATCGGTTCTTCGCTCTATAGGGATCTCCCCCTTTAAGTGAGTCGTCCAGCATACCCTTGAGACCAAAGGGTCCCCTGTGACTTATCCCAACGTCCCCTTCGTGGGCAGTGGATTACCCCCTCGACGCTATCTGTCACCAAGTCTTTCTGTATCTCAACGAGCGCGTGGCGTCCCCCTACTGCACCCTATACATTATCGATCACGACACCTGGGACGAACTCGAGACAACCGACACCTTTCCCATCGGTCTACAACAAGGAGACGATCTCCACGCGTATCGAGGACTAGCAGGAGAGTTATTCCCGCACCCCCAATTCTACCTGCAGAGCAGAGTCAATCGCCTTTTCTATCCTCTCGTTAGATTCGCCACACCCCGAGAAGCCTAAGTCAGGCAAACGTCCGTGGTAGACGTTACATTAAGACCAAGATCCATCGTGGCCAATCTCCAGACAACCAAAGACTACTGGGTACCCTTCAGACCCTATCACATCGACAGAAGAGGAGAACGGAACGTACCCAAGAGATATCTACAATCCGCATTTTGGAAAGACGACGCAGAGGACCCAGGCTACGTGACATATTATTACAACCGACAGAATCAACAACAGATCATACCAGTAGAATTCAACTTCGAAAACACCTGTTGGACTGAAATCAAGTGGGACGACCTCCACAACAAATACCAAATCACACGACCCGCAACCTCCAGTCTCAACCTTGACATCACAGTCAACAACGTAGTAACCAGGGACCAGTGGGGAATAATCGACGGACAAGAAGAAGAACCAGCCCGATCTCCCACACCCAAAACCCCAGCACCGTCTCCTTCACTCGCAAGTAACCCCGAAGAAATTCGGATTACCAAAAACGAAACAGAAGAAGATATCCTAGAGGACATCGCTAAGTCCATCCCTACCAACATGTCTCAAACGATCACCCAAGAAACCCACGCTAGAACAGCACTGTTCAAAGAACCGGAGAACCCCGGACCCCCGGGAGGAGACCCGGAAGATGGAAACGACAGAGGAGGAGGAGATGACGGAGGACAACCCATCAACACCGCTCAGGTCCCAAACAACGCAACCACTGACAAGTTCATAGGAAAGGAACCAATGGTGTTCACAGGAGACCGCGACAAAGCAGAAGCGTTCCTCACGCAATGGAAACGATATGTGGGAGTCAACTTCGCAAACCGAAGCCTACAAATCCCTTACGTCAAAGCAATGATGTTCCTCACCTACATCCAAGGACCACTAGTCGACGAATGGACCACAGAGACCCAGAAATGGCTCGACGGACACATTGATCGATACGACACATGGCTATGGGCAGGAGTAGAACTTGCCTTCAAAAGACAATTTCGCGACAACATGGAGCAGGAAAGGGCCAGACTAGAGCTGGACAGAGGGTTCAGAATGACAGGAACCGACATAGACGGCTACGTCACTAAATTCGAGAAGATGGTCCGACAGGCTGACTATCGTCTAGACGAACCCCTAGTCCTGGACAAATTCACCAGAGGACTACCGCTAGACCTCTACCGAAATGCATACCAATTCCACAGCCCCAACACCTACCAGCAATGGAAGAATGCAGCCATTGAGCAACAGAAGCGCTACATCCACATGAAAGCCAGAACGGACGGGTTCGGAAGACAGCCACAAACCAACGCACGCCCCAAACAAGGACAACCGGCGCGCTTCCAACCCCCCACAAGACAACAAGGATGGCAGCAATACCGAAACCACCCAGACGCAATGGATACTACCCCAGGCAGAATCCGCGCCAGAGTCGCAGGATCAGAAGAAGCGAACCCTAACAATCCCCAAGAATGGAGGGATTACACTCAAGGACGACCACCATTCGCACCCCGCGGAGGATTCCTGAGTAGGGGGCGTGGGGGACGAGGAATATTCAATAGCAGGGACGTCACCTGCTACAACTGCAACCAGAAAGGTCACTTCTCACGAGAATGCACACAGCCACGCCAACCGCGCAACCGCGGAACGCTCCAAGGAAGGACCGCGTACATCGAGGACGTACCCTCCGCTCCACAGAGCGTCGCAGGAGAACCACTCATCAACCTCGACGAACCCACACAAGTAAACAGCGGCACGACCTCCCAGCAATGGGTAGAGGACATAATGGGCAGAATTGCGAACCTAGAAGAGGAAGGGAGAGAAATGTTCGCCAGAAATATGGCAGGAAATCCGGATTTTCAGGACGCCTGAACCCAACGGCCTGGGTGAGGGCAGTCAATTGTAACTCGTCGTTCATAACGCGCTATCGATCTATGCATGTTCCAGTTTCGATCCGCACGAGTTACTTTATGGCCGAAAAGAAAGCACTAGTCGACTCCGGAGCAACAGACAATTTCATACATCCGGACTTCATCAAAAGAATGCGTCTAGGAACCAAGGAACTAGAACGCCCCCGAAACATCTGGAATATAGATGGGACACACAACAAAGGAGGGAAAATCACCCACTACATAGACCTAAACATCCAGACTGACGGGAAACAGAAGGATATTAGGTTCTTGGTAACCAACGTAGGAGGGGAAGACCTCATACTCGGGTATCCCTGGCTAGCCATGTTCCAACCAAGAATTCAATGGGCAACGGCTACTCTGGACACCAAACAATACCCCATCATACTACGAACAACAAACCCCCGACGCAATAACCTAACCGAAATACGACGACTCATCACCCAGTACACGGACAACACTAACAACCAGATATATCAAGAACTGGAGGAAGAGTCACTCCCCATACACCTACGAACTACCGCAACAGAAATGGCAATATCGGCACAACAGTACACGGAGAAGAAGGAAATACCAGCGGAATACCAAAGACACGCCAAGGTATTCAGCGAAGAGGAATCCCACAGATTCCCCCCTTCCCGACCATGGGACCACGCTATAGAACTCAAACCCGACGCACCGGATACAATCGACTGTAAAATATACCCGGTAAACCAGGCAGAGGACAAGGCACTAAAGGAATTCCTGGACGAACAACTGGCAAAAGGATACATACGACCCTCCAAATCTCCGTACGCATCTCCTTTCTTTTTCGTCAAAAAGAAGGACGGAAAACTACGCCCGGTACAGGACTTATCGAACCTTGAACAAATGGACCATACGCAACCAATACCCACTCCCGCTAATCCCAGAGCTAATCGCAGACTTAAGCGGCGGGTGGATATTCTCCAAATTCGACGTACGATGGGGGTATAACAACATACTGATCAAAGACGGAGACCAAGGGAAAGCGGCATTCAAAACCAAACATGGATTCTTCGAACCACTGGTGATGTACTTTGGAATGACCAACTCCCCCTCCACGTTTCAGACGATGATGAACCACATATTCAAACCCCTCATCGAATACCACGAAACCAAAGGAACAATAATCCGAGTATACATGGACGACATCGGAGTCGCAACTGCCTCAACAGAACAAGCGCACACCGAAGCAGTACACGACATACTGGACCTACTGGAACAACACGACCTATACCTGAAACCAGAGAAATGCACCTTTCACTCCTCTTCCCTCGATTACCTGGGGGTAATCATTGAAAAGGGGGTGATCCGCATGGACCCCGTCAAAATTTCAGGCATCAAAGAATGGCCAACTCCAAAAACCGTGAAGCAAGTGCGATCATTCCTGGGATTCTGCAACTTCTACCGTGCCTTCATCAGAAATTTTGCCACGCACGCACGACCCCTCAACAAACTGACTCGAAAAGACACGGAATGGCAATGGGGAAATGGAACAACAACAAGCATTCGACAAACTCAAGAGCCTAGTAACAAGCGACCGGTACTCAAACACCCGGAACTAGATAAACAGTTCGAATTGGAAGTAGACGCCTCAGGATACGCGGTAGGAGCGGTACTCCTTCAACGAGATGCGAACAACAAACGACACCCAATCGCATTCTACTCAAACACCCTGAACGCAGCCGAAAGAAACTACGACATCTACGACCTAGAACTCCTCGCAATTGTGAAAGCCCTACGCAACTGGCGACAATACCTCGCCGGGTCACCACACAAAATCAAGGTCTTCTCCGACCATATGAACCTGCTGTACTGGAGATCCCCGCAAAAGATCAGTAGACGAGTGGCAAGGGAAGTACTGGAACTATCCGAATACGATGTCGAGATTCACCACATCAAAGGCACGGCGAACGGACGAGCGGATGCTCTATCACGACGACCGGACTACGACCAAGGGGAAAACGACAACGAACACATCACAGTGCTACCAGACCACATCTTCATCCGAGCAAACAGCATCGACACCACAGAAAACCCCACTCGCACAAGCCCGACGATCAACACCCTAGAAATGGAGGCGACGTACCCAGTGTACACCCAGGACGAACCAACGATCAAGAAATGGGTAGACCCGCACAGGCTTAAAAGAATTGAGGGAACGTGGTACAAAGACGGAAGATGCGTGGTAACAGGAGACCTACACGAACGACGGCGCATTATCCAAGTACACCATGACCCACCAGTACACGGGCACCCAGGGATCAACCGAACAATCAAAATGGTGGAACGATATTACTGGTGGCCGGGCCTACGGCAAGAAACCCAGGATTACGTCAAGGGATGCGCTGACTGTCAGAGGATCAAGGTCAACAACCGACCCACGCGGGCCCCGTTACAACCAATATTCCCAAAACCAGAAGCAACCCCATTTCAAACCATAGCACTCGACTTCATCACCAAACTACCACAATCGGAGGGATGCGACTCGATACTGACAGTAACAGACCACGACTGCTCCAAAGCAGCCATATTCATCCCGTGCCTAGAGGAAATCACGGCAGAGGGAACCGCAGCCCTGTATGTAAAACACGTATTCACCCGATTCGGACTACTGTCGCGCATCATCAGTGACCGAGACCCCCGATTCGCCTCCAAGTTTGTAAGAGAACTATGCAAAATACTGGGCATCGAACAGAACATCTCCACGGCCTACCACCCTTGCACGGACGGTCAATCGGAACGAACAAACCAATGGCTGGAACAGTACCTCAGGTTCTGGGTCAACGAACGACAAGACGACTGGACCAGATACCTCCCAATGGCCGAATTCACACACAACAACTGGCCCAATGAAGCAACAAAGGAATCACCCTTCAACCTTCTCATGGGATACAACCCGCGAGCCGACTGGACGGACCGCCCCTCACCAATCCCGCAGGTAGCACTACGCCTGAAGCAGTTCAGAGAGGCTAGAACGCGCGCCCAGGAACTGATGATCAAAGCACAGCAGGGGTGGATCAAACACAAAGATACGCCCAAGTATAGTGATTGGCAAGGGTTTTCCAACCCCTGGGGGTCAGGGGTAAGGGTATGCAAGGGTAAGGGTAAGGGTATGAGTTTTCATACCCTCCAAAAACCCGTACCCTTAGCCAAGGGTACGGGTTTTTGGAGGGTTAGGTGACGGGTATAAATTGTCAAGGTGCGGGTACAGTTGTCACGGGATCCGCGGGTTTTCGCGGCGGGTACGCGGATTGCCGGTCCAGAAGTTGCCGCACGTGTCAACTCGGTCAACACGTCAACACTACAGTACCGTTATGTTCAGCTCGTTGTTCAGCTCGTCGACTGCTTTGGCCCAGGGATCCCTCAAGAAGCTGAGTCTTTTCTCCTTATCCTCTAAATTAACTAACTACATGTTTTCTTTTCTTTTAGTTTTCAAACAGCCTGAGGACCACACGGCGTGCGGCGACGACGCTACGACACCGACGCGGCCTGCAAGCCCCGCCGCGTCGCTACGACACCAACATGGCGGCACGCAGCCCTGCCGTGTCACTACGACACCGACACAGCAGCCTGCAGGCCCGCCTGGACGCTACAACACCGACACAGCAGCATGCAAGCTCTGCCACGTCGTGTCGCTACGACACTGGCGCGACCTGCAAGCCCCGCCGCCTCGTTATGACACCAACACAGCGGCACGCAAGCACTGCTGTATCGCTACGACACGCGGCCTGCAAGCTCCGCCACCTCGCTACGACACCAACACAGCGGCACGCAAGCGCTGCTGTATCGCTACGACACGCGGCCTGCAAGCTCCGCCGCCTCGCTACGACACCAACACGGCGGCACGTCGCGACAGGCACGGAGACAGCCCTCGTCGTTATCGCCCCCCACCCCCCCGTCCCCTCCGTGTCGCTACGATACCGACACAGTGGCATGCAGGCCCCGCTGGACGCTACGACAACGACACGGCGACATGCAGGTCCCGCCACCTCGCTACGACACCAACACGGCGGCTCGCAAGCCCCGCCGTGTCGCTACGATACCAACGGCAGCGAGGGAAGCAGCGAGGTTCAGAGAACTTACAATAGTCTTCATAGTTTACAAGTAGTACAGTAACTGTATTAACATGTACGCAAATAGGGTCTAAGTAAAAATCAAGACGATTTGTGTGTTTTGAGAGTGCACCCTGGGGTTTACCCCTACGGGTATTCCATACCCGCCAAACCCCTCGATACCCGTACCCTTACCCGCCAAAACCCGTACCCTTGTGGAGGGTCACGGGTTTTGACGGGTACGGGTACGGGTTGAAAAGATTTACCCCGGGGTTACCCGTGCTATTCACTACCCAAGTACCAAATAGGAGACCTAGTATGGCTGGAAGGACGCCACCTACGTACCAACCAACCAACCACCAAGCTTGCGCCCAGAAGACACGGCCCGTTTAAGGTCACTCAGGTGATGTCCGCAGTCAATTACCGCCTAGAACTTCCCACACAGTGGAGCATCCACCCTGTGTTCCATACAGATCTTCTGACACCGTACAAAGAAACACACACACACGGCCCCAACTATCAGCGCCCACCACCGGAATTGGTAGGAGGTGAAGAAGAATACGAAGTCGAGAAGATTCTAGACTCTCGGCGGTTCGGCAGAACCAGGAAACTGCAGTACTTGGTGAAGTGGCGTGGATACCCGGACTCCGATAATCAATGGGTCTCGAAGGATGACGTCTTCGCCGATGAAGCGATAAGGGAGTTCAAATATTCGAACCCCGCTAGAGAAGTGCATATAAGCACAGGGAAAACCCAAGAGACGTCCCCATCTCCTTCCCTCTCCACTCCTCACACTCATGTCCCAATCCCCAGTCCAAGTGCACTATGTCCTCGACGACCTACTCCCCATCTCAGTCCAGCCAACCCTCATCGTACAGAACGCCCCAGCACTATCACCCATGTCGGTTCCCCAGTCCCTTCAACCAACAAACAGTCGTACCTCTTCCCCCGTACCATCCCTCCTTCCTTCGCCAAGCCCTACAGCCGTACATTCACGGGCCTCTTCGGCGCAAGGTTACGTCCCGACGCGACCTCCGTCCCGTCAAGACCAGACTACGGTACAAGAAGATCGAGAGTACAACCGGTACCTGTTGGAGGAGCATTGCCCGCTCAATCGCCATATCACGTATGGGACTCACCTCACAGTTACTCACGACGAAACCCCGCCGATATGCACCACTGACGGGCGACCAATGCGTGCACCAAAAGCTTCTCGACCCGCGCTCCGCCAATATCAGGTGGAGGAACACAGTCCGGTTTCCCGATCTCGGGTGGAAACTCCGCCACCCCACGGGTACCAACACAACAGGGGAGTCCATTACATCCCCTTTCAGATACGAGATGCTCAGGGGAGGCTGCACCCAGCTCGCTATACGCAGCTCGTCTTTACGGCAGACCCCTTTGTCCTCGCCTACCGACAGGGCAGCGACCAGCAGTACGGGAAGTCCGTACATGCCGCGCCCGACTACGACAACCCAGGGCCGGCACCCTACACCGACGACGACCTGATCTTCCTGGACCAGGACAGCAGCTACCGCGAATCAGTCGACACCGCCCTCCTAGGGATGAAGGACCTCTCGGTCACAGCGGAGATACACCGCTACCGATGTCTTCAGGCGGGGTATGCAGCCAAGGAGGAGGAGCTCTGCAAGAAGGTAGAGGAACTCGAGAAGATCGGGATTACCCGACGCCAGTGCGTATTGCGCCTCGAGCGCGCAAACGCCATCAAGCGCATCGAAGACGAGAGGGACTCTTACCGCCCCGGAGCGGAGGAAGGGCAGAGGATCGCCACCATAAGGGAGGTCTTGGAGTGTGGTCGGTCTGGGGCCCGATCCTGAAAAGGGGGTGATGTTACGATCGGCCCGGAAGTGGACACTGACGTCAAGGGTATGACACCGTGTCAGCAGTATATCGTCATGGACTTGTGAGATCAGTCAGCCGGGTAAGCTCCGGCGCATGTGATTGCGTACGATAAACGGATCGGATCATGACTCGGAATGTGACTCATACTAGGATAGCTGTACTAGGGTTCACGGTACTTACGCTATTGGCTAGTACGGATTGGAGCGGCGCTTGAAAGCCCGCACGTAACTGTATAAGTAGAGAACTGCGAAGACCAAGAACGGCATCTTGGTCTTCTTCCAATACCACTATCGGTTCTTCGCTCTATAGGGATCTCCCCCTTTAAGTGAGTCGTCCAGCATACCCTTGAGACCAAAGGGTCCCCTGTGACTTATCCCAACGTCCCCTTCGTGGGCAGTGGATTACCCCCTCGACGCTATCTGTCACCAAGTCTTTCTGTATCTCAACGAGCGCGTGGCGTCCCCCTACTGCACCCTATACATCATCGATCACGACACCTGGGACGAACTCGAGACAACCGACACCTTTCCCATCGGTCTACAACAAGGAGACGATCTCCACACGTATCGAGGACTAGCAGGAGAGTTATTCCCGCACCCCCAATTCTACCCGCAGAGCAGAGTCAATCGCCTTTTCTATCCTCTCGTTAGATTCGCCACACCCCGAGAAGCCTAAGTCAGGCAAACGTCCGTGGTAGACGTTACAAGTATTATGATTGTTTCATGTGAATTTTTGACTTACATTTAACCTTTGAACAGATTGAGGACCGCCTTTCCCACTGGAGGAAGAGGTTCGGAGAGCGTGGATTAGAAGCGCTTGAAGAGATCACTTTCAACGACCTCCCCAAGAACGACACAGCGTGCCGACAATGGTGGTGCCAGTGGGCCTTGTCCGGTGATGACAACAGCTGCCGTCCTTTCTACTATTTGACATATGAGGAGCCAGACCTGGAGGTGGAGGGCTCCAAACTCATAGTCAAGGTTCATTCTATTTCTTCCGCGTGGTGGCTCCCTCTCTTACTCGCTGTTCACCTTGACAGGGTATTTTCCAGTCTCCACTCATTGCCGCCATTCTTGGAACACATATGGCATGGGTTTGTGCAATCCGTGATGAGGATCGCCTCGACAGGAAGCCCATTGGCGCCCTGGTTCACTCCATCCAAGCTGTAAGTCACCTTTCATTTTTTATTTCCGACCCACTGACTTTGTCTTTTGACTGGTAGGTGAAGCGTGCTATCTCCTGGTGGGAAACCGGAGAACTGGTAAAGCCGAAGAAGCCACTCAACGAGTATTCAAAGGCGAACTGGGGGGACCATGTGGAGACCCGGGAAGGCCACACGGTTCACATCACTTCAACATCCGACCTCGTCGCCATCGTCTCGAAACTGAAGGACAAACAATGGGACAAGATCCTCAAGGCAGCGCTGTTGAGTGCAAAGCGCAAGAAGAAGTCGGCGGTCGTTGCCTCCGAACCGCCGCAACCACAACCATTCACTGCCCAGGTTGAGCTGAGGGACGACGACTCGGATCTTGCAGAGGATGAGGATCATGACTCTACTATGAGTCAATACTAGTTTAATTTTGTTCGGGTAGTGTTAATGTCAATACCCCACGCTTCTGCAACCACTTTTTGACCGATGTTTTGACCCAAACCACCCCTTCTTTGCGTGACTTCCAAGATGCTTCCACAACCACTTTTCGACCAGCTTTTTGACTTGAAAACCCCTTTTGTGCAACTTCCAAGACGCTCTTTTTACTCTTTCAAATGACCTTCTAAGTAGCTTTTCGGGCATCTGCGAACAGGTCAATGTCCCTTTAGCAGGGCTTTGAAAGGTAAATACTCTTCTGGCGGCCCTTCGGAAGATTTAGGCCATGCCTGCCTGAAGCAAAAACCCCTTCCTGGCTTCTGCTGCTTTTGCCACTTCCGGAAGCTGAGAAGGGCCAAAAAAAGCGACATGTATTTTTTCTGATGTAATACCACACTGCTGTCCGCTCTCACGATCCGATCCCTTTGAGTTGCACTTTCGCTTGACTCCCCCTTTCGCTCGCTGTTGCGCTTGAGCCTGTTCCTGCTATTACCCTTGTGTCTACGGAGGCCAAGTGGTACTTGTTCACCATCAAACTAAGTCTTAACTGACTTACTCCTGTCCCGTTACCGTCTGTGACTTAACCAAAGTACACGTCGTACTTAACGCCCCTGTGGTGGCATTACACCGTGCAGGTAAGATTGTCATCCAATTCCTTGATGATGGAGGCAAAAGTGTGGCTGCAGGACCAGTGCATTTGTTACGTTCCTTCCGGACGTCTGCCAATCGCGTGGCCTAATTGCCTGTTTACTGCTGCTGCACGTGTTCGAACGTCTTCAGGATCCCGTAGGCAACAGCTAGGGTGATCCGCAGGGCGTGGCCGACAAGGGCAAGGGCAAGCACGAGAGTAATAATGATTAGATACGAGGCGTCGGCGATGACTAAGCACGACGGCAAGCGGAACGCTTAGTGGCGATGACAGGCACACTAGCACAGATGGCAAAGGAAGGGATGGTCAATGAGGAATCTAGCTTTATACAACCTCCTAGCAGGGAAGGATTGACACAAGATATCAAAGCTAAGGACTACAAGGCGTCCAGAGCTCTCTACTTATACTACAAGGGGGAGCTTTCAAGCTCAGCCCGAATCCGAAACCCTAATACACCTATCCAATGGCACAAGGCCCTCAATTCGCATCAGTCAGCCATACAGTCATGGGATCACCATCTAGACCGCGTCCGGGCTCAAGCTCATCTGGACTCACATTCCAGCCTCAGCCTAGGCACAAGCTCATCTAGGCTCTTCCGGACCGTTCGAGGCAGGTCACGTGCTGGGGTCACGTGACGGCCCATAACTCCGACCTATTCCCACGCCTCCTGATAGTCACGTGATGGCGGGTAAGGGTCACGTGTGCTCACCGCGCGTCCAACTCGCATGTGATCTTGCGTGTACGGCTCCTTCTTCCACTTCTCTAGCAGGTCTTCAAGCACTGCTGTGGCTCCGCGGACTTCTCTGTCCCACTGTAGGTCGTCCTGCGTGTGCTTCTGGTAGTTGTGTGGGTCTTGTCCCGGCTGCGCCGTGACAGCATTGCCAGTCTGTCCCGACCCGAGGTGAGTGTAAGAGGATGCGAAACCCATCTGGATGTGTGAGAATAAAGGTAAGTATTCTGAGTGTGCCCTTGATTGGGGAAGATGAGGGTATCTATGAAAGAAAGAAGTGGGAACGTGAGGTGTAAGTATATCTGTGTGTACCAATTAGGGAAGAGGAGGGGTGGGATGAAGAGAGCATCTTTTGGAGAGATGAGTCGAACACGACTTCTGAAGTCACGTAAAAAGTTCAACTTGTGTCTCTACCATTATATAATGCGAAAGGCTGGGCAGCATATGGATGCAAAGAAGTGGAACCCGAAGCACACACGAAAGATGAGCTTGCAAAGCATGGCACGCAGTAGAAAGGGAGACCAATTGTATTGGAGCAAGATGAAACCACGGCCTAGCACCAACAAATATCCAACCAGAGTACATTACATGTAACAATAATGACAATCATGATAGTGGTCAGACAATAAAAAGACTACAGAGCACAGGCCCAACACCAAACTACAACAGAAATAGTCTACACGAACCACACGCCGAACGAACTAGTGCCATAGTCTATTTCCGAGGCGTTATTGCAAAAGCAGGTGGGCGGAATATCTTATCAGACAACAGAGTGTTTGTGCAATGGGTTGAGGAACGAAGACTAAATGTCTGTAGTCAGTATCAGTTACGCGTAATTCATACAGTATAAGGTTTGCTTACACCCTACCACCGAAAACAGGTGTACGGTCTACATGGACAGGGGAGCGAAGGGGCGAGGGTAGCGCTTTGCCGGGGTGGTCAGTGGCTGCCGAGCACTGCGAGAGAATGGAATGAAGATATTGGTAGTCCGGCTTCGCCTTGAAGTCAAGGGAATAGACATAGTCAACGAATTTGCAGAAGGGAGCGGGTAAGCCCTGGCACAGCTCTTCTGTCATGATCAACATTTTCTTCTGGAGGACCACCTCCCGACCGGAAATGGTCATCCAAGGCAAGTCACCGTGTGCTGAATAAATAATAGTATAGACGAGAGACTCCAGGTCGTCGCGACGCGATTGGGTGTGGCCTTGCTGGCCATTTCTGGACGTAAATGGAAGAGTGCTGACTATTGACTCATCTGTGGAGTATGGAATGTGTAAACAGGTCGCAGGATTGCGGAATAGTCGTGCCAAACCGAAGTCAACGAGGAAGACAGTAGGGTGAGGATTGTTGGCTCAAACAATGAAATTTCCGGGCTTGATGTCATGATGGACATAGTGCCAAGTATGTAGCGACTCGACTGTTGAGAGCTGGATATGCAAGAGAAAGTTTAGCAGATCTTTTTTGTATGCAACAAACACACCATTTGGGAGGCGTATAAGAATGTCTTGCTGCAGTCGACCTGTTGTTTGCTGACCAAATCACTAAGTGAGGTTCCGAGATGCTCCAAAACGATGTCTTCATGTGTGCCTTCCTTCCCATACCAGCGTACTGGAGAGATACCTGCGCAGCCAGCAAGTGCTGTATACATGTCATATTCGTGATGGAGCGTTGATGGTGAGTCGTTGTCAGCACGCCCTATCTTCAGAGCAATTTTAGCTCCCGTCTTGATATCTTTCCCTACATAGATGCTCCCTAGAGAGCTCAGAATGGTGTTGAACTTAAGTCAAAGTTGGACACACCAGATCTGCCAGAACCAAGCAGCTTTCCAATTCTGTACCGGCCGCCAACACGTACGAAACCTAGTTTGGGAACAGGTCGTTTCCCAAAGGTTTGTTGTGGTTTTCGAGTGGGCATGGTCATCGTCAACAAGAGTGCGAAAACAAAGAGGTAAGGGAAGGCATTCGATCAACTCAACGATCAACATCAACACACTGTATTTAACTCCAATGTCAGCTCCGATGATGGTAATATACTGTCTGTGTGATATTTGAGGTTTCCGACGAGAGGCGTAGCTAAGTATCATATGTACCAAACTCGTACAACATGTTATCCAACGCAGTTTCCGCATCACCCACAAAGAGAGAGTTGAGGGTTTGGGAAGCATGCTTCGGCAGCATAGCCTCTTCCGATGTTGACCACCCATCCATGAAGTTGAGGTGCTCTTTCTTGAGCGCAAATTTGAGTAGTTGGAGAGCTTCCATCAGGACCAGGCTGATCCAGTTTCGCCTCATGGTGTCCGTCTCCTTTGCTGACAAGAACACACGTTCACAAGGAACAGATGTCACCTGGATGGGGAGGTAGTCCATGGCCATCGTGAAGAGAGTCAGGAACTCTGTCTTGTTGGCCTTCCAGAGAGTAAGTTAGTAGCAATAATGTTCGAATGAGAAACGCACCTCCCAGAACCGCAAGATGTTGGTCTGGTCGGAAGTGGTCCCTGCTCCAGTGTAGTTCCGGAATTTGACCTCCACACTAGTCGCTTGAGTTGGTTTCTTGTTGTAAACGGAGTGTTTTATTTTGAAGCATGTTGAACGTGGTCGTGTGTAGTGACTGGTGCGAGTTGCGCAGGGAGATCGGACGCTGCGGTTGCATCTGCCGATGACCTCTGGTTACAGTACTGGTGCATCTGCACGAGAGGGTTGAGGGGTTGAGATAGCAGGTGCAGTATAGTACTTACAATCTTCAAAATGGTAGCCTTTGAGTGTCGGATGTACTCCTCGTCCCAGTGGCTTTCGATCCACAAGAAGCGCATGGAGGGATTGAGGACTGGAGTCAACTTTAAGGTCAGTATCAGAGGTAATAGTCGATCGGCGACTCACACATGGAGACAACGTAGGCTTCTGTGTCGTCCATTCAAATATAATACTTCGTTGCCCATTCCAGACCAATCTCCATCCAGGACTTGAGGATGGGATGTTGTTCACTGATGTTTTCCCATTCGGCCATGAGCATCTCAAAATTTGAGATAGCGTGCAACAAGACCGGCGTTGATTCGGAAGACATGCTCTGCTGACACCTATGAGGGACCTGTTGGTGCAGTGAGCACCGTCCTGAGAAAACAGCTAACTAACCTACCTGCAAAACCGTCTCCAATCCATCCAGGACATCCCACTCCAATTCTGACAACGCAAAATGAGAGTGGTTGGGTAAGTCAGTGGCAAAAAAACGGACAATAGCCTAGATATTAAGTTAGTCACTACTGGCCGATTGGTAGGACGAATGTACTGGCCGAAGGGTTCTGAGACGATGGATCATATGATAGACGGAGTCCCACCTCATTTTCACATCTTTCAGAAGTTCTAGTGGTGGAATGTGGATCAGTTGATGGGTGCCATCAGGTTTCTTCTCGGTGAACCATCCTTGCATGTTCCCGTCTATGATACATTGTTTGAAGGCCAGCTTGCGATTGTCTGAAGAACAGAGGAAATGGATGAGACTCCGAGCACGCTTTATGGGGTCGCGTTTGAGGGCTGTAGACCAAGTTCCAAGTCGTGTATCACCCTCATCGTCAAAACGATCAGCGAGTTTGAAGTCATCGACACCACCTTCAAGGCTGTCGTGATCATTGTGATCATCGTCATCGACATCGTCATCGTCGGAGTCGTTGTAACTCAAAGCTGCGTCTCCCGAACCAGAATCTTTGGGTTTGGAGATAGACGCGATGATACGAGTGGCACACAGGTTGATAATATGGGCGTAGCATCGGACACGGTTATTAAGATGGTGGAAGTCAACTTTTACGGTTGTATCCGAGTCACATTTGACAAGCAGATGTTGCAGATGCTTCATGGCCATGGTGTTGTTTTCAGTGTTGTCGAGTGTGAAGTGACCGACCTAAGGAATAGAAAGCTGAGCGAACAGATATCATAAAAATGATTCACATACCTTGAGCGTAACGCCTGCCCGATCAAGGAGATAGCGGATAGTCCTTGCAATGTTGATGCCTGTATGTTTGTCCTTGAGACGATGAAAACCGATGAGGGCAGCTTTGAGTGTCAGGCGTCCACTTGACTTGTCAAGGGCGATCCAGTGTGAGGTTACTGCCAAGAATGACGCTAAATTTGCATTTGACCAAATATCTGCAGTGAAACTGATACGACTGCAAGAGTGCTATTGACAAAAGTCAGCTATAGACATGAAGAACAAGACGCTCAGACTACAGCAAGATCTGATTTCAAGACTTCGAACGACCCCCGCCAATGGTTGATGACAGCTTCCCTCATCTTATCATGGCCAGGGATGTTGGCGTCGACAAGTGACTCGTGAAGGACCAGACATAGCTGTCGAACTCCGGAGTTTTGATGATGCAGATCAACTAGAAGATGTGTGAGAGCATAGGGGGATATGAGGTGATCGAGACTCACATGATCACCCGCGACGATGAAGCGAATGAGATACTCTAAGAAAGTGGCTGGAGAGAATGGTGGAACCTCCAGGCACACATTACTGGCGTCCTTGGGGATGGACACACCACCTGATTGGGTCAATAGCTTGTATTTCCATTTGAACTTCAAACCCACTGCGTCGTACTCGGAATGGTGGTTTGTGGTGAGATGGTGGCAGAGGTTGTTGTTTGTGGTGCTTTTCGCGTAAAAATAGTTTGGCACATTTTTCGAGGTCTTCTCTTGGGTATTCTGCTTGTCATTGCCAGTACTTCTCGCTGTCAATTTGTTAGGAGGTTGTGTTGCGATCAGTGGGGCGGTCCTCACATGCACAACCTGCATGCCCTCTGCACGCCCTTGCCAGGATTGGGGGAATTTACATCAGTGAAAAAATGGGCGATATTGAGGGCTGTCTTAGAGGTTGTCTTAGCGACGACCAGTTGAGCGTCAGTGGCTAGCACCGGAGGAGGAGACATAGATCGGTCGGGTGTATCGCCCACAGTCTTCCACATCTTGCAAGCTAAATTCTTCGTCACTGGAAACTACACCAAGTTGGCTAGTGGCAGCCTAGTTTGATTGGTAAGTCTCAGGGTGTGGAGAGAGCTCAAGGACTCACTTTTCGGGTTCAAGTACGTCAGGTCATGAGCAGAGGGTGGACAGGGAGAAAACAAGGGGATTTGGGCTTTAAATGTGAGAGTCGGCACATGCACACGCTGATGGGTCCTGGTAAATTACATCCACGATATCTTAGGGTGGTCACTGGTGGTGGGGTATTCAAACCCCGCTGGCGCACATATGAATCCACCCTTGATTCATCATTGTATGATCTGTGGGATTTACGTTTTGCTCGCCACACGTTCTGGGCATGGTAGGTAGCTCCACTAATCTGAATGGAGCGTTTTACAGTCGGCGCGGCTCAATTTTACGAGGCATTGACGAGGCATATCTGTAATTACCATCATCGTTGTAGCGGTGCAACTGCCGCGCTACACCAAGTCAAGTGAAAGATAAAGTGAACTGTAAGGGAGCACACTCAACCTAATGTGGAGACAAGTCACGCGCTAAACGTACAGTCACAGTGGAGGGGACAGGAACGTGGAGCCTTTATTCAAGGACTCAAACTGTCAGTGATCACACTGTGGCATGCTGAGTGGAGAACCAAGAGGACAAGTTAGATTGGAGAAAGGCAAGGGAATACAGTGGAATGTGCACCTGAGTGGAGAACCAAGAGGACAAGTTGGTTCCACTCAGGACGCTACAGGGAAGCTTATATACACTACTGCGGCTGAGTCTAAACTGAGTTCGAACACTATTACTAAGTGTACAGTAAGGTCCTATGACTCAGGAGCTGACGTGTCGTGTCTATTAATAGTGTTATCTATGGTGCTGATGTGGCACTCTGTCATAACGCTTACGAGCGGCTCCACTTGCTGAGTAAAACCTAATACAGTGAGTAAGCGTAATCTACTAAGCACGTTCTAGATCTTTCTAGTCCCTTCCATCCTTATCGTCCAATCATATAAGTTCATACGAGTAAGGGATATCGATCCCACAATCACGTGCACATGGTGGCAAACACATGTGACTAATGGATACCTCTGTACTTCGGCCCTTTATATCTTCCCTGAATAAATCCGTAAAAATACAGAAAAATAGGGAAAATAATACGCGTCCATGACATCACCCCCCTTCTTAAGGGTCGACATCCGCGTTGGCCTCTGTGTACCTGTGAGGATTTTGCCAAGGCAAGGACATGTAGATGAGAGCTGCTATTTTTCTAGGTGCACCCAGGTTTAAAGAGTGAAACTCTTTGACTTTATCTGGGGCATGTGCTAGATTTTTCGCAGGTTCCCAAGTGTCCTCGCCTTCACCATAGCCTTTCCAGCGAACTAGGTACTTAAGAGTACAACCGAAGAGTTTTGAATCTCTTATGTGGTCTACTTCATACTCTTCTTCCCCTTCAACTGTGATAGGGTCAGGTGGAGGTGGTGTGAGCCCATTAACTTTGTTTCCCTTGTAAGGAGAGAGGCGATCTACATGAAATACATCATGGATCCGTAATGCAGGGGGTAAAGCAAGCTTATAGTCGACGTCACTTCTGACTTCAGTGACTTCAAATGGACCTAATTGCTTAGGGCCCAGTTTGGACGACTGCTGATGTATCTTTATCTGCTTAGCCTGTAACCAGACTTTATCCCCCACGTTGAAGGCATGTGGCTTATGCCTTTGTTCAACGTCTGTCTGCATTCACTTTTTACTTAAGCATAGAGCGGCCTCTGCATCCTTTCTAGAGGAAACTAAGTGTTGAAGACGCTTATTGAGCATTGGGATACCGGTGGGCCTACCAGCGGGAATCGTGAAATTGGGCATATAGCCATACAGCAACTTGAACGGGGTGTGACCCATGGCTGAGTTAAGCCTGCTGTTGATTACGAATTCCACTGTAGGGAGCAGGTCTGCCCAATCGTCCTGTCTCTTACTAATGAACAAGCGCAAATAGACTTCTACTTCTTGGTTTTTGCGCTCTACCTGTCCATTAGCTTGAGAGTGATAGGCTGTGGTAAGACCTGTGTCTATCCCTAGTCGCTTGTATAGTGCCTGCATGCTCCTTGCAGCAAACTGGGGTCCCTGGTCGCTGATGATTTTGCGAGGGATCCTGTGCAAGGGGAAGACTTGTTCAAAGTAGATGGATGCTACTCCATCAGCCGTAATCTGAGAAGTCACTGGAAATAGATGGATCTGTTTCGTATAATGATCCACTATGTTAAGGATCATATCCTTTCCACGTGACATGGGCAGAGGACCGATTAAATCGATCCCAATTAGCTGCCATGGACCCTCAGGTACTTCTTGCGGCTGAATCATAGCTTTGGGGTGTAGATCTTTGCGGTAATGTTGGCATTGATCACATCCTTCTACGTATGAACTTATGAAGCCTGCCATGCGTGGCCACCAGTAGTAGCGACTAACTAGCTCTATAGTTCCATTCTTTCCGGGATGTCCTGCGATCGTGGTGTCGTGGCATGTTTTTACCACGTCCCTTCTAAGGGCACAGTCGTTCGGAACATATAGCTTTCCACGGTGGTAAACGAAACCGTCTTCTTCTTCCCACAGTGCAACTCTGTCCGTAAGAGCCTTGGGAGCGGTCTTTTGTAAGCTTTTAAGACCCTCTATAACTTTGGCTTCTTTGATGGACGCAAGTTTAATGCGACTGCCAAGGGAGTCCACTTCTGGGCGGAAGTGTGCTTGGGTGGCATTGAGGAAATGCTTAGGTTGTAAAACCTGAACCTGGCGGTTATCTTAATTATCTCTGACATGGTCTTTGGAAAATCTACTGAGTGCATCGGCTTGCATTGAGTCTCCTTTCTTGTAAGTGATTTTAAAGGTGAAGCAACTTAAATATAGTGCCCAGTGTGCTTGCCGGCAATTTAAGTCTTTCATGCTTGCCCACCATTCCATGTTCTTATGGTTGGTGATCGCTTCAAAGGAGATCCCTTGAGGAAATGTCTCCAGTCCTCTAAGGCGCGGATTAAGCCGAGCATTTCTCTGTCGTAGATTTCATAGTTGTGCTCTTCTTTGCTCATTGACTCTGAGCGATACGCAACGGGGTGCCAAAGACCATCTGGGTACTTCTGAGTGAGTATCCCGCCAGTAGCAAATCCTGAAGCATCTGTTTTGACGTGGGTGGGGAGATTCGGATCGTACACCTTTAGAATAGGTTCTTGAACGAATTGTCCCTTCATGGCCGTCGAAAGCTTTCTGCTGTTCAGCATGCCAATGCCATGGAGTATCCTTCTTCGTGAGGTCATGTAAGGGTCAGGCAATAGCCGCGAAATCCTTAATGAATCTACGATAGAAGTTGGCGAACCCAACAAATGCTCTGACTTCTTTGAGATTCGTGGGCGTAGGCCACTCCCTTACTGCAGAGACCTTGCCAGGGTCCATCTGCACTTCTCTGGGACGGATAATCATCCCCAAGTACTCCATTTCACATTTCTCGAAATCGCATTTTTCAGGTTTGAGATAGAGGTCGTAGTTTTCAAGCCTTTTGAGCACCTCGCGTACAATCTTGCGATGGTGGTTAAGGTCTCGACTATAGATGAGGATATCATCCATGTAGACTGCGACTTCTCCTTCTGCGATTAGATCCACGAATATTGCGTTCATGAGGGCTTGGAAGGTTGTGGGGCTGTTGGTCATGCCAAAGTACATTACTTTTGGCTCAAACAGTCCGCGGTTGGTGACGATAGCCCCTTTCCATTCGTCTCCTTCTTGGATTCGAATATTGTGATAGCCCCATCGAACGTCAAACTTTGTGAAGTACTCTGCTCCTTTCAACCGGTTGATGATGTCAGCTGCGAGTGGTAGTGGGTATCGGTTCTTAATAGTGATTTTATTAAGACGGCGATAATCCTGCACTAGATGGAGCTTTCCGTCTTTCTTTTTGATAGCATCAGCAAACCCTGGGCCACTACAGTAGTCTGTGGAAGTCTGTGGCAGTACTATGTAGAGGCCATAGTAACCCACAGTTTCTGTAGTGCTGGTAGAGACGTTTATGTTCTGTGTAGCACTGCTGCAGCACTGCCACAGTCTACATGCAGTCTACAACTCTACCTACAGTCTACCACAGTCTACCACAGTCTGACTATATCAACCCAGTTATTGACTGTAGTCTTGATGCCAGCAAGTGCTGTAGTCTACCAGACTACTACAGTCTACTATAGTCTACTCTGGGCCTCTACAGTAGTCTGTGGAAGTCTGCAGCAGCACTATGTAGAGGCCATAAGTAGTCCACAGTTTCTGTAGTGCTGGTAGAGATGTTTATGTTCTGTGTAGCACTGCTGTAGCACTGCCACAGTCTACATGCAGCCTACAACTCTACCTGCAGTCTACCACAGTCTACTGTAGTCTACCATAGTCTGCTGTAGTCTACTAGTCTACCATAGTCTACTGTAGTCTACTATAGTCTACCATAATCTACCATAGCCCTATCATATTGGCCATAGCCTACCATAGGCATGTCATAGTCATTTCATAGACACTCCATGGTATTCATATTCATCCAGACTTTCATGCAATAAATTAAAATGATAATATATTAATAGGAGTATACAACAAATACAGGTAACAAAAATGCAAAAATGTTGAGTGGCGGTCACGTGATCAATGTCGCTGCGGCTGGGTTAGGGTCTCAAGTAGTCGAGGTGGGTGGGTCGGGGTGCCGACCAGGGCGGTTGGAGCCACGAACGATGTGGTGTGCGGGGTGACGTGGCGGCAGCTGTGGTGGAGATGGGATCGGCAGTGCCGAGGCGACATCAGTGGCGGTGGTGTCGTCAACAGGGTGGCCTGTGTGTACATGAGGGGACAGGGGGGCTCAGTGACATCAGCTCGAGATGAAAAAGTAATAACAAAACAACAAAACCATGGTCTTGAGTGGCTTATGTGTGACACCATGCGGGTTCGCGCGCCCCGAGGGTTGGTGTTGGAGGCAGTTGTGGTGGTGGCAGTGTCGAGGGGGTAGCGATGGGGGTTAAGGCGGCAGTGGTGGGGATAACCGGTACGCACACGAGGGGAGGCGGGAGCAACGGCGACGTCAGCTTGAGATTATAAAGTGAAAGAAAAAAAAACATTATCTTAGGGTGTGCCACGTATCGCGTGTTCACACAGGGAGCGGCGTCTCTGGGGGGAGCGACAGGGGTTGGTGGCAGCGGCTGTGACGGTAACTGGGGTGACCTGTACGCGCACGAGGGGAGGCGGGGGTGACGTCGACGTCAGCTCGAAATTAATAAATAAAAAAGAACCTATCACGCAACTGATGTGAGGGCAGGTACTGGGCGGGTGCACGGGGAGCTGGCGTGCCCCGAGGGGTGGTGTGGAGGTGATTGTGGCGGCCATGGGGTTAGTGCATCCAGGGCGGTGCCGAGGTGGTAGTGATGAGAGTTAGTGGCACCAACGACGGGATATGACCCGTGTGCGCACGAGGGGAGGTGGGTGGTGATGCGGTATTCGCGGTTGACACTATCCTGCAGGGATTCAAGATGAAAGGGAAAAAAAAAAAAAAAAAAAAAAACTTATCAACATGGCACCAGGCAGAATGACGGCAGGAGGGTGGCTTGCATGTGTCTGTGATGCATATGAGGGTGATTGCAATACCAGGTCACTAGTGCAATGTAGTCGGTTGGTGACGAAAGGGTGTAAGGTCGAAAAGATGTGGCGACGAACGAGGGAAGAGAGGACCACGTAGCCAAAACAACAGCGTGGGTGACGTTCTTCCCACGCTCGACCGGAAACCTCCGGAAATGCGCGACTTGTTTTTTTTTGTTACTGTATAGCAGAGATGTCAACGAGTTATCATCAAACGAGTGTACTTGCGAGTGTGACTCGTTTGTGACGAGTACTCGTGCTCGCGAGTACTCGTTCCCACGGGTACGCGCGAGTACGAGTTTCCACTTTCGAACGCGCGAGTACTCGTGTACTCGCGGGGTCACGTGACCATTTTCCGGGTTGGCAAAGCAAGTGGCAAAGATTTGGTTTATTACACAGAAAGTAAATAATACAGTACTGAGTAAGTAACTACTTGTTTAATCCACACTGCAGCGCTCGCAATCTGTGTCAGTGCCGCTGTCTGAGCCCATTGGCTGGCGTGTCGCGTCGCTCCGTCATCGACTCGTCGTGGTCATCCCCTTGGTCGTCCCTGTTGTTGACCATCGCCCCGCCTTCGTAAGTCGACGGGCATTTCCTCGTTGTCGTAATCGATGGGTATTGACCCGTGGTCCGAGTCGTGGTCGACGGGCATTGCCCAGTCATGGTCGTGGTCGATGGACACTGGCCCGTCGTGGTTCCGTCGCCGTCGTCGCCTCGCCCCATTGCTGCCAGTGTTGCTGGTGTCATAGTCGTGGCTGCTGCTGGGTGACGGCTGGAGTTCATGCAGCTCGAAGCTGCGTCGGCGAACTTGAGGCGTGTTGTCGTAGTCGTAGTTTGTCGTTCGGTCCAAGTGGCTTGGATTGGTCGGAGATTCACAAGAGATTATTCAGCCATGTATGAAACTGGCAATCACCGAGCGGGCGTGGAAAAGGTTTCCTATGGCCACAGCTTCCCACGCTTAACGTTCAAGACTACGACATCCACAACCACGCCAACGCATGTCCTGTCCCAAACACGACGACGACGGCCTATCACGGCCATCCCAACGACGACTACGACACAGCGGGCCGTGGCAATAATGACAACGACACACCGACGACGGTTCAAAACAACAGCAAGACTGGCTCAAACAACAACGACAACGCGATAGACATCAACGACGAGCGACGACAGGACGGCAAGCCAAGCTCAAACGACGACGACGACGCGATAGACGGCGGCAGCGGCGCGGCGATAACACGACAGGTGACGGCAGTGACCCGGATGCGATGACGGGGGGGCAGCTCTACGCTGGGGCAGGGGCGTTGTATACTAGTACAGTAGTTGTAGCTATTCTTTAGTAGTGTAGTTCCTAAATAACAAGGTACCTTTGAGTACTCGTTCAAAACGAGTACCCGTGCGACTCGAACGAATACGAGTACTCACACTCGTGAGTACTCGCGGCTCAGACAGGTACTCGCGGCGCGAGTACGAGTGTCAGTCCGGAAAACTCGACGAGTACTCGCGCTCACGAGTACTCGCCGCTGCGAGTACGAGTCGAGTACAAGTACGTGTTCGGAGATTTCCGATGAGTACTCATACTCGTGAGTGTCACTCGTTGACATCTCTACTGTATAGTATTGTGCGTGTGCCAGTGTTCAAGTTAGCACAAGTCCCACAACACTGAGCCCGCAACGGCAACACTGAGACACATAGTACGTTTCCGCGCTCTCCTTGTCTGCCCCACCCCTGTACTCACTGATGCCCCTAGTTTCTTTTTCTTTTTTCCTTTTTTCCCTTTCGTCTTGAACCTCTGTGGGACAGTGTCAACCGCGACTGCTGTCACTGCCACCTCTCCTCGCGCACACGGGCCATATCCCATCGTTGCTCCCACCAACCCCTGTCGCCGCCACAGCCACTTCCACACCACACCAGTTCCCCATGCACCTGCCCTCACGTGCATCGCGTGGCACACACAAGCCACCCCCGTCGCCCTCTGCCTTGTGTGCCAAAGATAAGTTTTTTTCTTTCCCTTTTTCATCTCGAGCTGACGTCAACGTCGCACCCACCTCCCCTTGTGCGCCCAAAGCCACTCTGTTGCTACAGCTGCCACTGCTGTCGCCGCCAATTCCCGTCGGTGCCCCCTCGACACTGCAGCTACCTCACCGATTCCTCACTGGTCAAGACGCGGCCAATGATGCACTGCGACAAAGCCCAGTGCATCAAGATATGTTTTTTTTTTTTTCCGTCTTGTTCATCTCGCTAATATATTTTTTTCCTCACCCTTTCACATCCTCACTCGGGTCAAGACGGCAGATGACGCACTGGGACCAAGCTCAGTGCATCAAGGTATTATTATTATCATTATTATTTTTCGGTTTTGTTTCTTTCTCGCTAATGTTGCAGGTTGTCTTTTCCTCACCCATCACCACAACATTGTGTGTGCAAGACTCCGCCACTGCTGATCCGCTGTGACGACATGATGACACAACGGCTCATGATGACGTGTCACTGTTGCGCAGCAATAGACGCAGTGTACAGGTAGACCCTTACCTGTATAGAGAGCTTAGACGAGGCTTAGAGTGAAGCAGAGGAAGCTCTGAGTGGGGTGGAGAGAGATGTGTATTGGTACTCGCTCCTACAGTAGGCATTATATACTCTATGGTCCACCCATGTCCATTTGGGGAAAAGTGATGAGTAAAGGCGTCCACAATATCGCGTTTTCAGTGACGCCTAATGTTTAATCACCGGTGGACTTGGAATAATCCCTTAAGGGGATTCTGTACGTGTATCGTATGACTAAATACTCCGAACCACGGGTATATCGTAAGTAACCGTACTCCAATTCCTACGTAATGAGCCTTATAGTAAGTATTACGGCTCAACACTCCCCCTTGCTAAGTGCAGCTACTAAGCGCTCTGAGCAAGTGTGTAAGGCGAATAATATTCAAGCCATGATTTAGAAGGGAGTCTATCACGGAACCATGAGAGCGGTTTCGAGGCCGAGCTCTCTTCACCATCCCATTTCAGCTTCTTGAACTTTTCAGTTCATTGGGCTGATTTTTTGGTATAGGTATAAACAATGACCGGAAATGTGTTGATTCTTTAAAAGAATTTATGTATCCGGAAGACGCAAGCGTCACTCGATATACCTTCCATAGTATCCTTAAATAAGGAATTGGGATGGCTCGAAAAGTCTGAGATGACTTTATTTTGATTCCATGTATAATAGAAATTTTCAGGCTCGTTTCGAGGCCAAGTCAATTAGCCTTGAAACTTAGTTGGACGAGTAAAACTCAAGTCCTAACTGACTTCTGAACTTCTCGAACTTAATGCGCCCTAGGTTCTTGGTAAACATATCTGCGGGATTTTCTGAACCATCTATAAAGAATAGTTCTATCTTTTTGTCCTTCACCACTTCTCTTATGTAGTGGTAGCGTATATCAATATGTTTAATACGCTTCTCCTGGACAGGGTTTGAGGCCATAAAGATGGACCCCTGATTATCACCGCAGAGTGGTATTGGGCTTAGTTTGATCCCAAGCTCAGTAAAGAGCGACTTAATCCAAACTAATTGTCTGCTAGTATCCGACAGCGACATATATTCAGCTTCAGTGGAAGACAGCGCAACAGTCTTCTGTGCTCTAGAGTTCCAGCTGAATATCCCATTAGCTAGTTTAACCATATAGCCCGTAGTAGATCGCCTATTATCTGGGTTTGAAGCCCAGTCAGAGTCTGCATACGCAATTAGACCCCCATTTGATTTCCCATCATACACTAAAGAGTATGAAGAAGTCCCAAGCAAATAGCGACAGATATACAGCGCTCTATTCAAATGGTCCTCAGAAGGGTTTGCAGCGAACTGTGACAGTTTAACGACTGCATAGGCGATGTCAGGGCGAGTCCCAAGCATTATGTATAGGAGTGAACCTATAACTTGCTGGTATTTGCTCCTGACGCTTGGGTTGACTGGCGCGTCATTAGGTACTGGTTGGTACCCTTCAGGAAGTGGAGTTGCAGCTGCTTTCATGTCTGTAAGTCCAAAGCGTTGCAGCACCTTCTCTAAGTAAGCGGTTTGATCTAAGAAGATCTTTCCATGTTTCCGCTGAATGCGCATACGCAAGAATTCCTTTGCATCGCCTAAGTCACGACATTCCCAAGCCTGCATGAACCTTTGCTTAAGTTCATTTAAAAGGGCTTTGTCCGAACCCATAAAGATCACATCATCAACATAGACAATGATCACTACAAGGGCGCCACTTTTACCTCTATGGGTAAAGAGTCCTGAGTCAGAAAGTAGCCTTTTGCAGCCCATCGCAGCCATGGACTTATCCAGCGCTTTCCACCATGCTAAAGCAGCTTGTTTAAGCCCATATATGGCGCGTTTTAGTCGCAGTACTTTGTTTTCCTGCCCTTTGGCTTTGAAGCCCTCAGGTTGTTCCATGTAGAGCTCTTCATCAAGCTCGCCATATAGGAAGGCAGTTTTAACGTCTAGTCCAGTGATGTGCCAATCCTCTAGCGCTGCAAGCACGAGCATCATCCGGACAGTCTCAAAGCGCACTACTGGTGAGAAGATTTCATCATAGTCAACGCCTTCAACCTGAGAAAAGCCTTTGGCAACAAGCCGGGCTTTCTTGCGACCATCAGTCTTTTGATCAAAGACCCATCTATTTTTTATAATCTTCCTCCCTTTAGGAGGGTTCACAAGCTCAAAGACATTGCGTCTGCGAAGTGCCTCAAGTTCCTCACGACAAGCAGTCTTCCATTCCTTTTGTTGCGCTGCAGGCATGCGCATAATATCTTTATAGGTCCACTCCCGTACATTAGAAGTGTCCAGTGGTTCCAGATCAGCAGATGGAACTGCTTTGGCAAGCAGATGATCTAGGAATTTTACTCCCCCTTCCTGAGCAAGGCGTGACAATAAATCATCTACTTCATCCTCTGAGGGTTCTGGCGGAGCTTCACTCTCAGCAGGTGGAGGGTCAGGGTTTGTCTCAGGAAATCCTCCTGGAATCTGCCTTTGCCCTGGCGTACTATCAGACCTGGAGCGACCAGGCTGCTTTCCAACCATTTCTTTCCACTTGCTACTCCGCTCAACGTCTTTAGTTATTTGTGTGGGATGCCTGTCTTCCCCATAGACGTTGTCAGGACGAGTAGGTACTTTCCTCAAGCGCGCAGACCGTCGTGGTAGTGCTGGTTCTGGCGCAGGAGGCGGAGGTGGTTGCGCTTCTGGCTCCTCTGGTGCCACAGATCCGCCGTCGCGGTCTGGCGCATCCTCCCTATTTTGCCTCTGTTTAGGGGGACGATGAGTAGGCATGTCATCGTCAAAACCACTAGGAATGGGCTGTGTAGGTGACTGGTCATCCTCCATAGGAGGTTGATTCTCTACTGGCTCATTGACGCGGGTTGTACCCCGCACCCTTTGCGTTTCACATCTAGGGTATACTGTCTCATCAAATAATGCAGTAGTGCTGGTGAACACTGTGTTGTTTTTGATCCGCATGAACCGATAGGCTTTAATACCCTCAGTATGACCAATATAGATCATTTGTTCGCTTTTGGGGTCTAGTTTGTTCGTTCTGCGATCTTCTGGTATGTGCACATAAGCGCCACAACCAAATACTCGTAAGTGTGAAATACTAGGTGGTTCACCATACAAGCTCATATAGGGTGTCCGCCAATTAAGGCGACTTATTGGAGTCCTATTGTAGCAATGCACTGCATGTAGGACCGCAAATTCCCACCAAGATTGAGGGAGACAGGCTTCAAGGCGCATAGCCTGGGCCTTATCCATACAAGTTCGCATAAAACGCTCAGCGCGACCATTTTGTTGGGGAGTATGAGGTGCGCTTTGTAGGATATTAATACCCATGTCCTTCAGTACTTTAATAAACTCATCCGACTTGTACTCTCCTCCAGCATCTGACATCCACTGTTTAATAGTGGTGTTATGCTGAGTATTGACCATGGCAATAAATTGCCTTAGCGCATTAATAGCTTGCGCTTTAGTGCGTAAAAGCACAATCCATGCATAGGAGGAGAAGTCATCAAAGAAACTAATGAAGTATTTATATTTGTGGTATGAGTCAACTGGAAAGCTCTTAAGATCAGAATGAATCTTTTCAAAAGGCTTCTTAGCACGCGTCTCAGAGGGTTTATGCGCCGAAGCAGGCATTTTCCCTTGAGCGCAACCAGGACATATGGGTGTCTCCGAAGGATATTTAAGGTCCGTAGGAATTCCCTTAGTGTGATCCTTGGCACGACGTAGTACTTCCTTCGAAGGGTGTCCTAAACGTCTATGCCAGATGTCATAGTCCGCAGTATAGATAGTACTATGGGCTGCATGTACATCTTTAACGTGCGTAACTTTGGCATCAAGCCAGTAAAGTGTGTGACCGTCTGCTAGGGGTTTTGTTTGTAATACGGGCGTAGAACTGCCCTTATAGTATAGAGATATATGCTGCGAATCCCCATTAACGCGCAATCCCTGTTGTAGAAACTCCCCCATGGACAATAGCTTAGTTGTCATCTGTGGTATATGTAGAACAGGATATATGCGTGTAATACGCTCCGTCTTAACACCTTTGTGTTCCACAGTATGCTTCAGTAATACTGAGCCTTGGCCTTGTACATAGAGAGCATGAGCCGCAGTTTTAACCATAGGCTTTTGCGATAGGGGAGTATAACTTATAAAGTCCAGTTTATTGTTTGTAAAATGTGCCGATGCACCAGAGTCAAGTAACCAAATAGGTTCTTGCTCTGTTTGACTTCGCATTCCCTTACATTTCGCACAAAGAGCATAATCCAAACCATGAGCGCATTGATTCGCGCTATTGACAACTTTATTTACAAGCGCACTGTAACTACTATCTCTAGAAGCGCCAATCGGCACCTTCTCCAGTAGCGCTGTAGAGTGGTCAGATTTGCTAGTAAGAGGAGGGAAAGTTACTAACCCATCCTCATAGGGAGTGAAGTCGTCTTGCCCAACTGCGCTAGCGATGTCAGCATCGACATCATCATCTGCGCTACCCCAGTCTAGGTCCAGAGAGATATCTGGAGAGGGGGCACGGACTGGTTCCTTTTTACCAAAGTCCTCCCACATTTTGGTTATCTCTACGGCAGTAGGACTATCAGGGCATACCTCTTCAAGAGGTTCGACTGTACGAATGGGCTCCTTGCCCTTGTCTTTGTGCGCCTTATGATAAGGAGGCGGCGCTAAAGGAGTCAAGGTTAGCTTAGGAGAGTCTGGAGGCGAACTAATGGGCGCACTGCAGCCTGTAGGGAGGTCGTCATCCTCCATTTCCCAGTCCTCTGCGAAGGTGTTCGGGTTTTTGATCCACGGAGACGCCGCGACCATTTCACCAAGACGCTGTTCAAGCGTCTTCACCGTCTGAACTGTACCAGGAGTCTCTAAGGCCTGGGTGACGTCCAGAGCCTTGTTAAGGGACTTATAATGTCCCGGTACACGCTTCTTCGCAGGAGGGGCAGAGGAAATGCGCTGCTTGAGCCCAGAAGGCGAGATATGCGCTATGGTGGTAGAGGTTGGCGCAGGGAGTGCAGCAACGTCTGCAATGTGCGTATGACCTTGTGCACCTTGCTGTTGCTTTTTAAACTTCTTGCCAGCACGTTTACTACGCTGGCGGTGGCCTCCCTGTTGCTGCTGCTGCTGCTGCTGCTGCGGTTGATTACCGCGCTTCTTGTTCTGTTGGCCCGAAGAGCCTTGCTGCTGCTGCTGGAAGTCGGGGTCGTTACGCTTGCGCTTGACCGCCGACAACTTGTTGGCCGACTCCCTATTGGAAGGTTGGCCTTTGGAACGCTCGATTTCCCACTGGTTGACCGCCGCAGTACGAATATCGGTCAAAGTAAGCTTCTTTGCCGTGGTGCCCGACATAAGGATAGGGACTAGAGATGACTCCCACTTGGATGGTAGCTTCGAAAGGAGCATCATGGCCTGAAGGCCGTCGGGTACTTTGGCAGAGTTAGCGGCAAGATGGTCGTAAATCGTAGCCAATTCATCAATCTGAGGGCCAGGGTGCTTAGCATAGTCCAGACGAAATGTCATGGCACGCTTAAAGTCCTGGTAAACATTAGCAGCGCTAACGCCCCCATACTGGGACTTGAGATGGTCCCAAACAGCTTGAGCAGTAGCGAACTTTTCAACCTGGCGTTGAATAGCCGGCGAAAGACGCAGCACAATCGAGCCCAAGGCACGATCATCATCCGAAGCCCAAGCATTATAGGCCTCAACCTCCGTAGGAGTAGGAGCATCTTTATCCTTGGCGACAGGGTAAAGACGTCTTCCACTGACGATATCCCAAAGCGCAGAAGACTTCAAGAAAGCCTCCATTTGCTTAGCCCAAATCTGATAGTTGTTACCATCAAGGACGGGGACAAGAGTTGTAAGCGTCGACATTGTTGATAGGGTTTCTGTATAGAGAATAGTCAGCACCGTATGCGACTAGTAACAGAAAAATAAACCGGCATAGTCTCCCCTTATAAGGAGACTAATGTCTGCCATTAAAGGCGACATACTAGCATAGTCTCCCCATAGTAGGAGAGACTAATTGTCTGCCAATGAAGGCGACAACCCCACTAAAGGTACCAAAGGTAACCCGCCGTCGTTGCAGCCAATGAAGGCGCAAAGCGACTTATGGCAGGGCCCATAACCTGTTGCGCAGCAATAGACGCAGTGTACAGGTAGACCCTTACCTGTATAGAGAGCTTAGACGAGGCTTAGAGTGAAGCAGAGGAAGCTCTGAGTGGGGTGGAGAGAGATGTGTATTGGTACTCGCTCCTACAGTAGGCATTATATACTCTATGGTCCACCCATGTCCGTTTGGGGAAAAGTGATGAGTAAAGGCGTCCACAATATCGCGTTTTCAGTGACGCCTAATGTTTAATCACCGGTGGACTTGGAATAATCCCTTAAGGGGATTCTGTACGTGTATCGTATGACTAAATACTCCGAACCACGGGTATATCGTAAGTAACCGTACTCCAATTCCTACGTAATGAGCCTTATAGTAAGTATTACGGCTCAACAGTCACGACGCGACAACCTGACAACCGTACCAGTTACGAGCACAGGTGCAAAGCATCAATACCGGTCATGCAGGCCTTGTATTGATGTCCGCCGGGCTGGGGGACACAACACCAACACGGCACCCCAGCCCTATGGCACCGCCACGAGGCTGCGACACCAACTTGGTCCAGCGATGCTACAACGTCAATGTGACGTGGCAAGGACACAACACCTGCCTCAGAGGCCACGACACCAACAGAACAGCACTACGGCATCATCGCGAGGCCACGACACCGATGTGGCCTGCAGGCCCCCGCCACGTCACTACGGCGCTAACACAGGCGGCACGCAAGCCCTGCCGTGTCGCCACAACACCGACGGCAGCGAGGCGAGCGGGGATACGATAGCTTTTGTAGTTTACAAGTAGTACAGTAATGTATTAAACATACAAAATATATTTGAGTGTTGAGTGAGCCAAAAAGTGAACCCGAGCGGGTATTTCATACCCGCCGAACCCCAGGGTAGTACCCGCCCCCTAACCCGCCAAAACCTGTACCCTTGTGGAGGGATGAGGGTTTTGATGGGTACAGGAGCCGCCTGAGGTATGGTTGAGCAAAATTTACCTGGAGGTTACCTGTGCCCATCTCTATACTAATCAGACCCCCAAAACCCTGCATATCTTAGAGTCAGACATGCTCCCTAGAAATCAGTCCATGTCTGGACTCTATCAAGGACTCTATAGTATACTAACTGTAACAGCTACTATATCTACCACCACTACCAGGTCTACAACAGCTACAAGCTTGGCTACAAGTCTGCAATTACTACTGACATCTACTATATCTATAATAACTACAGCAACTACAGGTTTGCTACCAGGTGTCCTAATCAACTACCATTGTCTACCAAACTTGAATAGCTATGATGTCTACAAGCATCTATAGTCTCTACCATGTCTATCAGGTTGAAATCTTAATTTCCAGGGTTTGCTAGTCATGCTACTAAGTCTCTACTAATCTACTACCAAATAACTATGGTATCTACAGTATCTACAGTCTCTACCATGTCTATCAGGTATTTCAGGGTTTGCTACCAAGTCTCTACCAAGTCTCTACCAATCTACTACCAAATAACTATGGTATCTACAGTATCTACAGTCTCTACCATGTCTAAGGGTTTGCTACCAAGTCTCTACCAATCTACTACCAAATAACTGTGATGCTCTATGACATCTACAGTCTCTACCATCACTACAGGAATTTCTGGGGCAGCCCAGGGATTGCTGATGTAAAGAATACTGGGGAGGCCATCGGTGACTTAGATGGGACCAGATATCCTTTAGCAATGTGCTCTTGCAGGAATTTGTCGAGTTCCACTTGCTCGCTGGGTGACATTGGGTACGTTTTGATCTTCCAGTGCTTGACTGCATCTGGTTCGAGATCTATAGCGTGGTCCCATGGTTGATGCTCTGAGAGCCTCTGGGATTCTTCCTCAGAGAAGACTTTTGCGAAGTCACGATAGTGCTTTGGTACCATTTCTTTGAAGGTTTTCTTTGGTTTGGCTGCAGTAGCTTTTTCGGCTATCTGCTGACTATATGTAAAGCTGGCCAAACAGAAAACTTCGTCCTGGACCATATCTAGCACTTTCTCCACAAGGAGACGGCGGCGTTCCATATGGTTTGCCATAATGTGCGTCACCTCTATCTCAAGTTCCGGTGGCACTATTTCAGCGGTGGAATTGAGACGCATTGTGCCTTCCTGCCAATCTATTTCCGGGTTCCGTAATCTAAGCCATGGTAGTCCCAGAATGACGTTCTCCAGGCCAAGGGAAGTGACTAAGAAGTCATGACTTTCTTTCGTTGGTCCGACTTGGAGATTAAGTCGAACTTTGTGGGTGATACTACTGGCTTCATTGAGTGTCCCATCTATGTTATAGAGGATGATGGGACTCTCAAGAGGAACCTGGAACATCTTGTGGCGGTCAGCATACTTTTTGTTGAGGAACAACGAAGTTGCCCCTGAATCTACCATTGCTGCTACTTTTACAGTACGACGACATCCTTTTAAATACACAGAAATATGAAAATGTGATTTTTTATCTTTTGTTTCGGGAATAATAGTTGAAGACAGTGCTGCATCAGAAATCATCACGTGCGGCGCTGCTTCGATAGAAAGTGGAGCAACAGGAACACTACATATATTGTTCATCTCCGAGGCAGATGTAGATGTGGAGGGGCCAGGAAGACAAGAAACGGAACCGACACTACTATCTAACTTACAGGTAGAGGAAGAAATTGTATGAATTACAGGAGATAAGTCCGAAACGAGGCGAGAGTGTAAGCATATTTTACAACTACAGGAAGCCAAGTCATCTACTGTAAATAAGGGGCCAGACGCAGCTATGCTGGTCCCTTGCACTAAAAAGCTGCTTTGAGCGATTCAATCTGTTCTTGCTGCTTTTTCACCATCTCCATTAATTTGGCTACGTCTACCTGTGACAGTCTTGGCCGGAGAGGTACTTGAACTAGAGGAGGCGGATGCTACCGCAGTACTGGATGAGGACGGTGGACTAGGGGAGTCCATTGCTGCGGCTTTCGCTTTAGCTGGTTTCCCCATTTTCTTGGCCATGCAGACGGGTGCACGGTGGCCAGCCTTCTGGCACCAATTGCACACATCGCGTTCGTGGTTTCCATCCTTTTTTGAGTGGTCAGTTGACCCACACCCGTAACACTTTCCTTTCATCCACGTTTGGTATTCGGCTCTTGTTTTTAAAATATCGGACAGGTCCTGGTCTCTTGCCTTGCTGACGCATGGCGTCTACTTGCATGGCATCAGGATTGGCCGATGTAGGTGTGATGCGGGAGCTTTCGCCCCCTTTCTCTGCCCTATGGGCATGCATACGTTGGTCGATGTCTTGCACTGCCGTTCACAGATCTTTGTACGATAGAGCTGTCCTTCTGGTGAAGGCAAGGATGTCTTTGACATCTTCTGCAAGACCATCATAGAAGTGGGTGCATAGGTCTTCTTCAGACCACTTTGTCTGTCCGGCGTACTGGTCGAATACGGACATGTAGGTCGTGACCTCCTTGCGACCTTGTTTTGTCTTTTTGAGTGCTTCTTGCGCTATATCTGTGGAGTCCCATGGACTAAACCTGAGGTTGAAGGCCTTGACGAAAACTGGCAAAGGTTCCACCGAATGGTGATCCACCTTGATTGGCTTCTTCCAGGTATGGAAGTGCCCAGGTTTTCGCGTCCCCTTCCATAAGGTTGAGGGCGGCCACGGTCCATCAACCTTCGTCAATGTACCACCTCTTATCTATGTCGCTCCATGTATTCATAGCGTCTCCCACTGAGCCGGCCCAAATATGGTATGCGGCAAGGAAATGTCGGGCTTCTGTAGAGTTGCCTTTCCCGTCCCAAGCTTTTGGGTGGGCCACTATGTCCTTTTTGTTGCTGTTGGAGTGGGGTCAGGTGGCGTGAGATGCGCCAACTGCTTGCGTCAGATCCTTGACCTCCTGGGCTATTACGCCCATGGCCAGGCTGAGTTGATGTATGAGGTCCAGACAATCCTGGACTGTGGGAGGAGCAGGTGCAGAACCCTGAGGCGGCTGTGGATGTGGATGCTGTAGGGTTGGCCATTGCATCTAACTGGGCCTGTCTCTCTTTTCTCTCTGCTTCTTCTTGTGCCTTTCGATAATTCTCGAGGAGAATTAGTTGTTCGTCAGGCGAGATATCGTCCCAGTCGACTATTGAAGAGGTGTAGGCTTTTTCACTCTTCGTGAGGGGAGGGAGCTGCGAATTTGGATTGAACTCCTCGCGGATACTGAGCTTGAGCCTGCTTGGCTTTCTGCCAACCACTGGGAGCCACTGTGAGGTGTTGAAGGAGAGGGAGGGGGAGGGGGAGAAAGACATGGGATTAGATTGGCTGCGAATGCGACCAATTGAGGGACTGTGTAACCAGTTTCGTTAACTTCACGTTCTAGGCCGTAAAGTTCTAGGAGCGCGTAACGGAAATTGGGGTTTGTGTAGATTGCCTGCACGTATTGCTCGGCAAGGTTACGAGGGGGCAACTCTAGTTGGAATCCCTGGTAATGGATGTTGACTCCGTCTTCGTTGATGAAGCTTTCGCCTGACTGGGCAAGGGTCTCTTGGGAGGAGGAGTGTGCAGAATGGAACGAGGCTGATGACGACCCGTGTGGTGATGGGGTAGGTGATGGAGCACACTCGTTGGTGATCTGAGGTGTCCAAAGTACATGTAGCGATGCCAAAGCAGAGGCTGAATTACTAGGGGGTGTTGGGACTGGTGGGATGGATGCTTGTCTCCTCCTGAAGAGATGCCGGAGTCAGGCACGAACGTTCGCAAATATGCGAGGCAGGGTGGAAATGGGTGTGAAGGTGGATTTAGACGACTGGATACAACGAGCGCGAAACGCTAACTCGAGGATGTGTGGAATGTCCGATCAAGCGAGACCAATACACAGTGATTGTTTCACACTGCGCGAGGCTGCGGCAATAACGGAACACTCAGGAGTGGGGTAGGGATATGTGTAGAGCCACAAGGCTGTCTGCCTCAGTCTTCTTGACCTGTTGGCTGCCTCTCACACCGAAGCGCTCTCAAACTTTTCTGTTTACTACGCGTGCAGCTGTCGCAGGCTAGGCCTGGCTGGCTTCTCGTCCAACTGCAGCTTATCTGGCGTGGTGACCAGTTCTGCAGTGGGTACCCAAACATTCTACTGTGACCAGATAGAACGCCTATAGGCAAGCACAGTGTATGCCAATTTTATGGACACTACAGTTGTACCACAATAGCACAGATTCTGCTTACGGAGGTCCACAGGCAAAGAGTGAGGTGGATAACACAAGGGACTGATGGTCGTCAACCACCTAGAGGGAAAGATGATAAAAGAAGTAAGACTGGCGGGTGGGTAACCCGAGAGTGTGAAAAGGGAACTTGTCCTAATGTAGCGGTGCGACTGCCGTGCTACGCCAAGTCAAGTGAAAGATAAAGTGAACTGTAAGGGAGCACACTCAACCTAACGCAGAGACAAGTTATGCGCTAAACATACAGTCACAGTGGAGGGGACAGGAACGTGGAGCCTTTATTCAAGGACTCAAACTGTCAGTGATCACACTGTGGCATGCTGAGTGGAGAACCAAGAGGACAAGTTAGATTGGAGAAAGGCAAGGGAATACAGTGGAATGTGCACCTGAGTGGAGAACCAAGAGGACAAGTTGGTTCCACTCAGGACGCTACAGGGAAGCTTATATACACTACTGTGGCTGAGTCTAAACTGAGTTCGAACACTATTACTAAGTGTACAGTAAGGTCCTATGACTCAGGAGCTGACGTGTCGTGTCTATTAATAGTGTTATCTATGGTGCTGATGTGGCACTCTGTCATAACGCTTACGAGCGGCTCCACTTGCTGAGTAAAACCTAATACAGCAAGTAAGCGTAATCTACTAAGCACGTTCTAGATCTTTCTAGTCCCTTCCATCCTTATCGTCCAATCGTATAAGTTCGTACGAGTAAGGGATATCGATCCCACGATCACATGCACATGGTGGCAAACACATGTGACTAACAGATACCTCTGTACTTCGGCCCTTTATATCTTCCCCGAATAAATCTGTAAAAATACAGAAAAATAGGGAAAATAATACGCGTCCATGACAATCGTTACCCTATTAATCATGAAGTGTTTCGTTCCGACCATACGACAGGCTAGCATGACTGACAGAAAACATGTGATAATCCAAGCGTGATTGGTGTATGCACATGATGGGGAGACGTCACTGAACATATGTCAAAAAAGTGGCCCACGGGCATCCATTCTATCAACCCTTCAGCAGCACTTCTGTACACTTGATGACCATCTGTTATGGTACGCGAAGTGGACTCCTCCTTATCGGCTGTGGCGCTGTTAGTAGGAAGTAATTAGTCACGGACAGGTAGCATCAGTAAGCGGACAGAAGTATCACATGCCAGTAGGGCATGACTCATTCCTAGGATAGCGGTAGTAGGGTTCGAGCTACTTATGCTATTAGTTGTACAGTTTCGGGAGGAGCTTGAAAGCATCCTCATACATGTATAAATAGTGGCTCGTGAAGACCAAGATACGCCATCTTGGTCTTCTTTGAATCACCACACTCTCTCCTCATCGCCTGCTCCCCGGTTCGCTTGTCTCAAAGGAGCAAGTCGTCGTCAATCAGTATATGCCCAGTGACTCGACATAGTCCTGGTGCCTCCTCTTGTATCACATGCCTCGATAAGCGCCGTGTGTACGCAGGAATAGTCACGTGACTAGTGACTCTATATTCGCTAAGTTGTGAACGCCCTTTCACTGTCCAAGTCGGACTAACGCTCGTGGTGGCGTTACACCATCGGTGTGAGTTACAGAGCAGCTTGAGGGCGCCGGCTGGCGTCCTCACGGAAGTCGCAAATGATGTCAGTCTTCTGAAGAAGCAAATGAACTGGCACGTTGTGGAGAGGAGTTGTAAGAGGGCAGAGACCAGCAACATAGTGACATGTTCTGCGATGGTTTTGAGGGTGAGAAGCAAAAAGGAGAGAGCATGACATGATGAACAAAGTCGGCCATCCTGAGGAAGCTAGGACAGGGCCGGTCAGTATTCCAAAACGGAGAAATGGCAGGTGGGCATACATGAATCGAGGTGTGGAAACCCAATGACAACACGGTATGCCAATTGAGGGCGACGGACTTCTCATGGAAAGAGCGGAGGGGCTGTTGGGCGTCATCTAGGATGGATATGTCATCTTTGATGGGAACGAGGCGGCATATCTGTATAAATGTGGATGTTAGTTATGAGTCAACGAGCTGTGACAATGGCAAAAAAAATACTCACCATGCGTAGTGCTTTGAGGTCCAGTCACAATGACCAGACTAGGACCAGGACTGGACTGGACTGTAACCAGTCCAATAGGACCTTTGGTCCTGGTTACAGTCCCCATTGGGCATTGCTGGTCCGCAGTCCTGCATTGTTGAAGAGACTGGCCAGAACCAGTTGGGACTGGTTAGGACCAGTCTTTTATACTTTTTGATTCACATGGCCACCATGCACATTCCAACAACTTTTATAAAATATGTTTGATGATATAGTTACAATAATCTAGTACATATAAGCTAAGTCCATGGTGTCGTCGGTGGGGCGCTGTGTCAGTGTCGTGGGGCACGGCACCGCGTCAGTGCCACAGGAGCACGGCGCTGCATCGGTGTCGCAACATCACGGCCCCACGTTGGTGTCGTGGGGGCACGGCGCTGCATCGGTGTCGCAACGTCACAGCCCCACGTCGGTGTCGTGGGGGCACAATGCCATGTCATTGTCGTGGCGTTGCGGTGTTGCGTCGGTGTAGCAGCCCCATGTCGATGTCGTGGGGGCACGGCACCAAGTCGGTGTCGTGGGGGCATGGCACCGCGTTGTTGTTGTGGGGGCATGGCGCTGCATTGTTGTCATGGCATTGCGGTGCTCCATCAGTATCGTAACATCGTGACTCCATGTCGGTGTCGTGGGGGCACGATGTCGCATTGGTGTTGTGACGTTGCGGCGCTGCATTGGTGTCATAACACCATGGTCCCACGTCGGTGTCGTGGGGGCGCAGCACCATGTCGGTGTCATGGAGACACGATGCTGCGTCGTTGTCGGAAACATCGACCCTACGTCAGTGTCGTGGGGGCGTGGTGCCGCACTGGCATCGTTGTGGCGCCCGAAACCTAGAGAGGAAAAAAGGAATTGAAGCAATAGATTTAAAAAGAGGGAAAAAAAAACTTAGCTTGTGGGTTCAGTACACGAGTACTGAGTGGTGCGCTGAGGGTTGGATGTCAATCATGTCATCGTCCGGTCCGGCAACCTGCATGCCACCATCATGGACAAACAACAACACACACCACCTCGTTGAAGTGTTGTTGCTCTACGCGTTTTGGCATCTCTATTCCCTCAGGCTAACTTCCCTTGTTATCTTTCCTTGGTCCACTTTCCAGTATATAGCCCATGTAATCACCACCTTTACTACAGTCAAGTAATAGTATAGATTTCCCCCTTCAGGTTGGACTTTTTAAGCCTAGTGATGCTCACACTTTGTATTCCCCAGCATGCCACATTCATTTCGTGGCCCAAGTGACTTCAACCCGACACGTTCCCGACCCTGGTGGCCACACATTCGAACTTTCACGCCATGCCAAAGCGTGCGTGACCATTTGCGACCACTCTCATTCCCTGGCCTACCCTCCTGTTCCTGACCCTCCCGACCATGCCGCACTTGCGTGCGCCCCAAGCCCTTCGACATCGACATGTCCATGACTGCCGTGGACCCATGTACGAAAGCTCGCTGCTCCGCAGAGGCATGCGCAACACCGAGCAACCCTTTACACCCTCCCAAACCCTGTGCACACGTTAGAGACTGGAGCTGGCATATAGTAGAATGGGTATTTCATGGTACTAGGCTAGTTTGTGTAGTTTAGAGTAGATATAATATACTTGAAGTTGTCATCTCACTGTGCATCAGGAAAACCATGTTTTTACTTATTCATACTTATTCATACTTTTCCATTCTTTTCAGAAAATAAGTATAAAAAGTAAGAAAAAGAAATCCCTCTTACTTTTTTTTTTACTTGCTGGACTGCCAAAAAAAGTACCATAAAAGTAGAGTACCAAATGTCCAAAAATGGACAAAATAAAATGTCCAAAAATGGAAATATAGGACCAAAATTAAAGTTTTATCCCAAACCTTTCCATATATGGTAATAAATCGGACCAAAATTTCAAAAAATCGGACCAAAATCCCAAAATTCCCCCAGAAATATGCCTAAAAAGTATAAAAAGTACAAAAAAAGAAGGGGGGATCTCTTTTGGAAAGTAGTGGGTCCTTTTTTGAGAGGGTCCTTTTTTTCCTTGCCAAAAGGGAAAAAAGAATGGAAAGTACAAATAAGTAAAACATGGGTTTTCCTGACGCTGGCCAGTAGTGGTCACAACCGGTTCAATGCTAGTCCAGTTAAGGACCAGTTTGGACTGGTCTGTGGACTGCAGTCCACCTAGTGTTAACCAGTCTTATCAGTTACGGTCCGGTCTTTTAGGGATCCTTTGAATCCAAGGACCGGTTACAGTCCCAGGTCCTTCCAAATTAGGTAAAAAAACCTGGACCGGACTGGACCTCAAAGCACTAACCATGCGGGTAAGATCGTCGTCCAATTCCTTGACAATGGAGGCAAAAGTGTGGCTGCAGGACCAGTGCATTGCCAGTCTGTCCTGACCCGAGGTGAGTGTAAGAGGATGCGAAACCCGTCTGGATGTGTGAGGGTAAGGATTCAGATGGTGAGGATGAGTGAACGAGACAAGTGCGGTGCACATAGAGTCATGGACATCGTCAAGGGAGGCGCGGCTATGGCCAGCTTAGTGAGGTTAGCCAGAAGTAGCCAGCTCAATCGGAGCTGGCTAAAAATGCCCAGCTCGGTTACACGTGGCTTGGCTCGGTGGGGATTGCTGCCGGCTGTGGCTTCGGCTTCAGCCACTGGTTAGCTTGAGCTGCCGAAACACTAACCACATAGGTCACAAGGTGCTAGTACTGTGCTACACATGGCCTATCTTGTATCACGGTGGGTCCACTTCCTCTGCTCTCAAGCCGACATGTGTCCAAAGTTGACTGAATTCCCTGTCCAGGATATATGCACTACCCCTCAGGGCCTCAACAGCAAGTCCTTCAAGTTTTACGCTGCGCACAAGTCGTACTTGCCAATTTCAACATCCTTCTTATTATTGGCAGCAGCATCCATACCTCAAGGGGCTAGCAGAACTGTAGTTTCATATAGGGGGTACAATTTTCTCATAAGGACGAGTTGGAAAGGGGGGGAGGTATTTATGTAAGCGGGCGCCTATCCAAATATGGGATTCCGTTCTCATGCCTACTGAATAAGGTAATCTGCGCAGGGTGTGAAGCAGTACAAGGTATCACACATGCCTCTGCGGGGTGCGAGATGTTGTATATAGGTCTGCAAACATTGTGGACGCATCTGTGTCAAGTTTCTAAATCCGTGCGTGAATGCAGCAATATCAGCAATGGAAATCAGATTGATCAGTAGCAGGTAGTCGAAAATGGTTGTGCACGCTTCAGCACAACACGAAACTTTGCATGGGTAATTACTGGGGTCGGGAACATGTCGGACTTGATTTGCTAAGGCCGCACGCGAATGCGGCACACTCAGGGGACACAAGGGAAGAGCTACACTGAGCTCTGAAGTCTGAAGGGAGAAGTCTATTACTTTATCCAAGGTGAAGGTGGTAATTACATGGGCCGTATACTAGGGAATGTAGGCTAAGGAAAGAGGGTGCATCAGATAAACAGGGGAATGGTAAAATGTGGAGGGAAGAATTTAGGATGAGAGATGCAGAGGATTTGGGGGGTGTGAAGCAATGCAAACAGGTGTGCAGGCCTCTGCGGGGCATGAGATATCGCAAGTAAATCCGTGACAATCGCAGGTGTATCAGTGCCGAAGGACAAGGACCGCGCACAAGAGCAGCGAAGGTTGGGAATAGAAACAGTGGCAAAACAGTGGAGGTGATCACAGGTGATCGCAAGCAATCGTGCACACATCTGCATAATGCGAAACTTCGCGTGAGCGGCTGCCTTGGTCATGAATGCGTTGTGTTCAAGTCTCTAAGCCCGCGTACCAGAGCAACAAGGTTGGGAATAGAAACAGTGAAGGTGGTTGCAGGTGATCACAAGCAGTCACGCACACTTCTGCATAACGCGAAACATCGTATAAGTGGCTGCCTGGCTCGGAAATGTGTCGTGTTCTAGTTGCTAAGGGTGCGCATGAGAGCAGCAAGGTAGGGAATAGAAACAGTGGAAAGTGGTTGCAGGTGATCGCAAGCAGTCGTGCACATTTCTGCATAACACGAAACTCCGTATGAGTGGCTGCCTGGGTCGGGAATGCATGGGGTTCAAGTCGCTAAGGCCGCGCACGAATGCAGCACACTGAGGAACATGACTCAAAGGAATGTGATATGAACTCAGCCCTAGTATTGAATCCCATAGCATTTCTAGGCAATGCTGCTGGCACAGGTCTGTGACTCTGCTCAATGTAATCCCGAAGAGGTATGGAGCGTGGGCTGGACAGGATTAGCGCCCTATAAGCGCTGGTAGACAGAAATCTGCTAACAGCCCGCTATACCCCCCCTTCCCCCCTAACCCAGGTATGGGCGCTTACATTCCCGCAAGCCCCTTGCCATACCTCGTGATATGTATATTCAATATGAAATATTTTTCTGTCCCGTCCCCGTCGGAATCAACACTAGACTGAGTTAGTCCCCACTAAACCGAAGTAATTTCTTTTTTCACAAATGGTTTCCAAAACCGATAAGTAGGATTAATAAATTTATTTATTAATTACTGTGATTATTTTTTGCGGAAAAGAATTTCGGCATGATCACCATGCCCTTTTCAACCCCGCCTGTGTGTGTAATATTGCAAAATCGGCGTACGTTATGGAAACAGCTGTAATCGCTTGAGAGGCGACTCGGTTGCCCGTCTGCCAGTGTCTGCCAGTGCCAGTGGTACCACTCTCGTATTTATGGGTAACTTCAGGCTTCCACGAAATCACTGCTTTTGCTTCAATGCTTGCGAGCGTCGGTGATTACACCACCCACCTTGCTGCAGCTCCCCTCGTTGGCTTCGTCCTCTGGCTCATAGCCAGACGAGCTCTGAAAGCCTTCCGTAATCTTCCACCGGGTCCCAAAGGGCTTCCTATCGTAGGCGATGTTCTTCACATTGCAGATCTGGATTGGCTGGCGTCGTCACAACGCAAGGATGAATACGGTGACATTCCGCACTTTCAATGCCTCCAGAAACCTGCTCATATTCCTTTCAGGTGAGATGACGTATGTAAGTGCCCTTGGGAAAGGAGTCCTCGTCATCAACACATCAGTAAGAACGCAGGTAACTTCCAACTTTTTTGCTGGTGTGCCAGCAGAAAGCCAGTGCAAGTTGCACAAGTTGGCAAGTTGAAGTTGAATATAGCTGTTCCAAAATATTTTAATATCATTTTTATTATTAGAATAAATAATAGACAAAACTATTTTTAGTGTTAATTACTACTGCAGTGTCATATTATGTCATATTATATTGTCATATCATATCATATATTAGTCATCCATCTTAGTCACATAATGATTATTTGCAGCATAAAAATAATATTTTATTAAAAATCAAACAAATACATGGTACTAGTACTACAGTAGCGAGCCAAGGTGCCACAAGTGACAAGGTTGTGACGTGGCGCCTGGACTTGCTATGTTGCGGTGCAGTGGTGTCGGGGCGGGTTCGTGCGCAGCGGACCGGCGTGGCGGTGGAGTGGGCGGGGGTGGCGAATGCGGGGCCAGGCCGTGTTACTGGCCATGGGAGTCGTGAGGTCTTGCTGCGTTGGGGTCGTGACGGGGCTTGTGGGTGTTGTGCTGGGGCTTGTGGGTGTTGCGTCGGGGCTTGTGGGTGTTGCGCCAGGGCTTGTGGGTGTCGTGCCAGGGCTTGTGTGTTGCACCGGGGATTGTGAGTGTCGCGCCAGGGTGGTCGTGGTGTGGCATAGTTGGCATGGCATGGGCCGGGGTGGCCAGGGTGGCCATAGTGGGGCCTGGGTCGCGACGAGGCATCTGTAATGTTGGGGTAATGGTGCGGCATGATGGCGAAATGGCATGGTTGGGGTGGCGATGAGCGAAAGAAGACAAACAACAAAAACAAAAAGACTCACTCAAAGAAGTGCGTAGTTGCGTGAGTGGTGGGTCTTGCATGTCTGTCGTGACATGGCTCTGGGGGCTTTCGCGTGGTGAGGTACTGGTGGTGGAGGTCGTGGATGGGGGGAGATGGGGGCCACGAGCTGATGCGTGGTGAAACGGCGAGGCAGCGGTGACGTGGTCTGTCACATCAATGAGAACGATAGGGAAAAATAGAAAGAAAAAAAAAACTTATCATAGTAGGCCAAGCTCGTCGTCGTCTTGCGTGTTGCGACGGCATGGTGGGGGGTAATTTGGAGTTCGCACGGCGGGGTGGTAGTGGTGGAGAACTTGCGTGGGTCAAACAAAAGACGGCGGGCGGGGTGACGTGGCTTGTGACAAAACATAAAAAAGAAGAAAAAAAGAACTTATCTAGGTGGAAACCCAGCTTGATGTCAGTCGTGTGTTGGTGATCGTTGTGGTTGCAGTGGGAAAAGTAAGGGTTGGACTGTTCATCAGGATGGATGTTACGTTCCTTCGGACGTTTCCTCTAAATGCCTGTTTGCTGCTGCTGCACGTGTTCAAACGTCTTCAGTATCCCGTAGGCAACAGCTAGGGCGATACGCAGGGCGTGGCCAACCAAGGCAAAGATGATGATGAAGGCAATAATGATAAGATACGAGGCGTCGGCGATGACTAAGCACGACGGCAAGCGGAACGCTTAGTGGCGATAACTGGCACACTAGCACAGATGACAAAGGAAGGGATGGTCAATGAGGCAATCTAGCTTTATACAATCTCCACACAAGGAAGGATTGACACAAGATATCAAAGCTAAGGACTACAATGCGTCCTCAGCCCTCTACTTATACTACAGAGGGGAGCTTTCAAGCTCAGCCCGAATCCGAAACCCTAATACACCTATCCAATAGCATATCTCGCTCTCAATTCGCATCAGTCAGCCATACAGTCATGGGGTCACCATCTAGACCGCGTCCGGGCTCAAGCTCATCCGGACTCACATTCCAGCCTCAGCCTAGGCGTAAGCTCATCTAGGCTCTTCCGGACCGTTCGAGGCAGGTCACATGCCGGGGTCACGTGACGGCCGATAACTCCGACCTATTCCCACGCCTCCTGATAGTCACGTGATGGCGGGTAAGGATCACGTGTGCTCACCGCACGTCCAGCTCGCACGTGATCTCGCGCGTACGGCTCCTCCTTCCACTTCTCCAGCAGGTCTTCGAGCACTGCTGTGGCTCCGCGGACTTCTCGATCCCACTGCGGGTCATCTTGCGCGTACTTCTGGTTGTTTCGCGGGTTTCGTTCCGGCTGCACCGCAACAATGGAGCAGATTGGTGGAAGGGAGGGAGATGAACCGTGAACACTCCGTGAACCAACTACAAGAAATGTCCTACTGCATGTCGCGTCACACTGGCACTGGTAGTGTGGTGGAGTTGGCGATGCAGAAAGTCACATTTTTCGGGAACAACCGAAAGTCCGAATCAAACACAGACATTATCCGAAAGCCGAACGTTCAAGCGACACATCCTTGCAATTGGTTCACGGTTCGTCTCCCTTCCACCAATCTGCTCCATCCTGGTGAACAGTCCAACCCTTACTTTTCCCACTGCAACCACGACAATCACCAACGCACGACTGACGTCAAGCTGGGTTTCCACCTAGATAAGTTCTTTTTTTCTTCTTTTTTATGTTTTGTCACAAGCCACATCACCCCGCCCGCTGTCTTTTGTTTGACCCACGCAAGTTCTCCACCACTACCACCCCGCCGCGCAAACTCCAAATTACCCCCCACCATGCCGTCGCGACACGCAAGACAACGACGAGCTCGGCCTACTATGATAAGTTTTTTTTTTCTTTCTATTTTTCCCTATCGTTCTCATCTGATGTGACAGACCATGTCACCGCTGCCTCGCCATTTCACCACGCGTCAGCTCGTGGCCCCCGTCTCCCCCCATCCACGACCTCCACCACCAGTACCTCGCCGCACGAAAGCCCCCGGAGCCACGTCACGACATGCAAGACCCACCACTCACGCGACTACGCACTTTGAGTGAGTCTTTTTCCCCCGACACCATTGCTACCTCACCGTGCACAAGCCCCGCCATGGCTGTGACCACCAACCCGTCACCACGACACCCAACACGGCGCACGAGACCGCAACCACCAACCCACCAGCACGACGCCACAACACAACTTGCAAGACCCCACAACCGCCAACCCACAGCCATGCACCCCGACCCAGCGTGCAAAGCCACCAACCCCGTCACCGTGACGTCACAACACGGCGCACAAGACTACAACCTGCCACCGCCAACCCACCGCCACACCCCAACATGGCGTCCAACGCCAGCAACCGCCAACCCACTGCCATGGCGCCGCACACGATGCTCAAGACTCCGCGACCGCCAACCCTCGCTACGCCGCCACTGGCTCATACCCATTACATCATACCACGCCGCGACTCCACGGCCGCATCTTACAGTAGTACTATCATGTATTTATTTATTGTGAATAATATATTATTTTTATGTGGCAGATTTGGCATGACTGTGACCAGGTGTGACTTGATATTATATGACTAATAAATGTATGATAAAATATATGATATGACAAATATTTAACTTATGTGATATGCCTAATACTTGGACTTGTCTGACTTTCTTGACTTTCTGAACTTGTCCTGCTTGCTGGTCATCGCTGTGTAAAAAACTTTTTGAAGGATTAGACATGGCTTGTGCAACTGCCAACTTGCTAAACTTTATGGGTTGTACCAGGTGGCACCACCAGGCACCAGGTGGTACAACCCCCGTCAAGCAACCCATACAAATACTGATGCAGCCCACGCGTTGCCATTGATTTACTCGAAAAACGATCCAACATATATTCCGATCGACCACACTACATTTGCACAGGCGAATTCTCAACAAAGAACTTGCTGCTTACCTTGACGCCCTATGGAGATCTGTATGCCATCAACACTCCTTTCACCCTTTTTGCGCTGATATTTTATAGATGGCGCCGCTTCCGTCGTGTCGCCGTGGAAGGTTTCTCCAAATTGGCCGTTAAGCACTTCTGTCCTATCCAAGGCCACAAAGCCCTCATGCTGGCACTTGCCCTGATGAAGAATCCTTCTACTCTGAGGAAGCATCTCCAATGACACGCATGGTCCATTATGTTTACCATCAATTACCATTTTCAGCCGATAGATTCAGAAGATGACCCCTTTATCGTTGGACTCGCAAAACAATCGGAGCGCTTGTTGCACGAGATGGAGCCTGGGACCCGTCTGGTTGAGTTTTTCACTTGGATGCGATATATTCCAAGCAGGTAAGTATATCGTTGCATTAATCGTCAGGTTTTTTCCTCTTACATACTGCTTAGGTTCACCAAGTGGAAACAGGATGCAGAGTACTGGTTCGCTCAAGATTCGCTCATGTTCGGAGGGCATCTCGGCAAAGTTGCAAATGACCTGGTAAGTTCTTGCAGTAGTGGTGCGCTGATGAGATGGATCGTAGTTTCCACACCGGGCAAATGGAGTTGATCGACCAAGTTTTGGCGCTTCGGTGATCCAAAATCAGAGTAAACACGACTTATCGGAATGCGAGCAGGCCTGGCTGGTTGGTCAGATGCTGTAGGTCCCCATACCCGTTTTCCTAAACACCGCGAGAGGCATGACCCGCCACAGCAGCGCAGGGTGGAGAGACGACGTCTACTACACTTCTGTGGTGGGCTCTCGCCATGCTCGCAGTACCCCGAGGTCCAAACCCGGGCACACGCCGAGCTTGATGAGGTTGTGGGCAACGCTCGTCCACCGATGTTTGACCTTGCCTCTCTCCCATATATCCACGCGATGGTCAAAGAGGCACTGCACTGGTTGCCTTCGGTTCCCTTTGGCATTCCGCATGCCTCCACTGAGGACGACTGGTACGAGGGCATGTTCATTCCCAAGGGCACGCTCTGCTTCCAGAACATGCGCACGCTCAACTTTGACCCGGAGGTGTTTGGGAGCAATGCGATGGACTTTGACCCGGCTAGGTATCTGGACAAGAAAGGGCAAGTCAAGGCACTGATGGTGAGCCGGGAGGAGGGGCACATGTCGTTTGGGTTTGGGCGGCGGATATGCCCCGGTAGGTTTTTTGCGGAATCGACACTCAGAATCGACATGGCAACAGCTGCTTTGGGCTATGCGATTCGAGCATCCTGAAGGTGCGCGGGGTGAGTTGGATGTGCGCACTGTTGTCCACGCTGGCATAACTGCGTACGTGACCTTTTCTTTCTCCCTTGACGGCTTCATATTAACAACTAGTTGGCGCAGCTGCCCCTGACCTTTCGAGTGCGAGATGACCGCTCGGTTTACGGAGGCTGAATCTTTGTTGAAAGACACACTGAATGTGTACGAGTGAAGGGGCCCTATGATAGGCCTGTGATGTTGTAGCATCTTATTGTCATGATTTTTTGGTTTTGGTTCGTGGCTGTGCCCCACCACCACAACAATGACAGAAAGAAAGACTCGGAGAGTGCACGAAAGAAGCAGGTAGGTGTGCACAATAGCAAAAAGTGAAGTGCCAGTGGACACAGTATTAGCGCAGACTGTCTGTGTCGATTGTCGATGTGAGTCATGTGAACCTTATATCATCCAGATATTGGGTATGGTTCTTTTTTTAATCCATTTTTATTCTAGGATACACCAGAGACACACTCCAGTTGCAACTATGAGCCGTTACAGTTATGAAACATGCGTGGTACCTAAGGAGGTGCCCCAAGACGTAAATAGGAACAATACGAGACTTGAATAGATAGTAATTCGTTGCCCCACTAGGGGGTGGGATCAAGTCGCAGAAGCAGGTTAGAGTCATTAAATAAACGCGGCATGAGTCACCTTGCTCTGCAAGGTCCTCTGCCAACTCGGAATTACTAAGCAATCTGCAAGCTGACAAATACACTGACCCCTTTTCCCATGTTTTGCTTCACGCACATCGATTTTAGGCTCATGACCAGCCTGTACTATTGTATTAGTAGTAATGCAAACGATCAGGCTTATGCAAATCTCAAAGATTGCAGTAGATCAGCACATTCCCATTGTCTTTTCGACCCAAAAAAAATACAGTGGGTGAAGTAGCATCTGTAGATATGAGATCATAAGAATAAGGAAAGATCTATTCAAAAATTCGACTACAATATGACAAAAAAAGCAGAGGGGTCGTAAAATGTAAGGACCCTGGCCTCCAGATTAGTGATTGAAAGTCCGGTCCAGTCCGGTTTTTTTGCCTAATTTGGAAAGACCGGGACTGGGACCGATCCATCGGTTCATCCCCGAGCCCCAAAACCAGACCAAACCAACAGGAGTCGGTCCCACCCGGTTGCCGGATTCTCAAAAGACCGGTCTTTGCGGTCTAAACTGGTCTCTGCTGAGCTGGTTGCAACTGGCCAAGGACCGACTGCAACTGGGTTATGACTATGTATTAAAGTGCTACTACTGTAACAAGTCTTGCTACTAACTAGTCTATTCTATGTCTGACTCAAACATATGGTCCTCGTCTTCTTTGTCCCATGCGCGCTCCTGTACATCTGCCTCCAGGAGCTCTTCATACTCCACCAGGTTCACCTCTTCAACCTCTGCCGAATTCGTAGTGGCCCAATCAACAATTGTACCCCGCCATGCAGCTTTCATGATCAGAAGCTCCTCAAACCTATCTGTGCCCAAACGCGCTCTGCGCTCTGTTGCTACTTGCTTGCTTGAGGAGAAGAGTCATTCGCAAGGAACGGATGACGCTTGGATGAGGAGGACATCCAGGGCCATCCTAGCCAGCATCGGGTATACCTTGACATGATCCTACAAGACAATGAGTGAGCAAAGCAAGATATTTGATTAACGTACCTGCCACCACCCGACTATGTCAGTTTTTGGAGACACCTCCCCTTCAAGTGTCTTCAAGTACTTATGAACCTCTGCCCTCCATCCATCACCACCGGCAGTTGATTTCGCCTTGAGAAGAGATTGTCAGTGATGGTCAAAATCTGACATAATGGAGTCGTCCTGGGTCAATGTTAGTTTGAGGGTGCTGCGTCGTTGTCTTTGTTGTTGTCTGTGGTTTGTGAATTGCACCTCCAGTATTCTTCAGTCTGGTAGACATCATGTTAGAACACGGATATCTCATACCAAGTTGCACAAGTAGGCTCACCACTGTCTTGAAAATGGTCAGTGCATCATCTTTCCAATTCTTCACATTGAGATTCCCAAGAACGTGCTCCCTTTCTTGCTCCTTTTCTCCGCCCCAGGCCAGTTCTACATAGTCGAGTTTGTAGTATGGGTGTAGGACTAGTAATCGTCCTTAGCCAAGAGGACAGAAGGAAGAATGGAGTACATACTTAATGCAAGAATGTATGCCAGCTTTTCATCAAACTTGCAGTAGTACTTCTGAAGTTTATCAAGCCCATCTTGAATAGCTGTACTGTAGATCGCAAACCGCTCGCAACCCTTCACCCCATCACATTTCTTCTCCCATTTCATCTGCAGTTCTTCAATGAGTGGTAGTGCATGCCATAGTGTAGCCTGGTTCTCTGATGAGAAGCATTGCTTGATGAACAGCATACATGGAGGACATACTCACAGTGACAAAGGAGACTGTGGTGAGATATGAGGGTAGGCTGGAAGCAGCAACAGAGATGATCTAGCAAGTGAAGCAGATGTGGTCTGGCACACAACAGATGAGAACTGGTGTATACAAGAGGATAAGACATACCTGGCACACAACAGATGAGAACTGGTGTGGTGCCAGAGCGTACAGGGTACTCTACTTATACTCTTACAGAGAGTGACACTAGTAATCAGCAGGTCACAGTAAATACAACAAGACGCATTGTTCTGTACTCGGACAAAGGAGTGGACTGATTAAGAGAACAAGGCATAAAGAACAAGAAGAGTCCAGACTATAGTGACATCACAAATAAAGATAGAACGAAGGAAAGTATAAAGACGAAGTACAAGGACAGTCTAGGTGAGTCCATGATGTCATATACATAGGTGATGTCATAGATAAGAGAATACAAGAAGTCCGAGATTGTAATGATCAAAATAATCTAATCTACAAGTCCTGTATATCTAATCTAAAGCAGTCCGTTATCTGCATGTCCATTGAGCCACTAAGTGTGCACAGGTCACTTATCAACATTGCTGTATTTGATTCGAGTCCTAGAGACTGATCAACGGAAGAAAGTAAAAGTATAATGAGAGACATACCACAAGGATATCTTGTGCATCAACCACCCTCTGCCAGTCAGCCTCCAAAAGTGTGAATGCTGTCCATGGGATGTTGGTGGTATGCTTGCCCTCCCTGCGAATGGTAGTGATGGGACCAAAACGCTGATCTGCTGATGCAACGAACAAGTGATCGCCTACATTACATCAGTGGTAGCCTAAGAAAGTGGCAAGGAGCATCTTACCTGTCGGATTTTATGGGCTCGATCCAACATAGCGTGGGCAGTTCCCCACCGGACATTGCTGTGGAGAGGGATCTTGAGAGGAATGCTGACGCCGCATTGAATCTGCAACTCATTGAAGTACTTGATGCAGGCACCAGAGGCTTGAATCTGAGATTGTGTCTTAGGTCTGATAAGTGATTTGGAAACTGGAAACCCACCTTAATTGCTAGCGTACGAAGTGCTGCAATCACATCGAGTCCCCCATTTGCAATACGGTTCTTCTCAAGAGCTGGATCGAACTCCCAGATCACTGTCTTGTTCTCGACAGCTGCAATATTGGTGACATGGGCCATAACATTGATATTGGCAAGGTTGACAACGTGCGCAAGACACCTAGATTATATCATTGGAATGGTTAGTCGGTGTAACCCAGGGGTAGTGAGCTGGTGAGTATATGTACATAAATTGCTTCTCATGGTGGTTCCATGATTCGAGGCCTCGCCGCTTGTGAACTTGTGCGATGGTCTTGCATATGTTCGTGTTTGAGGATGTGTTGTCGAGTGTTGCCCCTCCGAGCTGTGACCAGATCAGACAAAAGCTACCGTACACATGCTGGAAGTCTTTGGCCGCACCTTCCCCATTAGTCCAATATGATCACACAGCCCAACAATGTATCGTCCCAAGTTCTTCCCACCATGATTCCCTGATAAACTACGCATGCCAATGACCGTGGACTTTAAGGTCCACTTGCCAGATCCATCAATGTGAATCCAGTGCAGTGTTAGCCCAATGAAGCCGCAGGAAGTTGTATCAGTGGTCCACCCATCACAAGTTATTGACACTTTTCCTGGGATGCCCTGTTTGTGAGAAAAGGTGAGTATTGGTTGACCTAATCATGCATTTGGTGTAATGCCACCAGCGGGGCGACGTCCACGGTTCGAAGTACCCGCAGCAGGTCTAGCAGAAGATGCGTTCAGCATTGTCGGACAATGGCAACAAAGGAGACTGATATCGGTCAAAGGCACACGCTCGAAGAGGCAAGGTGAGAACAGTGATGCATAAGATAAGGGGAAGGCTTAAAGCAAGGCAGAGCAGGGTTCCCAAGATACAAAGCTGGTATTGCTAAGTAAATCAAGTCTGAGGACTCGAGTATGAAGACAAGCCTGGTATATATACACGCAGGTACATAAGGTTCGTACTCAGCTAAGTCCGCTCTATCTGGGATCTGGGTCCGTGCGCAGTCATGGAACCTACTAGAAGGTCACATGCATATTGCGCCATCAATCGTCATCGTTCTAGGTCAGTCTAGCCTCGAGTCACGTGATCATACTGTCATAGGCCTAGACCCTTCCTGAAGGTCTCCCTAGCGCTCCATAAGGTCCCGCTAGTGGCGTCTGAGCCATCGGGAGTCTCCGCCTGGCTAGGTGGTTCCTCCGGCCCGTGTTCCATAGCGTCAGCGGTTGGGATTCGTAACATTTGGACTGACTTTGACCTCGTCTTCTATCTCCTTCATACGATGGACAAACTCCTTGTGGAGATAGGTCTTGATGTCATACATGCTTGGTAGGTCCTTGTTCGTTGACTTTGGCCTCATCATCACTAAGCAGTTTTGGAAAGCTGCCTTACTTGTGAGTTCAAATGCCTACTTGAAACATCAGTCTCGCTACCCGGATTTAGGAGGAATACTCACCTGATCATTGGTAGTGATATGAACTGTCACCGCCTTCAGAATTCCTTCGCGACTGAAGTCTTTCGGCGTGTTGGGATCACAACTACCAAACAGCTCATCAATGTTGAGCGTGTATGTGGCCAGCGAGCCGAGCAATCGGCGAGCGCCACAATGCTGAGCCATAGGCTCGGCCACAGCAGTGAGCTGTGGCCTCGCTAGTATGAATCAGAGCGCGGACAGAGTCTGCGCTCAGTTGAGTGGCCTTAGGCCTTTAGATACGATAGACACTTATTTATAGACACTCTGTTATGTATATAAAGCCCCCTAGATGCGCTCAATACACACAGTTCATTCAGAACAACTAAGTAGTCGTAAAGTACAAGCCTCACAGGTAAGCTAAAGTAGTACGCAATATACCGTTGCTCCCCATGCCTGCTCGTCAGGTTATGGGCCCTGGGCCACCGTCTGCGCCTTCGATGGCAGCGACAGCGCACTCTTAACTGAGCTGCGCACTGTGTGCTCTCTGGCTTGCCAGGCAATGCGCCTTGAACGGCTGCAACGCCTTGTGCAGTGCGCCTACATGGCTGCACAATGCCCAAGTGTGCGCCCTAGTGGCAGCCACTAATCTAAAAGTTTCCTGAGCGTTCCAAACGTTTTCTGTGTGTGCCCGGTCGTCGCATAGATGCTGACACTTGGCTTGCCTTCACAGAAATTTACTATGTCGAACGCCCTCACTTCTCTGGTCCCAGTGCTCGATGGCACTAATTACCAAGAGTGGGCCCAGGCGATGGAAGCCTACCTTATGTCCATGGACTTGTGGGAGTATGCCAATGGCGACGAGACTGAACCTGGTCTCTCCACCCCTCCTACCGATGCCGAGCGTGCTGTGCACAAGACTTGGAAGAGTGGCAATCAAAAAGCCCTCGCCAATCTTATTCTGCGCATCAATCCCACCATTAGGGAAGAAGTTGCCTCCCTGAACAAAGCGGATACGATCTGGAACCGCCTCAAGACTCATTTTGATGTCGTCCAGCCCACCACTCTGTTCAAGGACTTTAAAGAAGCTATTTCTATTAGGATCGACGCTAACAAGCACCCCTTGCCACAGATTAACAGGCTGCAGGCTGCGGTGCACCGTCTGTCTACTAATGGTGTAACCATCCCAGAGATCATCCAGGCGATGATCTTGCTGTCTGCGCTCCCACCCAAGTGGGAGATGCTCGTCTCCATCCTCTGCACCAGCTACGACCTCGCTAATCTTAACCTTAAGCATGTGTGCGAAGCCGTGATGGGACAGTGGGAGACTGAAAGGAACAAAGGAAAGCCGCAGCAGAGTGCGCAGAAGCTCTCTGCAGTCAAGCACAAGTGCGGCGACCCTAACTACAGACAGCAGCGTGACGCTGGCTCTGGCGGTGGCTCTGGCAATGGTGGAGGCAACACCCACCGGTCTGGGCAAGGCCAAGGCAATGCCCAAGGCAAGAAGAAGCGCGGCAAGCGCGGTGGGAAGAAGCCCCAGTCGCAGCAGCAAGGTCAGGAGACCCATGACCACTCGCATCTCGCCAGTAAGGCTGCCCTGCCTTCCCCGACCTCAGCTTCGGTTGTGCACCTCGCCCCGAGTGGCAAGACTGTGCGCACTGTCCCTGGACACACTAGGCACCCTTCTGCCACCGTAGGACCGTATGCTACACTCAACAAGGCGTGCAACGTTGTGCACGACATTGGAGTAGCGGGCACTTCCAACACCCTCAAGACTCTCGAGCAGCGCATCTGTGCGCTCGATCCTGAGGACTCTGACGATGACCAGCGCGTTTCCAAGCGCAGCAGGTCTTCCCCTGAGCCCTCTGACTGTGAGGACGGAGGAGACGGCTTCCTCACTCGCTCACCCTCTCCCGACACTCAGCGCCAGTCCGCTGATGACTGTGTCAGTCTCGGAAACGATGACTGGGACCTTAACGCCATGGTCTGCGATGCCGCTGGCCTGAATGATTTCAGGTCTGTCCCATCCCTCTTCCTGATGCCTCACAGCACTCACGAATGCCTTATCTCTCAACTAGCTATGAAGCTTAGGTACAGTACTGTACATGGTTGTGTAGAATCGTTAAATAAATGCGCACAAAGTGGCGCACATGGCGTGGACACTGCTGAGTGTGCTAAGTGCAAAGGAATGAGAAAGGACGACGGCAGCGCCAAATGGCTCTTAGACTCTGGTGCATCCTCGCACTTCACCTATTCAATGAAAGACTTCATAGACTATGAGGACATTGAGACGCCTATCCTTGTGAAGACGGCCTCAAAGCCAATCCACATTAAGGGAAAGGGCGCCGTTCTCATTAAGCATGAAGTTACACACAACGGGTACACTAGGCAGCGTACTACGCGCCTTTACCCTGTGTTCTATATCCCTGAAATCACAGGGAGATTACTCTCTGTGGGCGAGTTCCTGCAGCAAGGCCTGTGCGTTTATGGGAACGCGCAAACTATGGTATTGCGCAGAGAACACTCCACCGTACCACTCATACAGTGTGCGCCGACGTTCCCTGGCCACACTATCTACTGGCTAGAATCTGTTATCGCAGACGCGAGTGCAAATGCCACTGTGTATGCAGTGGACTACACTCTTATGCACAAGCACTTCGGCCATCCCTCCAAGGATGTGCTGCGCCACGCTAGGAACCATACTAAGGGCTTCCCGAAGGACCTGGACTTCCCTGGGGAAGTGCCAGTGTGCCCTGGATGCGCGCAAGGCAAGATGCCTTCGCAGGCACACCTGCCATCAGAGATGCGTGCCTCTGCACCCTTCGAGAAGATCCACTCTGACTTGAAGAGTTTCCCAGTGGAATCTTACCATAAATTCAAGTACTTCGTTAGCTTCATTGATGACTTCACGTCGTACACTTGGGTAGTGTGCCTGCGCACCAAAGGTGCTGCCATAGGCGCACTTAAACACTTCATCGCACTCGTTAAGAATCAGTTTGGCACCACTGTTAAAGAATGGATGTCGGACGCGGGTGGCGAATACAAGTCAGAAGTCTTCATTACCACTCTCAAGGACAACGGGATACGCATCCTGCAGAGTGCACCATATACTCCCAAGCAGAATGGTCGCGCAGAGCGCTTTATGCGCACCTGCATGGACAAGGCACAGGCCATGCGCCTGGATGCCTGTCTCCCTGAGTCTTGGTGGGAATTCGCGGTTCTGCATGCCGTGCATGTGTATAATAGGACCCCTGTGCGACGCCTACAGTGGCGCACACCCTACGAGGCACTACATGGCACAGTCCCAAACGTTTCGCATCTTCGAGTGTTCGGCTGTGCGGCATATGTCCACATCCCTGAGGAGCGACGAGTGAACAAACTCGCGCCTAAGTCTGAGCTGATGGTCTATATTGGCCACACTGAAGGCATCAAGGCGTATACGTTCATGCGCCTCACTAAGAACACTGTGTACACAGGTGCAACTGCTCTTTTCGACGAGAACATGTTCCCTAAGTGCGAAACAGCTAGAAAGCGTGGCTTTACCCGCTTGGAAGAGCCGGTAGAGCAACATGGTACACCACCACAGCCTACTCCTTTCGACGGTGATGATGGGGACACCCCACATTGCCCTCCTCCTTCCAGACCAATGGAAGTGTCTCAAGATCCTGACGAGGGTCTGGCGCCGCTACGGCAGCCTGAGCACACTTCGCCTTCCCCTGCACCAGTGCCAGAGCACGAGGATGTGCCTGCGGCCGCACCACAGCCGCCGCCACTCCCCAGACGCTCTGGGCGGGAAAGGAAAGTACCATCACGACCTGGTAACGTCTATGGGGATGACAGGCACCCCGTGCAACAGCACAGAGACATTCAGCGGATGCGACAGTGGAGAGATATTGTGGGGGATGCGCCGGGTCGCTCCCAGCCACCCTCAAACACTCGCCAGAGGCAGGTTCCTGGACCTAGCACTGGCCCTCCACAGCGCGACGACTCGCCACTGACACCCCTACCGAGTGATGTAGAGGTCGAAGACTTACTCCTGGCACAGCTAGCCCAGGAAGGGGGAGTACAATTCGTTGATTACCTGCTTGCGAAAGCGGTACCATACAATTCACACATAATGCACACCACTTCCATTCGGGAGTGGACTTATAAAGACATTCTGCGACTGCCTGAGGCACAGAGAAAGGAGTGGAAGACTGCATGCCGCGAAGAGCTAGAGGCACTTCGCAAGCGCAACGTCTTCGAGCTTGTGGATCTCCCAAAGGGGAGAAAGGTTATAAAGAACCGATGGGTCTTTGACCAGAAAACAGACGGCCGTAAGAAGGCTCGTCTTGTGGCCAAGGGTTTCTCTCAGATAGAAGGCACCGACTTCAACGAGATATTCTCTCCAGTTGTGCGCTTCGAGTCAGTACGCCTCATGCTCGCCCTAGCGGCACTTGAGCAGTGGTATATCACTGGCTTAGACGTAAAGAGCGCCTTCCTCTATGGGGAATTGGACGAGGAGCTCTATATGGAGCAGCCCGAAGGCTTCAAGCTTAAAGGACAGGAAACTAAAGTACTGCACCTTAAGCGTGCACTCTATGGACTCAAACAAGCAGCTCTGGCGTGGTGGAGAGCGCTGGACAGATCCATGGGTGACATTGGATGTAAACACCTCCTCTCAGACTCTGGCCTGTTCGTGCACACGTCCAAAGGCTCTACAGTAGTGGTCATAGTGTATGTAGACGATGCGCTCTTCATGGGCAGCGACAAGACACTTGTAAACACACTGAAAGACGCCTTTATGCGCAAATGGGAATGTCGTGACCTCAGCGAAGCAAACGAGTTCCTGCGCATGCGCATACTAAAGAAGGACGGCAAGATCTGTATTGACCAGACTGCCTACCTCAATAAAGTGCTGCAGCGCTTTGGAATGACGAATGCTAAGTACGCAGCGACACCACTGCCTGAGGGATATCACCCCCTACAGAATACCGACACTGTGGACACTACACTGCGCACCCAATACCAGCAGATCATCGGTTCTCTTATGTATATTATGCTGGGCACACGCCCAGACATCGCATTCGCAGTAACTAAAATGGCGCAGCATGCTGCAAACCCCTCACAAGACCACTTGAATTGTGCACTGCATATATGCCGCTACCTTGCTGGCACCGCAGACTACGCACTAATATACAGTGGCCACTCTAATAAGGGACTGTTTGCGTGCGCGGATTCTGACTGGGCATCAAACCCTGTGGACCGCAGATTCACTACCGGATACATGGTTAAACTAGCAGATGGAATCTTCAGCTGGAATTCCAGAGCTCAGCGCACAGTTGCTTTGTCCTCGACAGAAGCAGAATATATGTCCCTGTCTGACACAAGCCGACAGCTTGTGTGGATCAAGGCGCTCCTCAGCGAGCTTGACATTAAGATGGGACCGATTCCACTGTGCGGCGATAATCAAGGCTCTATATTCATGGCGTCGAACCCTGTGCAAGAGCGCAGAATTAAGCATATAGACATTCGCTACCACTACATCCGGGAAGTGGTTCAACAACGCCAAGTGGAGTTATTCTTCATAAACGGCGCTGACAACCCTGCGGACATGTTCACTAAGAATTTGGGTCGCATAAAGTTCACACAGTTTCGGGGCACACTTGGACTCGAAATATATTCGTCTAAGAACGCTCTGAACACCTCTACCGGTGTGCAAAGCGAGGGGGAGTGTTGAGCGTGTATGTGGCCAGCGAGCCGAGCAATCGGCGAGCGCCACAATGCTGAGCCATAGGCTCGGCCACAGCAGTGAGCTGTGGCCTCGCTAGTACGAATCAGAGCGCGGACAGAGTCTGCGCTCAGTTGAGTGGCCTTAGGCCTTTAGATACGATAGACACTTATTTATAGACACTCTGTTATGTATATAAAGCCCCCTAGATGCGCTCAATACACACAGTTCATTCAGAACAACTAAGTAGTCGTAAAGTACAAGCCTCACAGGTAAGCTAAAGTAGTACGCAATATACCGTTGCTCCCCATGCCTGCTCATCAATCAACTCTTGTCTGCTGTCCCCCCATTTTGGCAACCGTATTTCGTGCCTGGAGGATTGCAATAGGTATGCATCGCTCTGACTCCATTATTCTGTTCTCCTTGCACTGCTGGGAGTACATTTCGTAGTGCTGCCTGATGTGCTGTTGACAGGTGGAGTTCGAACCAGTGAAAAAGGACTTCCAGAGCTTTTCCTTATTCTCTCTGGCATTTTTGCTAGACTCAGAAATAGGTGAGTTATTCCTCAAGGCCTTCACCACGAGCTTACCGGCACATGTTACACCACTGCCCCTTCAAAGTACCCTTCGAATCTCTGGCAGACTTGAAGGTGACGCTCTTCCTATCTGAGAACACAAGAAGAAGATCCTGCGTTGAGTCGGCTTTGGTTTTTGTGACCACTGGGAGGGACGCGTTATGGCAATCCTTGAGGCCATCAAGCTAAGTGCCAAATATATTAGAGGGCAGATAGACTAATTGGATGATGTCAGCTTACTAGAATAATGTCCTCCTCGGCATCCATGTTGCACTCTTCGGAGATATGGACAACTTCTGGTGCCTCCTCTGAGCTGTCGCCTATAGAGATCTCCTCTGGGTCAGGAGATTTCTTCTGACGCTTTCGAGGTGCTTCATCAGATGAGGACGCTTCAGTCATTGAGTGTTCTACAGTTCGCTTCTTCTTCTTGCTGGGCTTAGGTATTTTTGTATTCTTACCCTTCTTCAGCTTTTGATCATTAATGATGACCTGCTTTGTAGATGGTTTCCATTCACGACTACTTGGTTGGGGCATTTGACGAGGATGAGGACAAGGACGCGTGAGGACAGCAGAGTCAGTTCGAGTCCCGCTTGTTCGTTTATGTAGACTAAAATGACAGAAAATATATTACTTGCTTTAAATCAAGGAGGGGCAATGTGAGCGAGAGTAGCCGAGAAGTTGAAATTGCAATACGCGTGGTGCAGCCCTAGTAGCAAGCATTGGAGCGTCACAGTAAAAAGACCGGTTGAGACTGGTCCCAACCAGTCCTGTGGTGGTTCAGCCACCCACCGGATTTTGGATGAACCGCAACTGGTGAAAGCCTTGGGCTGGATGGACTGCAACCGCAGGTCCAGTTGCAACCGGTTGTGGTCCAGTCCAGTCCTGGTTTTTTTCCAGTTCATAGGACTGGACTTTCGAACACTACTCGCATATGATCAATGAGGCCATTGATATGACCCCTGTCAAGTGGCCTACTTCAGAGGGCTTTATGCCATCCATCTCAATGGCTACTAAAGCTCAGCTTTAATGTACCTGGGCCTCCTTCTGAAGTGTACCATAACAAGCATATGACCAGAGGTTGTACAAGACCACAAGTATGTCAGCGGTCACAACCCCTGGCTTGCTGATGAGCGTGAAATTTTCTGTTGGGCCATGAAGGTGGGAGACATGTTGTAGAGCCGGAATCATGTAGACGTTACAGCAAAAATGTGTCAAGGTTACGGCTGTTACAGAATGGATAAGGAAACTGAATTGTTTCACGAGCAAGCACTACTAAGTTAGTAAGTAGATGGTACTGTAAGTGCTATATAGTACTGTCAGCAGATTGTTTACTGTAAAGAGTATAATGTTGATGCTGAAGCCATTTCGTTGTCGCAACAGAAGGCTTACATGCATGCACAGATGTGTTGTGAGCCAGTGATTCTGGCTGTTGACAACCGTTGACAAGACTGTTGATACATAACGTCTAGGGCTGCGTACTGTACCTGTACCAAACGGGTCAGACGGGTCCGTACTATGGTCACAGCACCGTGCCTGTTTGAGCTCAAAACAACTCACCAGATGGACGGTGGAGGGGACGGCCATCACCCGTCTAAGACCGTCACAGTATGACCGTCAACGGCACTAGACGGTTTAGACGGGTCTCTCCAAAGTGGGGAAAATCGTGTGGGTTTACCAGGACAGTAAATATTGTAATGTACAGTAATGCTAGCTAGTATAATGCCCACTGCAGCGCCACTACACTGTCGCCACAGTCACCCCATTTTCATCGATATCACTGCTGTCAGGTTGTTGCCGTGTTGGGGTGCCGCTGCAGTCATGTTTGGGGGGGGGGTGTGGTCAACCCTGCGTTGGCAGGGTGCCGGTGGTGGTTGGTAGTTTGAGTCGTTCAGCTCTGGGAGGCATCAGCAAAGTCTTCTGTTTTTCCGTCACCGCACAGTCGTCGTTGTCGGTCTTGTCGTCGGTCGTGGTTTGCAGCACATGTAGCTGCATTGGTGGGGGGGGTCGCTGCTACCACAGCTGTCGTCCTGGTGTACTCCAGTGAATGGTGTATGCGTGTGCCGCCGTCAATGCCATTGTCGTCACGATTGTGGCTATGGCTGGTAGTGGTAGGTGGCTACAGAGCCCGGAGGTGGCAAGTGATTGGTGTGCAGGCAAACCCTGCGCAAGCAAGCCAGCTGCCTCAATAGACTCTGATGGAGTCGGTTACTTGTGGGAAGCCACCTTTCCTACACCGCTCGGTGATTTCCGGTTTTGTTTGCTGAGGATTTGCGGATTCATTCGCAGCTATCTCTGAACGACACCCACGACATGACAACCATGACCAACGACTACGACTACATAGTCAACAACCACCAACAACACCCACGACAACCACAACCAACAACCACAACTAGAGATGTCAATGAGTTATACTCGCGAGTATGAGTACTCGTCATAAACTGCCAAAGTGGCACTCGTACTCGACTCGTACTCGTTGATTTTTCCGGACCAAAACTCGTACTCGCGGCACGAGTACCCATTTGAGCCGCGAGTACCCACATTCGTTTGAAATGTATGGGTACTCGTTTGAGACGAGTACCCGTGGATATTCATCATATGGCTAACCACATGCTGGTGGTAGTTTGCAGCCACTGCCGTTGTCGTCCGAGTCGTCCAGGTGTACACTAAGGTCGTGGTTGGTCGTGAGTAACTCATGTGGTGTAAGTGACTCACCAGTACTGTAAGAGCCGCAAATGAGGCTGAGCTTCCCACGCCCAGTGATTGCCAGTTTCGCAGGCTACATGCAGACCGGCCCGTGGGTTGCCACTACCACCACCAGCAACAGCAAGAACGGCAGTGGTAGCGACAACACCTTAGACGACACAACAATGACGACAATGGAGCGATGCCATCGACCACATCAATGGGGCAATGCCCAGTCGACCACAACAACCAGCGACTCGACTTGGACGTCCTTGGCGAATCGCAATGGCAATGTCTATCAACCACAATGATGGGGGCAACAACCACCTAACAACGACAACGACAGCCAGATGATGCCACCGCCGCCGACAACGACAATGACAACACCACATGACAACGGGTGATGGCAATGACAGGACTGACACGACGATTCGGATGGCGAGCCCTGCGGCTCTTAGCTAGTGGTCTACAGATACATGTAACTAGATACGAGATAAATTACTTTATACAAAACTGTAAACCAAAGTTGGTACCCATGGCATTGCTGTGAGTACCGCGAGTACTTGCGAGTACTCGCACTCAGAAAAATGCGAACTCGTACTCGTGCAAGTATCCAGGCACGAGTACTCGTCACGTGATGAGTCACACTCGCGAGTGACTCGTTTGATGGCAACTCGTTGACATCTCTAACCACAACAACCACAACCATGAAAACGACAGGCTTGACAACCACGACAACTGACGACAACCACAACAACCGACGACAACCACGACGACGACCCCTCACGCCCGTAACAACAACCACGATGACGACAACGCAACTCGGACTCGGAACACCACAATAACAACGCAACGCAATGACTGGCAACCACAACACTACTGACACAACAACTCAGACGGTGAGTGGCGGGCCTTTTCATACAAGTAGTAGTAGCTAGTTTAGTTTAGTACAGACGCTGTGATCACTACCAACTTGATAATGCATAAATACAATGGTTTTTATCACTAGGACGATACCATCTACCATAGAGACGTCCATCACGTCCGTCTCTGTACCCGTCCGTAGCCGTTGGGGCTTTGCTAACCAGACTTGACGGACGGCAGACAACCGACCATACCTGTCACATGACCGTTGATTGTATGGCCGTACCCGTCAGACAGCATGGTGCACAGCCCTAGTAATGTCTGCGTAACCTTGGACCAAGAATGAGTTGTAAACAAGTACTGTTACGTCACGGTAGGGATGTTCTCCCAACTTGGGATAGGTGCTCTACAGGGACACTGCACTAAGAGTCACGGGGTCGGTTCAGTGTTCAAAGGGAAGTTCCGAGGAGGAACTTCAGTTAAGTATGAACGAGTGGACTATGCTCAGATAGTCCTTGAGTGGATAGGAGAGTTTGCTGGGGATCGTGAGAGATGGAGTATTCACAGGTATCGATTGCTCGGGTACTGTTACGAATCCTGACTGCTGACGCCACAGGACCTGGACCGGCAGAACCGCTTCCCACAGCGGAGACGCCCGGTGGCTCGAACGCCACTAGCAGGACCTTACGGAGCGCTAGGGAGACCTTCAGGACAGGTCTGGGCTTATGACGGTATGATCACGTGACCAGAGCCTAGACTGACCTAGAACGATGACGATCGATGGTGCAATGCTCATGTGACCTTCTAGTAGGTTCCATAGCTGCGCACAGACCACAGAACCCAGATAGAGTGGACTTAGCTGAGTACGAACCTTATGTACCTGCATGTATATATACCAGGCTTGTCTTCGTACTCGAGTCCTCAGACTTGATTTACTTAGCAATACCAGCTTTGTATCTTGGGAACCCTGCTCTGCCTTGCCTTAAGCCTTCCCCTTATCTTGTGCATCACCGTTCTCGCCTCGCCTCTTCATGCATGTGCCTTTGACCGATATCAGTCTCCATTATTGCCGTTGTCTGATAATGCCGAATGCGTCTTCTGCTAGACCTGCTGTGGGTACTTCGAACCATGGACGTTGCCCCGCTGGTGGCGTTACAGGTACCGTATGATACAAGAAGTCAAGTCTGGGGCTACTAGCAGCCAATGCAGACAGTACTTATAGTAATTAGCGATCCTAGGGAGGAGTCACGAATGAGTCCTAGGATCGAGTCATCGTACAGTAAAGACGAGTCATAGCACAAGTCATAAGGGCTTGCACAGTCATAATGAGTCAATAGGAGTCATAGCGCTCCACCAGGGTCAAGGGGAACAGCAGTGACTCACCGAGCAATCACATAGGAGTCATAGGGACTCCGAGATATCGAGTCAAAGGTCACAAGACCTATAAGTCACGAGACACCACGTCACGAGACAATGAAGTCCAAAAAGAGAAAAATAAAGTAAACCATACAAAATCGTGACACAATCCCCCTTCCAAGCACAAAGTCGTCTCGACTTTGTCAAGTCTCTAATCAGCCGGGGTAGTGGTACTGACACGAAAACAAGTTAGGGCAGTCAGTCCAATGGTACCTAGGACCAGGTCCCGTCGCGGTTTCTTCATAACTGGGGGCCTGTCTTCTTCGTCATAATCCTCCAGGGCCACCTTTTCTTGGATCCATCCTCTGGATCCACCTTGCGCTTCACGGTCCCAAAACTTGACCATACCCTCTTCCATACTAGGAAGGGGCTTGTTGTCCTGCAGGGGCGCCACTCCCTTTTTCTTCGGGCGCATCTTCTGGTTGCTCTTGGCTCGAGGCCACCCCTCCCGGAACTTCTCTGTCATCTTCTTGGCCCTACCCTTCAAGGTCTTGGGCACATCATGGATCAACTCCTCCCTCCAGCTTTGGCTCTCGCTCCAATAACCACTGGATGAGCCAGTACTACCCTGTGACGAGCTCACTGAACTGGGCCGGTCACATTGGCCATCTGCAGCGTCGAGCTGGTTTTCACGGTCTGTGTCGGCAGTCTGGAGGTGCACATAGGTCTCCGGACTCCAGGTATCAAAAGCATCTGTGGGGCAGAGGTATTCTTCCCAAAGCATCCGCACATGGTCCTCTACCGTGAGGGTTGACATGGCGGTCTGGGCCTCCGAGATCAGGGTGCTGGGGGTGAACTGCCCCTCTGAGGGTTCCAGGGGACAGTTCTGATAGGTGGGTGCTGGAGATACTGGGCTGGGCAAAGGGTTTTGCCTGTCTGTTGCCATGGGAATGTCTGGTGACATGGCAGCCCAGTCAATGGGGGAGAAGGGATCTTCTGGAGAGTATGGGGGGACAGGGAGAAGTCTAATGTCATGAGGGATGATCAAAGGTGGGAGCGCAGAGGTGGACTGCATAGAGATGGTGGGAGCTAATGGTGAAGACATTATAGCAGGAGTAGAGGTAGAAGGGATAGTTTGAAGGCGATGATGAGGATGTGGTTGAGAGGGAAGAGGATTTTGAATATCTTCTGTCTTCATTTGCCTTATAACTGTCTTTTGTTCTTTGGCCTTCTTTGGTTTCTTGTTGTACTCCGCTACCAATTCGTCCACGTGTACGTCTTCTGCTTTTTCCCATGAACTGTCACTCGTGGGATATCCTTTCCACTTGATTACATCAGCAAACCCTGGGTCTCTGCCATAGTGGCCACAGGGACCCACAGTGACCTGTAGCACTACTGCAGCACACCACAGTGACCTGCAGAGACCCAAGGTTTGCTGATGTAGGTAGTGGAGTTTGCACCCTTTTCCACAATGCTGCGCATCCAGGATCTTCTCGACTTCGTATTCAGGTTCTCCCTCCACTAGATCAGGTGGAGGTTGGGTGAAGTTCGGCCTGTGTAGTTCCGTCTCCTTATATGGTGTAAGGAGGTTTGCGTGAAACATGTTGTGGATCTTCCATTGCTGGGGCATCTCCACTTGGTATACTGCCTCCGACAACTGTTTCAGAATCTTGAAGGGTCCATATCGTTTTGGTGCCAGCTTGGCCATAGGGTAGAGGGTTTTCAGGTTCGTACCCTCAACCCATACTTGATCTCCTTCTTTGTATGGGCGGAACTTCTTGTTCCCTTTGTTTGCCAGTCTCATGGCTTTCTGCGCCTTGACAATGCTGTCCTGGGCATCTTTTCTTGCCTTCTCTAGTGCCATGATGCGCTCGGTTACTGATGGAACGTTGCTCTTGTTCCTCCATTCTACTTTTGGTGTGAAACCCATGATTAGATCATATGGGGTTTGTAGTGTCGTCGCGTTCAGCCATTGGTTATGCGTGAATTCCGCCATTGGCAAATACTTGTGCCAATCGTCTTGCTTCTTGTCGCACCAGAATCAAAGGTACTGTTCGAGCCATTGGTTTGTCCTTTCTGACTGGCCATCAGTTCTTGGGTGGTATGCCGTACTGATGTTCTGGTGTATCTTCAAAGTTTCGCAGAGGCCTTTTGTGAACTTTTCTGTGAATCAGGTATCTCGGTCTGAGATAATCTTCTTGGGAATTCCAAACCGCATGTAGACATTCTTCAGATACAGCTCGGCCACTCCTTCCGCAGTAATTGTTTCTTGGCATAGGATGAATATAGCCGCTTTACTGCAGTCATGGTCCGTTACTGTGAGGATCGTGTTGTATTTGCCTGACTTTGGTAGTTTTGTGATGAAGTCAACAGCGACGGTCTGAAATGGCAAGGAATGTTCTGGTGTGATGGGGATCATTGCAGGTTTCAAAGGCCTTGTGTTAATTTTGTTGGCCTGACATGTGCCGCATCCTTTGACGTATTGCTCCACGTCTTGTTTCATGTTTGGCCACCAGAAGTCTCGTTTTGCCAATTGGTACATGTTTGAAATTCCTGGGTGTCCGGCTGACAGGGTGTCGTGGTAAAAGTGAATTACCCCCCTTTTAAGATCGTTGTCTCTGGCAACGACAATCCGGTCTCGGTCTTGCCCTAATGGGTCTTTGTCAATCTTCCACCAAATTGATGATAGCTTGATCAATTGGTGGGTATTCGTCCAGTTTCTGAGCCTTTCCTGGCTGTCTGGGTTCGTTTGTTGGTCTTCTTCGACCATGTTCTGCAGGGACTGGTACTTTCTGTGGTCCAGTGTTGCACTGAAGTGTTCAGTATCCTTCCTGTCGTTGGGGTTGAACTCTTCACTCAACATGACACGTGCATGACTAAAGAGCGCAGGTGGTAGCACCACAAGCACCTTATTATCGTCATCACCTTGGTCATAATCGGGGTGCCTTGATAGTGTATCGGCCCGCCCATTCTTCTTTCCAGATATGTGGATCAGATTGAAGTCGTATTCCATGAGTTCTGCATGCCATCATGCCACTCTTCTGTTGTGATCTCCAGGATTCTTCCAGAACAACAGATTAGCGTGATCCATATGCACTTTGACTTTATGCAGGGGCTGATGCAAATAGTGACGCCAGTGTCTGAACATCTCGACAAGCGCAAGAAGTTCACGGTTGTAAACATCATAATTTCTTTGCGCGTCGTTCATGGTTTTAGAGAAGAAAGCTACGGGATGTAGCACATTCTTCTTGTCATGTTGCATTAAAACAGCCCCTAGTGCGTAGTTTGAGGCATCAATTTCGACTTCAAACAGTTTCTTCAGTTCTTGGAAAGCTCGTTCTTCTTTTGTTGTCCCATTTCCAAGCAGCACCTTTCTTTAGCCATTTGTTCAGGGGCCTAGCCACCGATGAGAATCCTTGGATGAAGCATCTGTAAAAGTTGCAGAATCCCAGGAATTTGCATATATCCTGGATATTCTTGGGGGCTTCCCAATCCATAACTCCTGCAACTTTGACAGGGTCCATGGTTACAGTTCCTCCTTGGAGGATTACACCGAGGAATTCAACTCTTCTGGCCTCAAAGAGGCATTTGCTAGGCTTCAGATATAAATCCAGTTTTTCTAGCCATTCCAGAACTTTGTTGACTAGCTCTCGATGTTTTTGGTCATCATCTTCTGTTGCTACAAGTATATCATCCATGTAGATGATTACTTGTCCAGTTGCTATTAGGTCAGCGAACTGCGTGTTCATCATTCTTTGGAAGACTGCAGGAGCATTTTGTAGTCCAAAAGGCATGACTGTTGGTTCGAACAGTCCTAGATTTGTCTTGAACACTGCTTTGGGTTCGTCTCCATCCCAGAATTGTATGTTGTTGTATCCTGCCCATATGTCCATTTTCGTAAAGAGCCTGGCATTTCGTATTTTGTCCATGAGCTCCTGGATTAGTGGCAAAGGGTATTGATCTGGAACTGTGAAGGAGTTCAATTTCTGGTAATCAACGACCGGTCAGAGCTTTCCATCCTTCTTTCCCACAAAGAAAAAGGGAGAGGAATATTGTGACTTTGATGGTCGGATATAGCCCTTTTCGAGGTTTTCCTTGATGTAAGCGTCCAGCTTCTCTTGTTCCCCTCGTGATAGTGGGTAGATTTTGCAATCAAGGATTTTCAGGGCATCCAGAATAAAGTTGATCATGATATCCCATGGTTGATGTTCCGGATATCTTCGTGCTTCTTCTTCCGAGAAGACTTTCTCCCATTTGTGGTAGTGCTCGGGGACTATCTCCTCCCAAGTCTTTTCTTCTTTTGGCAATGCTTTGATGGCCATTTGTGCCAATGTCGATGTCTTCTTGATTTCTTCTTCATCCATTCAAGAAACGAAGATTTCTTCTCCAGGCGTACATCTGGTTTGTGCCTGTTTGAGCCAGTGGTTCCATATCTGGGTGACTCATGCGTCCTGATTTAGTGATAGGGTCTTGATGACAAGTGGTTGCATGCTTTCATCAAGGGTGGACGTTCTCCAACTAATCTTGGGTTCAAACGCCACCAGCCAGGGGTACCCCAACACCATTTCGTCTTCCCCAAGGTTCGTTACGAGGAATCGCATCATTTTGGTTCGATCGCCTACCCGTACCTGTAGGTCTGTGTAGTATTTGATGGTTCCCGACTTATTTTGCGTCCCATCAATATTCCATGCAATTCTTGGTCTTTGGAGTTTGAGTCGACCAATTTGCATTCGTTTCATCAGCCAGTCGCTGATGAAGTTGTTGGTTGCTCCCAAGTCTACGAGAACTTGTCTTTCGGCCATTGTGTGTGCAGTTTGAATCAGAGTGGGGATTTGGAGACTTCTGTATTTACAAACAAACACGTCATTTAGTTTTATTGCACGCACCCAGGCCGCCGGGTTTGTGCACTTCAAAAATCCTCGTCACCATCTTTCTTGTATTCCTCCCATGCCTGTGAAACCATTTCCCTCCTTTCGGTGGTAGACATTGTCCTGATTATTTCTTCAAGGACAGGGTTCTTCTTGGCAAATTTAGCGAAACCATCTTCTGGTAGTGATTCAGTGTTGTTTTCTTTGACATCTTCATCCACTTTGGCAATGCGTGCCTTGGCTTGTGGTTTCTTTGCTGTTATGTCTGGTTTGTCTGGGCAATTTCTGGATAAATGCCCTTGTTTGTTACAGGTGAAACAGCGACCAGTTTTCATCTGGTCTTCTTTGCTGTATGGGGGATTGGTGACCAGGGTCCTGGCCTTCGTTTTGTTCTGGTTCCATCCTGAACGGGAACGGTCCGCTCGTGTATCCATGGCATTAGGATTTGGCGAGGGCATCTTCACACCCAATACCTTGGCCAATTGGTACGGGTTCACCTTGGAGTTTCGTTTCTTGGGCACATCTTCATATATGCCTCTGATGTTCTGGACTGTGGTGTTGTCCTGAGGGATTTGTCGTACTCCATCTGCCCATCCTTGGAAATCGATGGGGCGGACAACCTTGTAGATATGATCCATCATTTGGAAGGGAAGTTTGGATGCGAACAATGATAGCATGGACTGCGCATTGATCAGATATGTTGCTTCAGCTGCCAGTCCTTCGAATTGAGCGATGAAGGAGTCAACTTTGTTAGGAATAAATTCCAGTCGACAGATCTTGTCTTCTGCTCATTCTCTGGCACCAGTATCCTGGAATGCCTGTTGGAAGGCATGTGAAACTTCTGTCCAATAATGTTCATCCGTATGAACTCTTCCCGTATTCATCTCATTGATGATCCAATTGGTCCATCGTTTGACCCAGTCCTTGACGTTCGGTCCCTTGATGAATCCCAATAGCAGAGCTGCCCTCTTCATAGGGCTAACCATCTGTTCTGCATCAATGTTTGTGAGGCGGTAGAGGTTGAATTCTTGCATGAACTGATCTGCAAGGGCTTGTGTGCCATCGAAATCTGTTGGGGGATTTCCTCCAAGTTTGCCATTTGCGCCTCCAGCGCCTGGGGCGGCACCTCCCCCGATTCCCAGACCACCACCTCCTGGGGGGCCTCCACTCGGGAATCCACCTCCCCCGGACCCACCTGCACCTGGTGGTCCACCTGGGGGTCCTCCACCCGGCATACGCCCGGATGGAGTCAGTCCGCTGCCTGTTATGTTTCCTCAGTCCGAGGAATGAGGCTACCTTGCCAGTATTCATCCCAGCTAAGGTGAGTGCGGTGATCGATGTGGATGTTTGTGTTGCCATTGCTGAACTTTTTGGCTGTTCCGGAGCACTGTCTGCTTTGGTGGTTGGCACAGTATATTGGCCTTTCTTCTTCTCAATGTCTTCTGCTGGTACAGCTGTGATGGAGATTTTCCTGATGGTGTGTCTTCCTAGGTTGAACGTGGATGGAACTGGCTGGGTTGTGACCCAATGTCCCATTCGGCTGTCTTGCTGAATGAAGTACCACTGTCACGGCGCAGCCAGGACGAGACCTACAAGAAGACCCAACGTATGCGCAAGACGACCCGCGATGGGACAGAGAAGTCCGCGGAGCCACAGCAGTGCTCGAAACGCCTGCTAGAAAGCTGGGAGAAAGCACCACGCGCAGAAGATCATGTGCGAGTGGGACGCGCGGTGAGCACATGTGACCCTTACCCGCCATCACGTGACTATCAGGAGGCGTGGGATTAGGTCCGAGTTATCAGCCGTCACGTGACCTGCCTCGAACGGTCCGGAAGAGCCTAGATGAGCTTGTGCCTAGGCTGAGGCTAGAATGTGAGTCTGGAAGAGCTTGAGCCCGGATGCGGTCTGGATCAATGATGCATGGTGTGTTATCTCTGACTCATACCAAGAGGGCCTTATGCCATTGGTGGACTTTGATGTGGATGACTGATGCAAATCGAGGGCCTTGCGCCATTGGATAGGTGTATTAGGGTTTCGGATTCGGGCTGAGCTTGAAAGCTCCCCCTTGTAGTATAAGTAGAGGGCTTTGGACGCGTTGTAGTCCTTAGCTTTGATATCTTGTGTAATACCTTCCCCTTCGCCGGAGTTGGTCTTAGGGCACAGAGTGTATAAAGCATTGATCCCTCATTGTCTCGTCCCCTCCTTTGTCATCTTTGCTAGTGCGCTGGAGTTATCGCCATTATGCGTTCTGCTATAAGTCGTGCTTAGTCATTGCCGACTTCTTTATCTTATCATTACCAACGTTATCTTGGTCCTTGTGCACGACACGCCACTTGGACGCAGCGAACTGGCAACGGTCACGTGATTGATGGCAGACATCCGGAAGGAACGTAACAACCACTGCTCGGTACTATCTTCATATTCGATTGCAAGGTAGTTGCCACTGAGTATGTCATAGACCCAGTAACCTTCTTTGTTGTTGATTTCTTCCCAAAGGGCTGCTCCCTTTATGTGTCTGGGAAGGTCGTCGTCTGTTCTCCTATCAATGTTAAACAGTTTGAAGCTTTCTACGCTTCTGGATTGCGTGAGTCGTCTTCCTTTAGCCAGTGTAGCTGCAGGTTTGTAGACTTGACTTAATGCTACGTCACAGTAGGGACATTCTCCTGACTTGGGATAGGTGCTCTACAGGGACACTGCACTAAGAGTCACGGGGTCGGTTCGGTGTTCAAAGGGAAGTTCCAAGGAGGAACTTCAGTTAAGTATGAACAAGTGGACTATGCTCAGATAGTCCTTGAGTGGATAGGAGAGTTTGCTGGGGATCGTGAGAGATGGAGTATTCACAGGTATTGATTGCTCGGGTACCATATGATACAAGAAGTCAAGTCTGGGGCTACTAGCAGCCAACGCAGACAGTACTTATAGTAATTAGCAATCCTAGGGAGGAGTCACGAATGAGTCCTAGGATCGAGTCATCGTACAGTAAAGACGAGTCATAGCACGAGTCATAAGGGCTCTCGCAGTCGTAATGAGTCAATAGGAGTCATAGCGCTCCACCAGGGTCAAGGGGAACAGCAGTGACTCACCGAGCAATCACATAGGAGTCATAGGGACTCCAAGATATCGAGTCAAAGGTCACAAGACCTATAAGTCACGAGACACCACGCATGAGACAACGAAGTCTGAAAAGAGAAAAATAAAGTAAACCATACACAATCATGACAAGTACCAGCACCAACTCTGCTGAGGAATGTAATACCTGATAGGACACGAAGAAAGGTCAGCTTCAATTGAACGAGAGAATATGATGGCATGACTTGGACTACTACAAGTACATGAATTGGATTACTGTGGTCTCATATCAGCCACTCCAGAGCAGGTGCGCAAGGGGGCATGGGGGCAGCCAGCCAAGGAATATCATTGGCCTAGGGAAATTATTGTTTGCCCACCCCTTGCACCATTGCACGGCCTCCTCTTGAGCGCTTGAGCGTTGAGCACCCCTTGTGCACGTGCGCCACACTGGGCGCTTACAGCAACAATTGAACGGCCTGGATTGAATGTGATCCATAAAGAAACCTTGTCTGACATGGCAAACACACTTTGACTGATGGGGTCATGTGACAACACGTGTGCCAAACAGGCCCTGCGTCCTTAGAGAAATCTACACTGGAACTGGGAATTGATCTTTAAGCAAAAAAATCTTGAAATAAGACTTAATTAAGACTCAAAATATTTATGTGTGACAATATATTATGGAAAGATTTAAAGTTTATAAATCACATGCCCCAAAATGTGCCTGTTGCAGCTGTCATGTGATCTATAAACTTTAAATATATTGTCACACAAATTTACAAATAAATACTTTGAGTCTTATTCAAGTTTTATTCCAAGAAATTATGCTTACAGATCAATTCCCAGTTCCAGTGAAAGAAACCTTGTCTGACATGGCAAACACACTTTGACTGATGGGGTCATGCGACAACACGTGTGCCAAACAGGCCCCGCATCCTTAGAGAAATCTAAAACAGGGGGCCCTTGTGACCACACTAGACGTCCAGGGACTAGGCCAGGTCAGAAACAGTGTTCTGGCCATGATACTGTAACTATGTTTTCTCAAAATTATTTGCAGGATCCCTGGATAACTATTTCATATTTGTGAGACCAAATTTCCTGAGAATTTTCAAACTATACTTAACTAGGAACCCGCCACTGTCCATTCGCAATTTCACACTCATACTCAAGGGGTCCCAGTTTGGATTTCGCTGTACTGTAATGAGCATGGTTTGACATTCAGTCCACTATTAAAAAGCAACAAGTCTTCTATCCATAGAGGACATTCACTGGCACCACCTCTACAGAATGATATGTGTCCAATGCCACCGGTTCATTGGAGACAAGATGCACCAAATGCTCCAAACAAAAATGGACTAACCATGGGACGCTTGGCATGTGCAGTTTAGAAATGGAATTGACCAAGGCCCGAGCCTGAGGAAGCACACCAGCAACATTGCTTGAATAAACTGTGCTGGAACTTGTGAAGCCCCAAAGATAGACTCCCCCCACAGCGCCCATATATACATTTGCTAATACACAGGAACAGCATTCTATAGCCACGCTGCAGAATTGGAATATCATGTATGTCTCCTTATCACTAGTGTTTAAAAGTCCGACTCGGTCCGGTTTTTTGCCCTAATTTGGAAAAACCGGACTGAACCGGTTCTCGTTTTTCTATATTTTGCCCCAAGTCGGGCCGGACCGACAAAAGTCGGTTGTATCCAGTTGCCAAATTTTCAAAAACCGGCTCGACTCAGTCTGAACCGGCTCTTCCTGGGTTGGTCACAACTGGCCAATGGTCGACTTAGACTGCATACAACTGCAGTCAAACAATTCTATATTTTGGACACTACAATTGTCTACTAGTACTACACACTATACAAGGTGGCTACTTGGAACCCAGGGGAGTGAGAGTGATTGTAAACACTTGCGCACGCTTCGGCGCGGTGCTCCTCTTCATGTCATCGTCGGCATCCGTATCGTTGTTGGCGTCCGTGCCATCGTTGGCATCCATGCCGTTGTTGGCATCTGTGCCGTTGTTGGCATCTGTGCCGTTGTTGGCGTCTGTGCCATTGTTGGTGTCCGTGCCATTGTTGGCGTCCGTGTTGTCATTAGCGTCCGAGTCGCCGCTGCCATCGTAGTGGCAGCGGTTGTTGGCTGACCGTCGTCGCCCTTGTTGCCATGACTGCGCCGTCGTGGTTGATGTTGTCGTAGCTGCGCCGTCGTGGTTGCAGCTTGAGTTGTCGGCGTGGTGGTTGGTGCAAGGATTGGTGTTGACTGTCCGCCAACAGCCGCCGCCGTTGCCCTCGTCGTTGTAGCTAGCGTCGTCATGGCCGATCCTGTTGTAGTCACACTGTCATGTTGATGACATGCGTCGTTGCGTGGGCACCTAGACATGTGGTGGTCGAGGTGGAGGTTGTCTGAGTCCAGTCGTCGTGGATAGCGTTCACAACATGTGCCAGTGACATGTAACAATGTGACGCGTCAGAGGCTGTGGTGTGTAAGCCAGTGTAAGGTTCGGTTGTGACAACCGACCCGGGAAAGACCGGTTGAGTCCGACCCGAGCCAGTTTTGTGCGGTTCACCCGGGCACCAAATTCCGGTGAACCGCAACCGATCAAATTCCCAAATTTGGAGAACTGCAACTGCAAGTCCGGTTTTGATCGGTTTCAGTCTGGTCCAGTTGCGGTTTTTTGCAGTTTACATGACTGGACTTTTAAACACTACTTATCACCAGGCGATCCCTTTTAGCTCTCGAAGTACACAGGGCCGCACTGTCTCCCACCTAGTCTTTGAAAGTCCAGTTGCAGGAACTGAAAAAGACTGCAACTCAACTGAACTGCAACTGGAAAAAACCGGACTTTTGATTGCAGTTGTACCTAATCCTAGAATGTATCAGTTGCAGTTGCCCAAAATGGCAGCTGACCTCCAACCGGTTGCAACCGGTTGCAACCGATTTCTTAGTCAGCAGGTTATTGGGCTGAATTTCTGATCAAAACGAGCCTAAGATCACCCAAATCGGCCAAAAACTGAGCAAGTTATGATTAAAACAATCATTTTACTCATAACTTTTGCTTTTTTTGGCTGTTTTACCTAATTATTTTTTCATTATAAGGCAGTTGCACTTAGAAATTTATTATAAGTACCTATTAACACTAATTATAAGTGGTTTTGACTCAGTTTAGACCAGTTTCAGATAGATTAAATAACATTCAGTTGGGTCCAGTTGCAACTGGTGCAACTGGTTTTTTTGCAGTTTTTTGCAGTTGCAGTTGAGGTTGCAACAAATTTCATTTTTTGGCAACCAGTTGCAGTTGCAGTTGGACCAAATATGGTCAAAAAACCGGACCCAACCAGACTTTCAAACCCTACTCCCACCAATGGTTTTCCCTCTCCCGATATTCCCCCACACCTCTTGAATCTTGAAGGGGTCCATCATTGACCGTCTCCTCTGTCCACACTTTGCTCATAGTGTTGCTATCAGTAGGCTCAGACATATCAGTCTGCTGCACAACTTGGCAGCATTGGTACTGTTCTGCACCTATGGACGAACAGTCGCTCATACTACTAGTGTTGGGGAAGTTTGGTTTGGTTTGGTTTGAGGCCATTTTTGCCAAACTGGAAACCAAACTGATTACATTTTGGCCAAACTGAAACCAAACTGAACCAAACTGATTCAAACTGCTCCAAACCAAACCAAACCATTCCAAACCGATCAAATAAGCGCCCACTAAGTGCCCAAATAATGTGTCAAATTGCTTACAAATCAGTTTGGTTTGAGTTTGGTTCAGTTTAAACCAAACTCAAACCATTTAAAACTTGATTTACACTGAGTTTGAACCAGTTTTGGACTGATTTTGAACTAATTTTGAACCAAACTGAGTTTAAATGTGATTATTAAACGCTTATTGGGCGCTTATTATGTAATCAGTTTGAAACAGTTTGAACTCAGTTTGGGACCCCCAAACTGGAAACCAAACCATTTAGCTTTTTTCAAAAAATCCCAAACCCCAAACCAGATCTTCCAGTTTGGGTTTGGTTCAAACTGAGTTTGGATCAGTTTGGAACCAAACTTCCCCAACACTACATACTACAGCTGTTGGTGTCTAACCTGAATTTACTGGCTGTGTGCGTCCCAATTTCTTTTCAGAGGTCATGGACTGAGTGAGGGGCTTCACTTGTTCGTGCTGACTGCATCTAGCGCACGTTACACCCTCACATGTGAGTGCGTTCCTCCCTCATGCCTCAAAATTGACCAGCCAAGACCATTTCTGAGTCTAGCTGCCTGTATGTTCCCCTAGAAGTTCAGCGTATCAGTGTATCCTGATGATTGGTCCCCTAGACGTTGTCTGCTTCTATGATTGGGTCATATCATTTGTTCAAACTTTAATACTTTTTGAGACCTGGATTGAGTGCTTATTTTGACTCCTGTGTTGTTTAGGCTAGAGGAGGAAGTTGTCTTTGTAAGCCCATACTTGAGCCCATACCTTCTTTATGTACCAAGGAGCGGTTTATTGATTACTGTAATTATACTAGGTATTCTCTGCTCCATGGAATATTGTGAAAGCTGCATATTTATTTTGCTGCTATTACCCACTGGCAGTCGCACCGTTCCACTTCTGGGGTTTTCTTGGTGACCATGAGCAACACATTTGCAAGTCATACCTCCACACACTTTCTGCCTGTACCATACCTCCGGTGCGCTCACTCACGCTTCCCATCCAGAGATGTCAACAAGTGTCTGTAAAACGAGTCACTCGTGAGTTTGACTCGTCACGTGATGAGTACTCGTGCCCACGAGTACTCATTCCCGCGAGTACGCGCGAGTACGAGTTTCCCTTCTCCATCGCGCGAGTACTCGTGGTACTCGTCCTATTTTAGGCCCCGACACCCAAGTCCAACATGACTAAATATATGAAGAGTTCCCAACTTCTGACTGCCACCAGGACGCCTTTGCAAGTTCAATTTGCTCTGACCACATGACTCGGATTGCACTCTCAGCCTCAGCACTTGCTGCCTTAGCACTGCCGTGTTCCCCTGCCCCAAGTGATAGCGTTTCACAGGTCTCAACCGCAACCCAGGACAGTCTCGGCCCACGGAAGCGACGTCAAAAACAAAAGCAGTCCCAGGTGTACGACGACGATGACCTCACCGACCCATTGGCTTCAGAAGATGAAAACACCCTTCGTAAATGTTTTCTCAGAATGAAAACCATATTCTAATTTACTATCTAGGTCGCACGCGTCGTGACTGGTTTTCGACGTGTTACAAATCGTTTGAGAAGGCCAAGATACAACGCGATGCCGACAGCATGGTTGTCAAGACCAAGGCAGACGATGGACAAGTATTCATCAATTACATCTTCAAATGCAAAATGTTCGTTTTTCGTTCAAATACCGCATACAGTAAGCTGATATCTCCTAGATGTGGGAAGACCGTCTCCCGTCACTGTGGATCCAACACCACCAGCAACCTCGTCAAACATGTAAAACTTTGCAACACGAAAGACGGCATCTGGCCCCAGCAACAGCTCCTAGCTAACTTTGCTTCCGGTTCTACATACAGACGCGAGAGACTGCGTACGCTCATTCTCCGCTGGGTCACTGGCTGTCATCGGCCAATGGCCATCGTCGGCGACACCAACTTCCTCAACATCATCAAGATGCTGAACCCACAAGCTGTGGTACCCTCGCGAAATACTGTTACCTCGGACATCAAGACCATGTTCTCGATGACCAAGGCCAACCTGACGGACATCCTTCGGGTGAGTAGTAAACAGTTATATTGCTCGCCAATTACCCCACTCAGCTAACTTGACTCAAAGAAAACGAAAGGAGCTGTACTGTCACGATCACGTGACATTTCCCACGAACATGGTTCCATTCTCAGTTCCCTGACTCGTTTTGGCTTCTCAGTTCTAGGCATGGTACGGACTTGTTATCGGATTGTTATCAGATTGACAGCGCAACTGCCAGCGCTCGCCTCATGTTTTGTGACTCACACTGTATGCCAGCTCACTGGTGCCAGCAGACTTACTCTGCTGGCATACGCGCGTCCCTTAGAAAATAGTACAGAAAATCATAGTGTTGTAAGATATAAAAGACTGGTAGTTTAGACTGTATTCTGGCATCTGAGTCTTCTAATAATATAGCCCACAAAGCTAGTTGTTGGAAGTGAAAGGTCCTCTAGTCAAGTTCGACTCAGTGATTAGTAAGCACCGGGAGTTCGTCCGGACCGGCTTACTGACCGTCTTTGGTCCTCGTCGAGTGAACGATCCGGGTGATCGTAACATAAGACTCAGATCCCCCTTGTATCCTCGCGTTCCATCGCGAGACCGTGTCCAGTCGTTGCTGCAAGCAGCGACCGCTTCCTCGTCTGTGCGGAACAGAGTGCTCTACATCGCGCGGCGTCGCGATTCTCGTCCAGTCGTTGCTGCGAGTAGCGACCGCTCCACCTGTGCGGAACAGGGAGACTCAGTGAATCCTTGCCCAGTCGCTGCTGCGAGTGGCGACCGTTTCCTCGTCTGTACGGAACAGAGTGCTCTACGAAACCATCGCGCAGCATCGCGATCCTTGCCTTCGTCTTACCCGGTACGGTCTGCGGACGCATACCATCACCCTCGCACTAGGTTCCGAACATCATCGACACTCGTTGTTGCCGCGAGGCAGCGACCGCTTCTCCCGTCTGTGCGGAACAGATTGACCTCGCGTGGCGTCGCGAGCTTTGCCGAAGAACTCCAGTCGTTACCGCGAGTAGCGACCGTTTGTCACCTGTACGGAACAGGGTGAATCTTGGTCCCGTGCGGTCTGCGGACGCGCACTTCTTGTCACCAACCCACCGCCCGACTCCCGTTATCACAGTCCGAGTACTGTGGATAACTTTTGACCCTTGTGACCTCTTAAGCTCAGACGACACGCGCACCCCAGGCCTAGGCGACAGACCAAAACCTGTACCAGGTATCGGTATCAAGACGCTCGCGAATCCACCCATGGCCGACACCCCGCAAACGCAGCCCCTCATCGGGCTACCACCGCCACGTCCCCCGCGCAGCCCGAAACGCCCGGTCGATCCGCGGATCGCCTCTCCACCACGTAACCCACCCGAGACGACCAAAGTAGAGGACGACTTCGACTTTGAAGCATTCTACAACCGCTACTGCGACGAAAACGGACTAGCCCGCGCAGAAATGCCGTATGAGCCAGACGAAGTCAACCCGACTACCGCGCACCCGACACCAGGTTCCGCTCAGACCGCCGCCGCCTCAACCACGACTCTCGCCGACGACGAAGAGGATTGGGCCCTCTTCGCCCCACGCGTCACCTCAGTCCCAACCCCACTAGTCACCCCCGCTGCCCAGCGCGTTGAAAAACGCATGCACGACGACGTCTCGGACACGGAAGAAACTCGCCCCGTCAAGTACCCACGTCTCAAGGCCCACCCCGAACCTCCTCGCGCAAAACCTCAGCTCGGACGACGTAGCGTCCCGCTGCCCAGAAAGTTCGTCTGCAGGCAACGCCGCGCCTCCTCGGCACCCACAACCGGTATCCCGCCCTTCTTCGTCCAGTACTCTCCGCCCCCTCGTCGACCGCCTAGCCCAGACGACCCCGTTCACGCCCCGCCGCTGGTAGATCCCGACCCGAGATCCCTAGCCCCGGACTGCACAGTTGTCGAGGGCGACAACACGCTAACAGGGGGGGTAAAAACCCTCGACGTCTCGGATTTTGACTCGGTTTTAGCACAGAACACCGTCGATTCGCTCCCACAGACCCCGCCTCGCACCCACCTCTTCCCGTGCCACGCGTTCGAGAGACCACGCGACCCAGACGAGCTCGCAACCAGGACGCTCGACAGAAGAAGTCGCAGTAATGTGCGCTCACCGTACCCTACCACCCCACGCAACCACGCAAGACGCGCGCAAAACGCGACCAATCGACGCCCCGAAGATGTACCGCCGACCTCAGTCGTGTCCCGGCATATGAGAAAACGACGCCGCGCTAACGCAGCGGCCGCACCACCGCACTCGCCAGGCGTAGCAACAAACGCGCAAACAGTCGACCATCGCACCCGCAGACGCACCACCGACCTCCGCAGCAACTCCCTCGACGGCACGCCCGCCGAACCGGATAGCCACGCAAAGCCGCAGCAGGCACGTCCACACCGCACACCGGAACGCAAACACATCCGCGCCGAGACAACAGAAGCCACACCCGCGATAAACCGCGCTAACGCTGCGGTAGAGATGTTTCTCAGAAGGTACGACGCAGCCCGGCCGACACCTGCACCAGCCGCAGCACCCGCAAGTCACAAGTACGACGCCATCGCGCAACATCTCACCTACCGCCTCGCGACCGACCCCGACACAACGCGCGTCACCCAACCCTTTACATTACAAGACAAACCCCGCGCGATCCGGCTCCAGTGGAAGAAGAGATAACAAAATTGTTCGAGGACGAACAAATCAAGAGAGGGGCGTATGTCACGATCACGTGACATTTCCCACGAACATGGTTCCATTCTCAGTTCCCTGACTCGTTTTGGCTTCTCAGTTCTAGGCATGGTACGGACTTGTTATCGGATTGTTATCAGATTGACAGCGCAACTGCCAGCGCTCGCCTCATGTTTTGTGACTCACACTGTATGCCAGCTCACTGGTGCCAGCAGACTTACTCTGCTGGCATACGCGCGTCCCTTAGAAAATAGTACAGAAAATCATAGTGTTGTAAGATATAAAAGACTGGTAGTTTAGACTGTATTCTGGCATCTGAGTCTTCTAATAATATAGCCCACAAAGCTAGTTGTTGGAAGTGAAAGGTCCTCTAGTCAAGTTCGACTCAGTGATTAGTAAGCACCGGGAGTTCGTCCGGACCGGCTTACTGACCGTCTTTGGTCCTCGTCGAGTGAACGATCCGGGTGATCGTAACATGTACACATTGCCCTCGACATTTGGACGGACCTCAACATGACCGTGTGGCTGAACATCACGATCTATATGGTGCAGGACGACGGCTACAGGAGAGTCCCTCTGGACTTCATTCAGTGAGTTTCTCCCCCTTGGAACCGAAGCCTCGGATTGACTTGAAGGTTCTTAGACTTTCGGGTAGTCACACGGGGTATAATCTCGCAACTGAGACAGAGAAATGCCTACGAGAGTTCGAGGTTGCAAATCGTGTAAGATTCCTTCTATCTATTCAGCCGCTAGTCATATTAATGGACAATACAGTTACTTATGTTCGTGTCTGACAATGCCACCAACAATGACACACTCGCTACGTCACTTGAACGCCAACTGAGTACGGAGGGGTTGTTCAGGGGTCGCCAACATCATGTGCGATGTTTCGCTCATGTCTTGAACTTGGTGATGCAAGTAAGTAATTTTCGTTTCCTACTGCTACCTACTTAACACAATTCTCAAGGCATTTCTGCGCGTATTTCTCCAAAAGGAGAGACGGACAAACCACGGACCTGACAGTGACGAAGAGTGGAAGGAGCTTGCTGACGAGGTCAATAGGTATACCTCCATGGCGTGTGATGTCCATGATGATGAAAGCTCTAGTGAGGACACAGATGATGACGAGGACGGAGAGCGTGAAGGTAACGAGGAGGTCAATAGGGAGATAGATAGAGAGCGAGAAGGATCTGACGTGTCCTTGGTTAATGATTGCGAGAAATCAGCTGAGCAAGAAGAATTAGACGCAGGTGATCTGACTCTCGAGCCTCTCTCTGTCGCTGAGCGTCGAGAGGCATGTGTTTTGCTTTCAAAGGTGCGTAATATCATTCTCTTGCAAGGTCCTCACTAATAAATCTGTAGGCCACTTCGCTTTCTAAAAAAGTTCAAAACAGCGGAAGATATCGTGATGCCCTGAAGAAGATAGCCACAGATGAAGGCCTCCGCCCCCTTGCCCTCATCAAAGTCATCGCGACGCGCTGGAATTCACATGCAATGTGCCTTCTCCGAATCCTCGACCAACAAAAGGCCGTGGATCGTCTTTGCTTAGATCGGGATCTCAATCTTCGGGCCTTCATGTTTTCAGCGATGGAGTGGGAAATTCTGGAGCAACTAGAGGTTATATTGGAGGCAAGTAGATACCGCTGCACTGTGGTTTCCGTTTACTGACTCAGCCTAGACTTTTATCGCAGCCACAAAGATGGTGTCGATGGCCGAAGTGTCCCTAGTATACCAAGTCATTCCGCTCATCGACAAGTTCACGGAGAAATTCGAAGATTTGATTATGGACCAGTCACTGCATGCCTCACTTCGGCATGCGGCGAAGATCGCTTTACAAGTCCTCAACAGGTATTACTCGTATACCGATCATTGCGACGTCTATCGGGTATCTATATGTATGTCTCTCCTCTCCTTGCTCATTTGCGGCTAATATTTTTTTTTGATGAAGTGCTCCACCCTCGGTTCAAGATGTTTTATTTTTCCCATCACAAGTGGCCTCAAGAGTGGACCGACGAGGCGCTGAGTCTCCTCCGATCGGCATGGACGGGGAAATACAGGCCAGATCCCGTCGACGAGCCAGACGAGCCACCTCAGCTAGCGTCTGTGTCGGTTCCTGTAACTACCAGCTCGCGATTAAAAAAGAGTAAAGTTGACTTCAACGTCGTATTGAATTACAGGCAGCAAATTGGACAAGGAGACGCCTTGGAAGAATACCTCAGCGCCCCGCCACTTCCTAAAGTAATGGACCCCATTGGCTATTGGTTGAAGCAACGGAAGGCAGGGGAGGCCATAGCAAACGTGAACGCCATAGCGTTCGCACAAATGGCCCTTGACTATCTCTCAGTTCCAGGTTTGTTCGTAATTTACTTTCGTTCATGCGTGGCTAATTCTTTATTCGTAGCCACATCCATAGACCCCGAACGCGTGTTCTCGTTTTCTGGAGGTACAATAACTAAGTTGCGAAATCAACTTTCAGAGGACTCAGCAAGGTCAACTGTCATGGTAGGGCTGTGGAGTAAAGTTGATGGGCTCCTCCCTGAGCAAGAATTCAAGGCGAAGATCAGAGAAGGGTGGACACGAAGCAAAAAACGGAAAGCGAGTGTCATTTCAATAGATGCACCATCAGAGTCCTAGCTATGTATTTAGATAGTTCGACTTATTGGAAGTGAAATGCACGCGCGTAGTAATGGCGATATCAATACAATAGCTCACAAGATAGCTCATGAAATTGGCCTCACGAGTGCAATCGGTCCCGATCATAACAGCGATTGGTTGAGGGGCATGAGTAGCAAGAACAGGGTGTTTAAATATGTTCCGGACATCGACATCGGGCAGTGCGATGGGGCAAGTGAGATGAGTGAGCCTGAGGGAACTTGCATACATACAGTAGTAGTAGTACAGTCTCAGTAATCTGACACGCGAGGCATCATGATTCTTCTATGTGACAAAAGTGATTCAAACACCAATAGACTGTATGAACCACCCAACTATCGTAGGCTCATACGAAACTTCAACCACCCAACTCGACACAGTCCCGTGCCAAATACACATCGAAATCGATCAATGCGAGAGCGAGAGTAGTGCGGTTGCTCGGAAGAGTCGGAACGGGCTGGTGCGTGACAGTCCACGAGTGGTGTGACTCCACAGCTACGACTGTCTCTCCTTCCTCTCTGGCTGGCCGTATCTGCTGTACAGCTAAGTTGAAGAGTATGACTTTCGGGAAGTCACTTCCATGGTCGTAAGTAAGGAGAAGGAGCCCACTGAGGCCTGCCTCAACAAGGATATTGTCACGGTTGTCCCCTACTTCAACGCTGACCATCAGTGACCCGACACTGTTGCAGGATGGTCCTCTGCATTATAAACAAGCCTACAGCAGCGGCTGCTATCACTACTATGGTCCTAGGTAAGGTAAAGGAGACCACTGGGGCCTACCTCGGCAAAGGTACTGTCACGGTTGTTGCCTGCCTATTCGACACTGAGCATCAGGCGATGAAGGACACCGGCACTATTGCAGGCCTTCAGATCCTCCACATTATCAACAAGCCTACTGCAGCAGATTTGACAAGGCTCCCCAATCAGTCTCGGATTATTGTTGTCACGTAGTACACCCCTTCTCATATCGCCTCCCCCGATCTCACTCGCTCTCATAATCTTGCACCCCACACTATTGCAGGCCTTCAGATCCTCCGTATCAGCAACAAGCCTACAGCAGCTACCATCACCTATGGATTTGACAAGGCTGCCCAGTGAGTCTCGGACTATCGTTGTCACGTAGTACGCACCCCTTCCATATCGCCTCCCCCGATTTCACTCGTTCTCATAATCTTGCACCCCACACTATTGCAGGCCTTCAGATCCTCCGCATTAGCAGCGAGCCTACAGCAACTACCAAAGCCTACCATCACCTATGGATTTGACAAGGCCGCCTAGTGAGTCTCGGATTATCATTGTCACGTAGTACGCACCCCTTCTCATATCACCTCCCCCGATCTCACTCGATCTCGTAATCTTGGACCCCGCACTATTGCAGGCCTTCAGATCCTCTGCATTATCAATGAGCCTACAGCAGCTACCGTCGCCCAAGGACTTGACAAGAGGTCAGGCCGCTGATTCACGTTTGTTTTTCTCGCGTTTGTTTTCTCGCGTTATCAAATATTTCCAGGCTAACGAGTACAAATCATAACTCTTTCCCTCAGCCACCATCTCGCTCGCCTCACACACACTCTTCGACTTTTTCGTCCCAATGGCATTTATAATCGAATGGAACGGGCTCTACAGCGCCAAGAAAACACAACGACTCTTCGTGGAGCGGTGCGTTCGAGCGCACTTTGTGAGGATGAAGCTCTGGAAGCGGAACATGACGTCTGCGTCCATAAGGTGAGTTCTTACGCACATTTAACGCCGCCCGACTCACAATAATATACAGGCCTACGGGGTGGCATGGAGAAAGCGGCCTGGAAAGATGGGGTGGCCATGTTACGGTGGACTTCCGTAAGAAAAATGGGGTCCATGTGACAACCCACCATGTTTACCCTACAGAGGCGGCATACAGATGTAAGTTCATCAGATTGCATGCGTATTTATGCTGATATATCTATTAGGGAGATAAGCTACTGAGAAAGATGACGACACAGTCGCGCAACTAAGCAATCTAGAGTAAATGTTAGGAACTTCTTTACTTACTATTCATCTTCTGTTCCTTTACATTTTTTCGTACGCCTTGTCAGTCTCGGGAAACTAGAACCCAGCAGTCCAATCTCCCACCTCGTCGCTGTCCTCCCCGTTACCTCGCTGTCGCATTACGGTTGCTGCTGCCGACGTCCCATCGTCACCGCTCTATCACGTTACTGTCGCCGCCATGATTGCAGTCGCGCGACTCACGTTGGCAGAGTTCTCTGACGGCGGTATCCTCGCCAGCGCCAGCAAGCCCCACAAACGGCGACAAAAAGCTAAGTGCTATTCAACGTCACTCTGCAACGTACTCGCTAATTGAATGCCTGTAGTCTATTTCAGCATGGAAGCTGAGGTACAACCACAACACGCCAACCCACAAGAACGAATCGACCATTATCGAATGTGAGGCCGAGGCACGGATCGGCAATGAGCCACGGCTCACGCGAGTTGTGCTCAGTACGCAGGGTTGTACTATATCTATAGGAGTAATAGGGTACACTGTACAGTAGTCTAGATGACTATATTCACCTTGTGCGCACTACAACATACCCGAGTACTCGTTCCAAACGAGTACTCGTAGAATTCAAACGAGTATGAGTACACACGAGTACACAAGTACTCATACTCGTGGCTCAAAACGGGTACTCGCGCCGTGAGTACGAGTCTCGGTCGGGGAATTCCGGCGAGTACTTGCGCTCACAGGTACTCGTCCCGACGAGTACAAGTCGAGTACGAGTGGCCCTTCGGGAATTTCCCACGAGTACTCATACTCGCGAGTATAACTCGTTGACATCTCTGTTCCCATCTGGTCTTTCCTCACGATTTAGTTATAGCTATTTGCAGCACAATGTAAGCATGACTATCTCCACGTGGTATGGCATACAAGCCGTTATTCACACTTGCTGTGTCGGTTGTGTCCTCAGTCCTTTTGATGTGGCATACATATGTGTTCTCTGGGAGGAAAAAAGGGATCCTTGCCATTCTTTCGATCACCTTGTCCGCTCTGGTCGGCTTTATGATTTGGGTGTTGTGGAAACAGATAATCTGTCTGTGCCGAAGACCTTGTTTGTCAAGGTGTATTCCTGACTTTTCTATGGAACCGCAGTGTCCCCCCTGTTCCTTGTGGTCGAACGCACCAGCTGCCTCGGTATTATGGATCCACCGACCATCAAAATAGTACAGGTGGCCAGTGGAATACCGGGGATCAGTTCAGTACAGGCGCCCTTCGCCTATCACTTAGGAGTGCATCTAGTGTTACGATTTTCCCCTCTTCCCTTCTTCTTGCCTCGTATCTCGTGACTCGTTTTCAGTGTCAGACTTCCATTGTACTTTTACGATACGATCCGCTTCGATCCGCGCCCCGGCTCTTATCTCGCGCCTAGCGCATGACCGTTACAACGCCCCATGGCGCGACTTCCAGAATCCGCTGACAACTTCTGATCCACGCGTCGTCCCGCGGAATTCCCTTGTTCTTGTTTCATACTTTCCCCTTGTTAGCTCTTTAGGACCCGGATCCTAGGATCGTGCCATATGTTTGTCTCTGACAAACATCATGTACTAGTATATAAGTCTCACGCTACCTAGCTTGTACGGTAGACTTGACTTCTTGTGTAATACCACACCGCTGTCTATTCTCACGATCCGATCCCTTGAGTCGCACTTTCGCTTGACTCCCCTGCTTTGCTCGCCGTTGCGCTTGAGCCTGTCCCTGCTATTACCCTTGTGTCCACGGAGGCCAAGTGGTACTTGTTCACCATCGAACTGAGTCGTAACTGACTTACTCCTGTCCCGTTACCGTCTGTGACTTAACTGAAGTACACGTTGTACTTAACGCCCCTGTGGTGGCGTTACATCTAGGGCATTCATGCACTTTTCTCTGGTTATACTCACATAAGATTTTTTTTCTTGGTCAGCTTGTCTTCATGCGACGTCATTGTCATCTGCTATTGCCTTTGCTGAAGCTTCTACTAGGCACTCGCATCCTTGTTTGATGGCCTCAACTTGTTTGTGATGATTTGGGTGAGTTTGATGGCTGTTCCCTTACTTGCCTGAATGATAATGTTGGTAAATCTATATAGCACTGTGTTTGTGAGCGTCGTACCCTCGGCCCGCTTTCCCAGAGTATTCTGAAACAAGGCAGGTCTGGTCTGCATTATCGGCGCGGTCTGTCATTTTGATTTGGTTCTGGTCACATAGGGATATTCATCTACATCTTCATGACAATATTGAACATGTTGACGTTTGGAACTTTTTTCAGGTGAGGAATTGTCAAAGACTATCCTGACCACGATCGATTGACCAGGTCCTACCGTAGCTCATGGGTATTGTATCAAGCTAGAGCCGTTGGTCCTTGGTTCGCGTACATTCTACCATCAGCTCTGGTGATTGGTTTTCTCTCCCCAGCTACGTTCACTTTGTTGATTGTCGCTCGGTCCTCTTGCTAGTCATGTCGATTGTATGTGTATCACTCTCTGAAAATTCCCATTTGGTTCCTGTTGGAACGTGATAAGTACGTAAGGGCTTATCTATAGCAGTTACAACATTACCGAAGTACGGTTACCTATTACGGTAGTTAGGATACGTACTACGATGGGCGCAATACGCCCACTGAGTGAGAGAAGCCCTATGCCTATCTCGAAGTGGAAGTTTACATCAGGCGTGTGTAAAAACGCGATATTGTGGACAGTGATACTCATCACTTTTACGCATTTGGACAGGGTAGGACCATAGAGCATAAATACCCTCCTATGTAGAGGGAGGAGAATACAGACACTATTCACTCTCACTCCCACTTGCGCATACACTCCACTCTACAGTCCCTCTCCTACTACAAGGTGAGAACTCCATTCCTGTTAGCTGCGTGCTATGCTGCGCAACAGTTCCAATCATTCTGTTTTATTTTTATTTTTTGCAGAGTGCTGATGTTATAATTATGCCGGAAAGCGTCTCCAACAGAGACAAAACTCCGTAGCCAATACTTGCACATTGTCGACGAAGCACTCGAGATGGTAACCGTGGGGTCACATCCTGAAGAGACATCAGAAGAAACTGTGTTATCCATCTCAAAGGATGCTCACGGTCGGCCTTGATGTGCGTCACGGTGAGCCTGTCTCCAGAGGTATACCATGCATCAGTATTTGTACGGGTTGCTTGACGGGGGTTGTACCACCTGGTGCCTGGTGGTGCCACCTGGTACAACCCATAAAGTTTAGCAAGTTGGCAGTTGCACAAGCCATGTCTAATCCTTCAAAAAGTTTTTTACACAGCGATGACCAGCAAGCAGGACAAGTTCAGAAAGTCAAGAAAGTCAGACAAGTCCAAGTATTAGGCATATCACATAAGTTAAATATTTGTCATATCATATATTTTATCATACATTTATTAGTCATATAATATCAAGTCACACCTGGTCACAGTCATGCCAAATCTGCCACATAAAAATAATATATTATTCACAATAAATAAATACATGATAGTACTACTGTAAGATGCGGCCGTGGAGTCGCAGCGTGGTATGATGTAATGGGTATGAGCCGTGGCGGCGTAGCGAGGGTTGGCAGTCGCGGAGTCTTGAGCATCGTGTGCGGTGCCGTGGCAGTGGGTTGGTGGTTGCGGCGTTGGACGCCATGTTGGGGTGTGGCGGTGGGTTGGCGGTGGCGGGTTGTAGTCTTGTGCGCCGTGTTGTGACGTCACGGTGACGGGGTTGGTGGCTTTGCGCGCTGGGTCGGGGTGCGTGGCTGTGGGTTGGCGGTTGTGGGGTCTTGCAAGTCATGTTGTGGCGTCGTGCTGGTGGGTTGGCGGTTGCGGTCTCATGCGCCGTGTTGGGTGTCGTGGTGATGGGTTGGTGGTCACAGCCATGGCGGGGCTTGTGCACGGTGAGGTAGCAATGGTGTCGGGGGAAAAAGACTCACTCAAAGTGCGTAGTCGCGTGAGTGGTGGGTCTTGCATGTCGTGACGTGGCTCCGGGGGCTTTCGTGCGGCGAGGTACTGGTGGTGGAGGTCATGGATGGGGGGAGACGGGGGCCACGAGCTGACGCGTGGTGAAACGGCGAGGCAGCGGTGACATGGTCTGTCACATCGATGAGAACGATAGGGAAAAATAGAAAGAAAAAAAAAACTTATCATAGTAGGCCGAGCTCGTCGTTGTCTTGCGTGTCGCGACGGCATGGTGGGGGGTAATTTGGAGTTTGCACGGCGGGGTGGTAGTGGTGGAGAACTTGCGTGGGTCAAACAAAAGACAGTGGGCGGGGTGACGTGGCTTGTGACAAAACATAAAAAAGAAGAAAAAAAGAACTTATCTAGGTGGAAACCCAGCTTGACGTCAGTCGTGCATTGGTGATCGTCGTGGTTGCAGTGGGAAAAGTAAGGGTTGGACTGTTCACCAGGATGGAGCAGATTGGTGGAAGGGAGACGAACCGTGAACCAATTGCAAGGATGTGTCGCTTGAACGTTCGGCTTTCAGATAATGTCTGCGTTTGATTCGGACTTTCGGTTGTTCCTGAAAAACGTGACTTTCTGCATCGCCAACTCCACCACACTACCAGTGCCAGTGTGACGCGACACGCAGTAGGACATTTCTTGTAGTTGGTTCACGGAGTGTTCACGGTTCATCTCCCTCCCTTCCACCAATCTGCTCCATCCTGATGAACAGTCCAACCCTTACTTTTCCCACTGCAACCACAACGATCACCAACACACGACTGACATCAAGCTGGGTTTCCACCTAGATAAGTTCTTTTTTTCTTCTTTTTTATGTTTTGTCACAAGCCACGTCACCCCGCCCACCGTCTTTTGTTTGACCCACGCAAGTTCTCCACCACTACCACCCCGCCGTGCGAACTCCAAATTACCCCCACCATGCCGTTGCAACACGCAAGACGATGACGAGCTTGGCCTACTATGATAAGTTTTTTTTTTCTTTCTATTTTTCCCTATCGTTCTCATTGATGTGACAGACCACGTCACCGCTGCCTCGCCGTTTCACCATGCGTCAGCTCATGGCCCCCATCTCCCCCCATCCACGACCTCCACCACCAGTACCTCACCACGCGAAAGCCCCCAGAGCCATGTCACAACATGCAAGACCCACCACTCATGCAACTACGCACTTCTTTGAGTGAGTCTTTTTGTTTTTGTTGTTTGTCTTCTTTCGCTCATCGCCACCCCAACCATGCCATTTCGCCATCACGCCGCACCGTTACCCCAACATTACAGATGCCTCGTCGCAACCCAGGCCCCACTATGGCCACCCCAGCCACCCCGGCCCATGCCACGCCAACTATGCCACGCCACGACCACCCTGGCGCGACACTCACAATCCCTGGTGCAACACACAAGCCCTGGCACAACACCCACAAGCCCTGGCACAACACCCACAAGCCCCGACGCGACACCCACAAGCCCCAGCACAACACCCACAAGCCCCATCGCGACCCCAACGCAGCAAGACCTCACGACTCCCGTGGCCAGTAACACGGCCTGGCCCCGCATTCGCCACCCCCGCCCACTCCACCGCCACGCCGGTCCGCCGCGCACGAACCCGCCCCGACACCACTGCACCGCAACATAGCAAGTCCAGGCGCCACGTCACAACCTTGTCACTTGTGGCACCTTGGCTCGCTACTGTAGTACTAGTACCATGTATTTGTTTGATTTTTAATAAAATATTATTTTTATGCTGCAAATAATCATTATGTGACTAAGATGGATGACTAATATATGATATGATATGACAATATAATATGACATAATATGACACTGCAGTAGTAATTAACACTACAAATAGTTTTGTCTATTATTTATTCTAATAATAAAAATGATATTAAAATATTTTGGAACAGCTATATTCAACTTCAACTTGCCAACTTGTGCAACTTGCACTGGCTTTCTGCTGGCACACCAGCAAAAAAGTTGGAAGTTACCTGCGTTCTTACTGATGTGACCATAAAGAGCACACGAGCTGAGAGTAACAGTTAGTTGGTGAAGCGTGTCTTGTGGTGCTATGACTGGGGGTCGTTGTACAAGACCATAAGCCTGTTGGCGGGTGCCGTATACAGTACTTTGCAAGTTCCATTTTCTCAATGAGCGCAGAGCTTTCAGCTGGAAGGCCATAAAGATGAGGGTGACATGTTCCTATTGTAAGGCACGGTAGATATCATACTACAGCTACGGAAATGGATCAGGAAGCATCGAATGATTTCATGCATGTACAAGGCGGCCCATGGCTTCAACCATTTACTAGTTTACCAGATAAGCACTAAGTTGTTGAGCGCAGAACTAACAAGCGAGGAGTAAGAGCAAAGAGCTAATGGACAAGTTAACTTCAGAGGTGAAGGGAACTCTATTACAACTGCATACCTAATGGACAAGTTACTATAGAACGTCTATGAGCAAAGGTAATAAGAGAAGTAAAGAGAAAGGAACTTACACTTCAGAGGTGAAGGGAACTCTGAAGTGTAGAGGCGTAAACAGCAGTCCTTTTATACAGGACGCTTAGTAAGGATGGTCTGTGCGCACTGGTGACCCAAAACACAATACATGTGGTCTGTGCGCCAGAGGGAGAAATGCCATTGGAGGGCAGAGAACAATAGCTGCCTAAAGCAGATGATACCGGTATCTTAACTATAGAGAACAATAAGAGCCATATATGACTCTGACAATAAAGATAAACAAAAGCGGTCCGTATGAGTCCGGAGTGTCCAAAAGAGTCCATAAGGGACAGATACCGTATTTAGTATGTGGGCTGACACAATCAGATCCCACGAGACATGTGACTTATTCAGTCGCGTCTCAACATCCCTCCATGATTGGGACAGTCCATAATGTAAACATCAGAGGTGTGTTAAAGTTGAAGCTCTGAAGTAAGAGATTCTTGACTATAATATACAAGATGATAATCTTTTCAAGAGCCAGAATTTGTAGGCTCTCTGAGTCAAGATCCAACTCCTTCAGAGTTCTAAGAAGGGCTTTTCGTGGTTGTAAAAGACCCAAAGGAAGTCTGCAAAAGCTTCGCTTGCTTATTTGCAGTAACTCGACGTTCCTGAAGCCTCCTTCTGTTTAACCTCTTGAAGATCAGAGAACATGATGTGCTTTGTTACAGGACAATGTGACGTCCTTGTTGATAAACCAAGGATCGACGACCATTGACTGTGTGCTCAGCACGATGTTCCTGAGTCTTTACACCATTCCTAGATCAGTGACCATTTTGTCGAAGGGTTCTCTGGGCAGTGACTTGGTAAGTCCATCTGCAACCATTTCCCCTGTCGGAGTACGTATCAGGTCTATGACCTTGTTTTCTACATACTCCCTGACTACATGGTGTTTGATCAGGATATGTTTAGACCGTCTTCCAGTGACAGGGTTTAATGCTAGGTCTACAGCACCCTTGTTGTCACAGTGTAGGGGAATAGGGGAGGCAACCTCATACCCTAGTTCCCCAAGGAAGGTAGTGTACCACTGAGCTTGATTTGACGCCTCAGAGAGGCTCATGTATTCAGCTTCTGTGGTAGACTGGGCTATGGTCTTCTGCTTTCTGGTACACCATGAAATGGCTCCATTGGCAAGCAGGAAGACGTAACCTGAGGTGGAGTGCTTCTCTTCTTGATCTCCCCAAGAAGAGTCACAGTAGCCATGAAGGCCTTCTCCACCTGAGCCATTCCCTCCAGCATAGCGCAACGCATAGTCCTTAGTACTGATTAGATATGCCAGGACATATTTCGCTAGGCGTAGGTGCTGTGGCGAGGGGTTGGAAGCGAATTGGCTAAGGCGCGCAACAGCGAAGGATATATCAGGTCTGCTTCCAATCTGCGCATACAGCAGAGACCCAATTATCTGTTGATACTTCTTGATCTCAGAAGTAGAGGCCTGATCATCATATTTGATCAAGTGTGCCTCGGCGCCAGAGGGAAGAGGAGTATATACTGGGTTGGAATCTAACATTCCAAAGCGCTCGACCACTTCACGGATGTAATCTGCTTGGTTGATTTCCATGGTGCGGTTTGCACGGTCTCTGGTGATGTTAACACCTAGATAAGACTGGATTTCACCAAGATCAGTCATCTCATATCGACTTGATAGAGATGCTTTCAGATCATTGATCTTTGATAGGGAGCTCCCAAGTATAGTGATGTCATCTACATATAAGATCACGAATAGTGTATCACCCCCCTCTTGAAGATGATACACATATACTCCTGCATCAGAGTATGTCCGCGTGAAGCCTAGGTCACAGAGGACCCCATGGAATTGTAAGTTCCATGCGCGGGAAGCTTGTTTCAGGCCATAAAGGGCCTTCTGTAACCGGCACACAAGGTGCTCGGAGCCAGCTGTGACGAAACCGACTGGTTGCTCCATGTAAATTTCTTCCTCCAGTTCCCCATGAAGGAATGCCGATTTGACATCCATCTGGTGAATATGCCAATCTTCAAGCATGGCTAACGCAAGAAGGAGTCGTAGGGACTCAAAGCGGGCAACTGGGGAGAAAGTTTCGTCAAAGTCCACCCCCTCTAGTTGGGTGAACCCTTTTGCCACTAGCCTAGCACTGAAAGCGACCATCTGCTTTCTTTTTGAACACCCATTTACACTTCACCACCTTCCTATTAGCAGGAAGGGGTTCAAGTCTCCAGACATCAAGCTTACTGAGAGCATCGAGTTCATACTCGCACGCTTCAAGCCAATCAGTAGCTTGGTCAGACTCCATGGCCTGCTTATACGTTTGAGGTTCCTTGTAACCAGGGACCTCAGCGGCATTCAGCAAGTCCATCATTCCCAGCCTACTACTACCCTGCACGAAGTCATCGTCTTCCTCTTGTAGATAGCGAGGATTCGTGAATCGTACCCTTGTGCTCCGCCTGGGACGAATAGGCGAAGGTACCTGAGTGTTCCTGGGAGATCTAGGGGTTTCCCTAGGAGGAGACACTTCCCGATTAAAGTTCGGGGCAGGTATAGGCGCGGAGACTACCGGAGGCCTAGAAGAGCGGGTGCGAGGGCGCGCAGGAGTAGTTGGTAGTGGGGCTTGGGAAGGGGGAGTGTGATATATTGTCTGGTCTGCCGGGGCAGGTGTGATGTTAGGGGGTGTGAGAGGGGTGCTAGGCTGTTGAGTTGCTGCAGGTACCATTGGTGGTAATATGAAGACTGGTGTAGTCTGTGGTACTGCAGGGGCAACAGCTGGTGTAGGCGGGCCAGGCACTACAAAGAAAATCTCACCACCATCGGTTCCCCTTGAAGGTTCACCGGAGGAGGGAGCTGGAATGGATGGTGTGGAGTGACGGGCCAGGTCACTCAGGGATGGGAAGGTGTCTTCATCAAATGTAACATCTCGTGAAGAGATGAAGCACCGGCTATGTCTATCCCAGAGTTTGTAACCCTTTGATAAGGGTTCATAGCCCACAAACACGGCTTCCTTTGACTTAGGATCTAGTTTGCGCCGGTTGTGTTCGGGTACATGATAGTAGGCTTTGCAGCCAAATACTCTAAAGTAAGAGACATCTGGGACTGTACCATCCCAGAGCTCTAGCGGAGTTTTCCACTGATTAGAACGAGTGGGAGTGCGATTGTATATATGCGCAGCAGTATGAACTGCTTGTTCCCAAAAGCCGAGGCTAAGGCCTGCATGGTGAAGCATGCTAGTGCCTTTTTCCATAACCGTATGGTTAAATCGCTCGGCTCTCCCATTCTGTTGTGGAGAATAAGGCATTGTGAGCATATGCTCGATTCCTGCTTCCTCAAGTATGTGCTTAAGATCGTTGTTGACATACTCGCCACCACGGTCCGAGTGTAAGGATTTGATGGGCTTATTTAGTTGTTTTTCAGCCCACGCCTTGTAGTGTAGGAAGGCGTCCTTAAACTGGTCCTTTGATTTCATAAAGATGATTACTGCAGCTTTGGAGTAGTCATCTATGAACGTGGCGAAGTATTTGTTGCCCTGAATAGAATTGCTCTGTATGGGGCCAACAAGGTCACTGTGTACTGACTTCAAGGGGTTCCTTGGCACGTTTGGAGGAAGGTGGGAAGGGTAGACGGGTGGATTTGCCGACTTCGCAGCCATGGCAAAGCCCGTCTTCCACAGGGGAATCATTAATTTTGAGTCCTTTTACAGACTCTTGAGCATATCTCTTTAGCGCATCTTTAGACATATGTCCCATGCGCTGGTGCCAGACATCAAGGCTAGCAGATGCAGGTGCTCGGACTGAATTTATGTAGTGTCCGTCTAACCAATAGAGGCCAGAAGCCTTGTGTCCTTCCGCAATGGTTTCCCCATTGTGCCTAATGGCAAAGGATGTAGCGTCAAAACTAACTATAGCACCCTTTTCTGCTAGGGCGCTGGTGGACAGAATACGCGAATGCGTGTTGGGGAGGTGGAGCACATTTGATATTTTGAGGTTGAAACCTCGATTGGTGCGGATAGTAACGGTACCCGTGCCAATACTCTTGAGTAGAGAGCTGTCACCAAGGAGGACTTCAATACCTTCGTGAGTGGTATAGGTGTCGTAGTCCTCAATGTGTGGGGTAAAATGTGCTGATGCTCCACTGTCCATCATCCATCTTGACGCTATTTGAGTGTGGTTTGCACTCATCATGTAAAGGGAAACCTGAGGTACCTCATGTACCTCCTCTATTTTGCCAGAGCCATTGACTATAGTAAATAATCGGCTCTTTGGTACAGGTATGCTATTGGCCGCAGCAAACCTGTTTGCCGGAATGGAGTCCGGCGCCTCAGATATGGTATTCTGAGCAGCTTTCCCTCGCTGCCCAGCCCTCCCTTTCTTAGCATTCTCTTGGTCCCGTTTGAGTTTGTAGCAGTCTGGCTTTTTATGGCCAGCCCGCTTGCAATAGTGGCAGATTATGTCCGGAGACACAGAGCTGCCTGCCTGCGACACGTGATCGCGTGGAGGCTGATGTTTGATGGGGGCTATCTTGGTAAAAGATGCCGGGGGACCAGAGATGCGTGATTCCTCATTGATGAACCTATTGATGAGGTCCTGAGGTACGAGGTTGGCAGGGGGGCCAGAGGCAAGGATCGTGCCTGCTATGGTGCTGTAGGAGGGGGGTAGTGCGTCTAAAAGTATAAAGGACATTTGCATGTCCGAGACGGGCATCCCATTCTCCACGAGGGTGTTCCTCAGGTCCAGCATTTTTTGGAGCTGAGGTAGGAAGGGGCTACCTTCCTGAAGCTTGGTATTTGCCAAGCCCACCCACAAATTAAAGGTGGCCATAGAGCCGACCTGACCATAGAGGTGATCTAGCTGCTGGTATTTGTCATGGACGCTTGGGTACAGCGCCATGGATTGAATACCAGAGAGGACCTCCGATGTCACAGATAAAAATAGGAGGCCAGTGATGACCTCTTCCTGCCTTTCCCATAGGGCCATGATGGCCAGCCCTGCATCTGTAGGACCTGTGGGTCCTGCTTGTCCTGCAGGGAGTACTGGGTGGTGGGGAACAGTGCCCACATTTGAATGGGTGAGGTGGCGCCTGCACCCGTTCATTAGCATGAGGGAGGAAAAGGTTGACGACCATGTCTGCCAATTGGTTCCATCCAACTTGGCGAGGGTGACGGACGGAGGGAATACAAGGTGGAAAGACATTTGAGATGTTTTTGTAAATCTGGTTCCGAGGAGCAGTCAGAACCAGCCCAGATCTTGGTAGGGAAAGATAAAGTCCTGCCATAGGAGCGCTATAACTCCATAACACTTAGAGTGTCATGCCTCAAGTTTGTGCGACTTGGATTTGTACTATAGTAGTGGAATCATTTTTATGATGGCTGCCTTATACTGTAGTCTCCTAGGCCCAAATGTTACTAAGGGCGGATAGTCATGCGCGACGCCGTAGGTTTCGAGCAAGAAGGATCAGAGGAGCATTGTCCGGCGAAGGACGCTCCAAGTCCATCTCTAGCCTAGTAGCATGAAGGCTGGGGCTACCCAAGAACTATAGTAAAGGGTAGTACCCTAGAGAGGAGCCAACAGCGAATTCCAGAAGTGATGATAGGGATCAACTCCCATAACAATCACAACTGTCGTCTGTGGAGTCTCTAGACAGACCATTAAGGGTCTTAGTACTAAGTAGCTAGAATAGTGATACATGCCATGCAGCGAATCCTGCACAAGGGGAGCGAATACTTCTCCTGGCAGAGGTCTACTCATAGCTACTGTGTAAATATCATTTATAGTATAGTAGCGTCTCCTAGTTGTATCAGAGGGAAGGACTTCTGGGTTTGACTATTAACCAGGCCTTCACACCCCTTAAAGTGACCCAGGTATTAACCGAGTATCACCCAACCATTTGAGAGGCTTATAGCCGCAAGGGTCTTCCCCTCTTGGCCTATGAAAGCACTTCCGGACGAAGACCGGGAAAAGAAGATATAGTAGGAGTAGTGCGCACAGAGGAATTTGAGGTCATAGTAAGACCTCTCATGAGAACCTCCTTAGGAGGCTAGCCAAAATGGCGCATGACAAAGTCATGGTGGACGAGAAAGGGTGTGTCGAAAAAATGGTAGAGGATGCTCACTGAAGATGTGAAGACGACAAGAATGTGGTCGGCTGAGAGAGCAAGGTGACACAAGTAGATCTGTTTAAAAAACGCGAGTTAGTTATTAGGCGTCAGGGCCCATAACCTGTTGAGCGCAGAACTAACAAGCGAGGAGTAAGAGCAAAGAGCTAATGGACAAGTTAACTTCAGAGGTGAAGGGAACTCTATTACAACTGCATACCTAATGGACAAGTTACTATAGAACGTCTATGAGCAAAGGTAATAAGAGAAGTAAAGAGAAAGGAACTTACACTTCAGAGGTGAAGGGAACTCTGAAGTGTAGAGGCGTAAACAGCAGTCCTTTTATACAGGACGCTTAGTAAGGATGGTCTGTGCACACTGGTGACCCAAACACAATACATGTGGTCTGTGCGCCAGAGGGAGAAATGCCATTGGAGGGCAGAGAACAATAGCTGCCTAAAGCAGATGATACCGGTATCTTAACTATAGAGAACAATAAGAGCCATATATGACTCTGACAATAAAGATAAACAAAAGCGGTCCGTATGAGTCCGGAGTGTCCAAAAGAGTCCATAAGGGACAGATACCGTATTTAGTATGTGGGCTGACACAATCAGATCCCACGAGACATGTGACTTATTCAGTCGCGTCTCAACATAAGTAAATAGTAAACACTATAAACAGTTTAATATGTGATGCGAAATTTTTTCTCGAAGATGGCAGGACCCTGAAGCCGTCTCTTTATAAATAGAAAGCTTGCGATGGGTTCCGCCTTCGTAGATGGCCGTGGGTGGAAAAAGTTACTCAACGGAGATAGAGTTCCTCATTCCCCATGATAGCCAGGCGAAGGTCATCTGTGCGATTACCTGCACCTCGAGACCGGTGCACAACACCACAAAACTGGTTGGACGGGCGAATTCTGCCAGTGGTGGTGATTCGAGCCGCGACCATGTGTGAACAACAAGTAGGTGTGCTGCCACGGGTCAAAGGATTCCACAAGTCGAGAAGCTGCGTCACGTCGACAGATCCGTGCTGCCGTTGGGCCGACGTCCTCCACAGGGCGAGAGTGATGATCAGCACTGATTCACCGAACAGGTGTCGGCGCGCAGGTCTGCACCGCGTAGTCTATTTGCCAGTCGAATAGCTCGCACGTCACACTGAGGCCGAACTTGAGAAAATTAGTCGCCCATTGATCGACGGTCCCCACCCGCTACAGTTCGAGGCCATATTGGAGACATGGGCCCCTTCTGCTACCCGGACAGCAGGAAGAAAGACACAGCCGCCCCGGGTCATTGGTACTGAACTGTACTACGAGAGGCAGAACGCAAAGTGGTGTTGACGAGATGGTTGTAAATATGTCATAATGAATTTTGCAATGAAACTTAGTAAGACTGTAGTAATCGAACGTGATAGAAACGAGTCTGGTTGTCTCATATTGGCTGAGCCTGAGGCCTGAGGTTGCAAGAAAGCAAGGAGCCAACAAAGCTTGCCAGGGTTTGTTATCATATCTACGATTTGGTATCGATTGAGCTTGAGTTGAGTTGAGATGGTGTCCGATGTTCAAGGGTCTAGGACGACAACACCGGTGTCTCCAAGGTTCTCTTCGGTCGTTGTCGACACGCTTTCTTTCCGCCGAGCCTGCCACTCACAACCCTCACTCTCACCACCATGCTGCCACTTCCACCCCACCCACCTCCGGCTTACTCGCAGCGTCCCTCACCTCTGTCTCTTCCTTAGTCTTCCTCCAGCTCTTCTCAAGAATTTTCACCTTCGTTCTCAACCAGGCCCTCATGCGCCTTGCCGCCCCGCAAACTTTCGGCACCGTAACAGTGCAATTCGAGCTACTGCTCTCGATCACCGTCTTCCTGTCCCGCGAGGGCGTGCGCACCGCCCTGCTGCGCCAGCGGAAGACCGTGCCGCCCGACCTCGCCCGCAATATCGCGCTCCTACCGGCCTACGTTGGTACGCCGATCGCCGTGGCCCTTGCCGTCCTGTATTCCGCGACCAGTGCCTCCGCCGTGCGCGCCCAGCAGCACTTCCACCTTAGCGTGTCGATCTACGCATTCGCCGCAGCCCTCGAGCTCGCCACCGAGCCGCTCTACATCTGTGCGCAGAACGAACTGCGCGTGGATGTATGCGCGCGCACGCGGAGGGAGCTGCCGTGTTCTCGAAGACCCTCGCCACGTTCCTGGGACTTGCGTTCGCTCCACCAGCACGGGCGCTCGTCGCTTTCGCTGTGTGACAGGCTGCCTACGCCCTCGCCACGTTCGCGGTCTTCTGGAACTTTGGTGGGTGGTCAACACGATATGTCCTGCGTAGGGTTACGCTAGGTGACCATGGCCAGTGAGTTGCTTATTCTCTTGCGCCGACCTCTAACAACGTCGCCGATGCTGATCAATTTGTAGCAAGAAGGGCGCATACTTTGATCAGGAACTGCTACATCTCTCTGGCGCTATGACTGCCCAGTCGGTTGTGAAGTATTTCCTCACAGAGGGAGACAAGCTACTCATATACCGTTTCAGTCCGCTGGCAGACCAAGGTGGCTATGCCATCGCATCCAACTACGGTTCGTGGCAGCGCGTCGCGGGGTCGTTTACATCTACTTAATACCAACAGGCTCGCTCGTCGCGCGCGTCTTGTTCCGACCCATCGAAGAGACTTCACGCACCTTCTTCTCCAAATCTCTGTCTTCCTTCCCGTCATCATCGTCCAGTGAGAACGACTAAGAGGCGTTGCAGACCGCCGTCGAATTGCTGTCAACCCTCCTCTTCACACCAACAGACCTCTGCGCCGCGCATACTGCGCGCTTTCCGGTTCTACCTCCCCGCGATGGCATATAACGGTGTGCTCGAGGCGTTCCTCGCGTCCGTATGCACGCCTGCGCGCCCAGAGCCGCATGGTGGCCGCCGCCTCCGCCGCGCTGATCGCCACCGCGCTTGCAGGGGCCCGGGTGATCGGCGCCGGCGACGCAGCACTCGTCTGGGCCAACACCGCAAGCATGGCCGTGTGTGCGCTGTACGCCTGGCGCTTCGCACGCAGGTTCTGCAAGGCCCGCGCCGTGCCCCACCGCCAACGAGAGACCGAGCGCGCGCTAGGGCTCGCCGCGCTGCCCCCCCCCCGCTCGGCGTGCTCGTAGCGTTTGCGGCTGCTGCAGTCTGCACGCGCTGGAGCGCCGCTGCGCATGCAGATGTCCGGCTGTCGCTGTGGGCGCAGCGCTGGCACATTGCGCTGGGCGGTGCTTGTCTCGTCGTGTGGTGCGTTCCATTCCCCTTTCCCATTGTTTTCGCGCCGTGCGAGTGAGACCGTTCATTGACGACGATGCTGACGCTGGTCTTTAGCTACATCTTGGAGCAGCGCCGGTTCTTGAGGACGATCGCGGTTTTGAGGAGCCGGAAGTGACGAGGATGTGAGTGCGGGAAGGCTTGCGCTGGGCGCGCGCATGGGCGGTGTGAGGGCCGAGCGTTCGAGATGTTCTGGGCCGAGTCCTTGGACTGTCGTTTGCACTCTTACAGATCTGGCCAGTCATTTCGAGTCATTTTATTAGCAAGAGGTTGAGCGTCTCAGAGAAGTCCCTACAAAATTGAAGACGAAGAGAAGGATGTCCGCTCAGTCGGTCGCCCCGGAATCCTTATTATCTATTTTTGAAGGATGGCTCCCGGTGCTGTCCTACCTCGTTGACAGGCTCAATCTCTCGCGTACAGTACCGTCTTGCAAGTGGCAGCTACGAGGCTTCCGGCGCCCGTGTAGTGTTGCCGCGAGTCGATGCGGTCCGAGTCGAGTTGGCAACTCGACGCTAACTCTAACTCGGGAGTTCACACCGGTGCAACTCGGGAGTTCAGTGCAAGACGTGAACCAATGGGAAGCCTTCAATTCTGAAGGTTCCCACGCCCCTTCTGCCCCGCGTCTTTAGGCAGAACTGTACTCGCGGAAATTATAGTATATACAAGCCGCAACCCAGGTACTACCACCGGGCCCATCCATACTATGCAAGAAATCCAGAACTTCATCTGTTTTCCTGAGAGAAATGAGCTCATTAATTGCTGCCACTGTTGCACTTTCGAATCTGTTCTGCTAGTCAAGTCCATTTTGCTGATGGCTTTTGGCCCACGTTCACGCGCAGCGGTACTAACCTTCCGCTTGGCAACTCAGAAGGTAGGTGCGTCAAAAGTGACTGGAGGGAGGGGTGAATAGCCAGGGATAGGTTGCCGTGCTGAGGTCCTGGGGCGGCACGCATAGGTGTTAGACTGGCTATGTTACGATTGACGTACCGGGCCCACAGTTTCACCCACACTCGCATCGTCGCGACATGGTGCCCCTCCACCATGTCTATCTGCTCCATCGCACCAGGCGCACAGCACCCCCCTAGCGCAGAGAAGCTAGCTGGGCCGAACCAGAAGAAAAGGATGCCGACCTGTCGATGCACTGCAGTGCGCCAGTGCGCTCTTCCTCCAGCGCTGAGGGCCTCGGGGACGACTGCGAGGCGATGGCCAACATGGGTGCCGGCGCATGGCCTTTCCCATCCTCCGATGATTTCACCGTTGGCTGACAGCATCCGCCACCATGCACGCACGACGCCCCGTCCGCTGTGTCAGAACAAGCTTCTGTCAGGAGCAGCAATACGAAAGAGCACAACATCCGCACGCTACCCAAGTTCGTCGGCGAGGCGTTTTGCTGCAAAGTGCTTGCGCAGTGGCCGCAGATGTTCTGCTCTTGAATCTGTTTCGTCTGTTCTTTTTCCTCGCTGGCCGTGAGCTCCTGATAACACGATGTCACTGTAGTGGCGGCGAGAAGGGGATTAGCTACATGCGGAGGGGTCTAGAATGGAGACTGACGATGCATCGCTCCCGCCTCTGGGGGAACGCCTTGTCTGTGTTCTTATCAACGAGCTCCAGCGGGCTGAGCAGACGATAAATTACTTTCGATGAGGGAGAAAAAAGCAAAAAAAAAAAAAAAAAAAGTCACCTAAGGGCCCTTGAGCGAGGCATGAAGCTTAGAGGCTTAGTGAAGAGTGAGCGACTTGAAGTATTTGCTGTGTGAGCTCAGGACGGTGTCTGGAATGAAGCCGATGATCGTGGATAGTACCTTGAAGGATAGCTGCCCCGCTGAAGTGTGGGCTGTGAAGCAGGATATCTGCAGTTTTGCAGATCGAGGCAAGAGTAAAAGCCACCCGCATGAAACCGTGACGGAAGAAAGAGCACACGCCAAGGCACACGCACCATCATAGTTTTCCGAACGTTTTCGTTTTCAGGGCTCCAAGTCTTTGCTGATTAGAGTATATTCATTCACTATTATGGTACAGAGTATACTATAGACTACAAAAAGTCGTTACTTGGTAAAGGAATGGAGATTTACCAAGTATACAAGCAAAGGGAATTTTTGCGGGGCATTTTTGGGGCCAACTCCCGAGTTGCACCGGTGTGAACTCCCGAGTTAGAGTTGCTCCGAGTTCGGTCCGAGTTAGAGTTCACACCGGTGTGGACTCTAACTCGCGGCAACACTACGCCCGTGTCAGCCAGTTTCCGCCCCCGACACTCGGCCTCCGTGGTGAGTCACAGTAAGGTACCTGTATCTGATCGAATGGCTAGCCTCTCATCCGAGCCACCATCAACAACCAAGGTGCTGAAATTTTATTCTTGGTTTTATTCGGCCTTACCTTACTACAAGCGCGATTGGTACTACTCGCTACTCAGCTCACGGAGATGCCTGGGGGATACCTTTGCGAGTGATTTGAATGTGCCAGGCGCAAACTGGTATTGTAACAATCTGGCAGGGGACGAAGAGATATGTCAAAATGAAACACTTTGGTTTCCATCACAAATTTACGTAAACCTTGTCCTATACAATTAATCTTTTTGGGTGATGCCATGCCAAGTCCTGGACCTAGGCGAGCCTGTAGACATGAGAATCCGAATTTGACTTTGAACATGAATTTAATCCGCTGATTTCAAGCAACGTGTTGATTTGTTTCCGTTTGAGGGTAAATTCGGTGTGTGCTGCGACGGGAACGACCGCATTCTCTACTTCAAAATATCTACTGTATGTCCTGCCAGTGGCCCCCTTTTTAGTTCTCGCGCGGTACGTACGATCTTTCACTGCCACTTTCCTACCAACTGTTCTCATCTCTCTCGATAACCCTCGTCCCCATTGACGTCACTAGCATTTGAGGCCTGGGGTTTAAAGCTTAAAGATCACCAACCCTCTCCTCTGTCGACACTCCGCTCATAGCGTTCCGGCCAGTAGGCTAATCGATCTGCTGCCTCACTTGGCAGCAGAGGTGCCGCCCTCTATCTACATCCATGGGGATAATATGGCAACTGTTGCTGTCTGGCCTGAATGCCGTGGCTACGTACGTCCCTATCTCTATAGAAGTCGTGTACTGAAAGAGAGGCTTTACTTGTTCGTGCGGGCGGCATCTAGCTGGCGTTACTCCATGATAGGTGAGCACGTCATTTTCTTGTGCCGTCCAATGTTGACCAACCAACAAACACCATTCTAGCTGCTTGTACGTTCCCATCGCATCCCGTTGGTGTATCCTGATGATTGGTCCCCTAGACGTCGTCTGCTTCTATGATTGGGTCATATCGTGCGTCGAGTCTTAATGCCTCATTAATTTTCACCCGGAATGCTTATTCGACTTCGGTGTTTAGACTTGACCAGGAAGTCGCCCTTGTAACCACATACTCTCGTCTTCATCTACCGGGGGGTGGCTGATTGATTACTGCAATTGTTGACTTCCAGATATACCCTGCTCCGTGGAATGGGGTGAAAGCTGCATATCTATTTTGTCGCTATTACCCAATGGCCATCGCACCGTTCCACTTATGGGGTGTTGTCGGTAACCATGAGAAACACGTTTGCGAGTCATACTATCATGTCCTTTATGCCTGTGCCATGCCTACGGTGCGCTCACTCGTACTTGCCATCTGATCTTCCTCACGATTTGATTATAGTTATTGTCAGCACAATGTAAGCGTGACTAGGTCCATGTGGTTTACAAGCTTAATCACACTCGTGTCGGTTGTGTCCTCAGTCATTCTGATGTTGCGTACGTACGCGTTTTCTGGGAGGAAAACAGGGGTTCTCGCCGCTCTTTCGGTCACCTACTTGGGTCTTGTCGGTGTTATTATTTGGGTGCTGAGCAAAGAGTTAACCCGTCTGTGCCGAAGACCTTGTTTATGAAGGAGCATTCCTGACTCTTCGATGGAATCATAGTGGCGCCTTTGTTCTTGTTCACCAAACGCAACGCCTGTTTCGCTATTTCGGATGAACCGAATATCACAGTACTGGCGGCCAATGCATTGCACGGGACCAGAGTACCGACACCTATTGCCTATCATATGGGAGTGAGTCTTGGACTTTGGCGCATTTGTCTGATTATACTGACATGAGAGTCCTTCTTGGCTCAGATGATCTCTGTACGATGTCACTTATCATTTGCTATCACCTTGGCCGAACCAACCTTCTACTAGGTACTCGCGACCTTTTTCGATTTCCTCAATATGTTCGTCGTGCTTTGGGTGGGTCTGACGACCGTTTTCTTGTCCACGTGGGTGGTGACCGTAGTAAATCGATACAGCACTGGGTTCGGGGGCGTGATAACTTCGGCCTGCTAGGCAAGAGTTTTCTGAGACAAGGCAAGTTTCTATTTGCATCGACGCTGTCTGGCGTTATTTATTTGGTTGTGGTCACGCAGGGATGCTGGTCTACGTCGTCATGACTGCCTTGAACACGTTGGCAATTTGTGCTTTTCTCAGGTTAGTCGTCAACGATCATCCAGACCGCAGTCAACCAACTAGGTCTTGCCATAGCACATACCTGGTGCGCCATGGTCTTGCTGCTACTTCTTTGTTTGCGTACATTCTGCCCTCCGCTCTGGTGATCCAATTTCTCTCCCACCTGCCACGTTCACTTTGTTGATTATTGTCGGTTCTCTTTCCAGGCATGTCGGTTGTAAGTGTCACGCACGCCTTCTGCAAAGTGCTTACTGGTTCAAACGTGTTCTTTTTTATAGAGTGCTGATGCTGCGCCAGACAGCGTCTCCGACCGAGACGAAACTCCGTCTCGAATACTCACACATGGTCGACGACGCCCTTGAGATGATTGCGGTGGATCGGTGTCCTGAGGAGATGTCGGAGGGCTTCACACTGTCCATCTCGACGGATGCTGAAGCTCAGCATAGATGTGCCGGGGCCTGCCCCCTTCCGAGGTGTACCATAAGAAGCACACGAGTCGGGAACGGTTAATCGGTGCACGCTCGTGTGGTGCTGTAGCCTGAGGCCGTCGTGCAAGACCATAAACGTGTCGGTGGTCGCCGTGGACTGTACTTCGCAAGCCCCAGCTTCCCGATAAGTGAGGAATTTGATACTGTGCCCTCACGTGTGCAACATCTCGACATTCACGAACCGACCGCACTTCAAGTGCAGGTCCTTGCGCTTTCAGATGTTGAATGCCTGAGTACACCGAATCCGCGTGCGTAGGTAGAAGAGATGAGATACGAGCAGGAACTCGTAACACGATCATTTGGTTTCTTGGCATCCTGATACTTGTTTTCAGACACTTAGTTTATGCGTGTGATCAGGGACAATCCCTGTTGCCTCATGTCGTTACTATTCGCTTTGTTACACATCTACCTATGGTCCTTATGACGTATTTATGTACGCCTTACGCACACCTGGCACCCCAGCTGTTTATCTTACTCTGGTGTGCCAGATTTCCCTAACACTCAGGCTGCACTGTTGCATCGGTTATTGGCTTTGTCTGTAAACTGAATTGACAAGATCTTACTGTGAGTTTCGAATTAGTTTATTCGAGTACCTCTGCGCATTGGGGTGCAAGTCTCTTGAGGCTCGTGCTGGGGCCTAACAAGCCTTGCTCGACTCGTGCCGCAGACCCCAGCAGGTGTGGTCCTCACAAGAGCACATGGCCGTATCATCCATGAGGGCAAAATCCATTGTGAGCCTTCTGTTAGCAATATTTACTGTTAATAAAGTATAGTGTATAATACTATTACTACTATCTTGACCGTTTTAGTGCCCATGAAACAACTCGTTCCCTCCACCATAGCCGCAACTTTCCATATGTAACGTCTGCATGATTATGGCACCACAACATGTCTCTCGTACCTTCGTGACCCTCCAGTAGAAGATTCCCCGCTCATTGGGAAGCTGGGGCTTGCGAAGTACAGTCCACGGCGACCACCGACACGCTTATGGTCTTGCACGGCGGCCTCAGGCTACAGCACCACACGAGCGTGCACCGATTAACCGTTCCCGACTCATGTGCTTCTTATGGTATACCTCGGAAGGGGGCAGGCCCCGGCACATCAATGCTGAGCTTCAGCATCCGTCGAGACGGAGAGTGTGAAGCCATCCGACATTTCTTCAGGACACCGACCCACCGCAACCATCTCAAGGGCGTCGTCGACCATGTGTGAGTATTCGAGACGGAGTTCCGTTTCGGTCGGAGACGCTTTCCGGCGCAGCATCAGCACTCTAAGAAACGCGAAACGTTTGAACCAGCAAGCACTTTGCAGAAGGCGTGCATGACACTTACAACCGACATGCCTGGAACGAGAACCGACAATAATCAACAAAGTGAACGTGGCGGGTGGGAGAGAAATTGGATCACCAGAGCAGAGGGCATAATGTGCGCGATCAAAGTACTAGCAGCAAGACCATGGGACACCAGGTTTGAGCTATGGTGAGACCTAGTTGGTTGACTGCGGACTGAATGATCGTTGGCGACGTCTTACCTGAACACAGCAAGAAGTGACAACGCGTTCAAGGCAGTCATGACGACGTAGACTAGCATCCCTGCGTGACCACAACCATATAAATAACGCCAGACAGCGTCGATGCAAATAAAGGCTTGCCTTGTTTCAGAAAACTCTTCCCTAGCGGGCCGAAGGAATCACGCCCCCGAACCCAGTGCTATATCGATTTACTATGGTCATCATCCACCTGGACAAGAAACCGGTCGTCAGACTCACCCAAAGCACGACGAGCATGTTGAGGCAATCGAAGAAGGTCGCGAGTACCTAGCAGAAAGTTGGTTCGGCCAAGGTGATAGCAAACGATAAGTGACATGATGACATCGTACAGAGATCATCTGAACCAAGGAGGATTCTCGTGTCAGTACAATCAAACAAACGCGCCAAAGTCCAAGACGCACTCCCACATGATAGGCAATGGGTGCCCGTACGACATTCCCCTGTAGTGTACTGGCCACTACTACTGCGACATTCGGTTTATCCGAAATAGCGAAACAGGCGTTGCGTTTGGTGAACAAGAACAAAGGCGCCACTATGATTCCATCGAAGAGTCAGGAGTGCTCCTTCATAAACAAGGTCATCGGCACAGACGGGATAACTCTTTGCTCACTACCCAAATAATAACGCCGGCAAGACCCAAGTAGGTGATTGAAAGAGCGACGAGAACCCGTGTTTTCCTCCCAGAAAACGCGTACGTACGCAACATCAGAATGACTGAGGACATAACCGACACGAGGGTGATTAAGCTTGTAAACCACTTGGACCTAGTCACGCTTACATTGTGCTGACAATAACTATAATCAAATCGTGAGGAAGATTAGGTGGCAAGTAATACGAGTGAGCGCACCGTAGGCATGGCACAGGCATAGAGGACATGATAGTATGACTCGCAAACGCGTTTCTCATGGTTACCGACAAGACCCCATAAGTGGAACGGTGCGATGGCCATTGGGTAATAGCGACAGAATAGATATGCAGCTTTCACACCGTTCCAAGAAGCGGGGTATATCTGTGAGTCAACAATTGCAGTAACTAATCAACCACCCCTCGGTAGATGAAGGCGAGCGTATGTACTTACAAGGGCGACTTCCTGGTCAAGTCTAAACCCCGAAGTCGAATAAGCATTCCGGGTCAAAGTTAATGAGGCATAAAGACTCGACGCACGATATGACCCAATCATAGAAGCAGACGACGTCTAGGAGACTAATCATCAGGATACACCAGCGGGCGGTTCAAAGACGAAAGAAAAGAAAGAAAAGATACACCAGCAGGATGTGATGGGAACGTACAGGCAGCTAGAAATAGCTTGCTTGGTCAACATTGGACGGCACAAGAAAATGACGTGCTCACCTATCATGGAGTAACGCCAGCTAGATGCCGCCAGCACGAACAAGTAAAGCCTCTCTGTCAGTACACGACTTCTACAGAGATAGGGACGCACGCAGCCACCGCATTCAGGCCGGGCAGCAACAGTTGCCGTATTATCCCCATGGATGTAGATAGAGGACGGCACCTCTGCTGCCAAGTGAGGCAGCAGATCGATTAGCCTACTGGCCGGAACGCTATGAGCAGTGTGCCGACAGAGGAGAGGGTGATCTTTAAGCTTTAAGCCCCAGGCTTCAAATGCTAGTGACGTCAATGGGGACTAGGGTTATCGAGAGATGAGAACAGTTGGTGGGAAAGTGGCAGTAGCAGATCGTACGTACCGCGCGGCGCGCAAGAACTGAAAATGGGGGCAGGACATAGATATTTCAAGATTTTTCGAAGTAGAGAATGCCGTCGTTCCCGTCGTAGCATACACCGAATTTACATTCAAACGATAACAAATCAACACTTCAACTAGTGCATCATCCTAGTGCCATGAATCGGGCCCGGTTCGGTCCGGTCCTGTCCGTCCACCCGCCCATCCCGGTCTTGCTCTCGGAGCACTTGCCATAACACCCGCGGTCGTACACATCCTTAGTTACTGTAAAGGTACCGAAGGATTCTCATCATTCTCTGGACTCTCTGGACTGTTGCTTCAAATCAGCAGATCAAATTCAGGTTCAAATTCAAATTCGGATTCTCATGACATGCATTACAGTACTAGTACATGCTAAAACTTCATGCTAAAACGTCACAAGCTCGCCCAGGTCCTGGACTTGACACATGCGCGGCTCATGCGCAGTCGCGCACGGCATCAGCCAAAAAAAAATTTGTATAGACAAGGTTTACGTAAATTTGTGATGGGAACCAAAGCGTTTAGTTTTGACATCTCTTCGTCCCCTGCCAGATTGTTACAATCCCAGTTTGCGCCTGGTACATCCAAATTACTCGCACAGGTATTCCCCAGGCATCCCCGTGAGCTGAGTAGCGAGTAGTACCAATCACGCTTGTAGTCATAACTTGAAGGTAAGACCGAATAACACCATGAACAAAACTTGTGCTTGGTCAGCACCTCGGTTGTTGATGGTGGCCTTGATGGTGGCTCGGATGAGAGGCTAGCCATTCGATCAGATTCAGGTAACTTACTGTGACTCACCACGGAGGCCGAGTGTCGGGGGCGAAAACTGGTTGACAACAGGCGCCGGAAGCCTCATAGCTGCCACTTGCAGACGGTACACTAGAGATTGAGCCTGTCAACGAGGTAGGACGGCACCAGGAGCTATCCTTCAAAAATATGAAATAAGGATTCCCGGGCGACTGACTGAGCACGGATATCCTTCCCTCCGTCTTCAATTTTGTAAGGACTTCTCTGAGACGCTCCACTTCTTGCTAATAAAATGACTCGAAACGACTGGCCGGATCTGTAAGAGTGCAAACGACAGTCCAAGGACTCGGCCCAGAACATCTCGAACCCTCGACTCTCACACCGCCCACGAGTGCCCAGCGCAAGCCTTCCCGCACACACATCCTCGTCACTTCCGGCTCCTCTTCAAAACTGCGATCGTCCTCAAGAACCGGCGCCGCTCCAAGACGTAGCTAAAGACCAGCGTCAGCATCGTCATCAACAAACGGTCTCACTCGCATGGCGCGAGAACAATGGGAAAACGGAACGGAACGCACCACACGACGAGACAGACGCCGAGACAAGCACCGGCCAGCGCAACGTGCCAGCGCTGCGCCCATAGCGACAGCCGGACATCTGCATGCGCAGCGGCGCTCCAGCGCGTGCAGACTGCAGCAGCCGCAAACGCTACGAGCACGCCGAGCGGGGGGCGCAGCGCGGCAAGCCCTAGCGCGCGCTCGGTTTCTCGTTGGCGGTGGGACACGGCGCGGGCCTTGAAGAACCTTCGTGCGAAACGCCAGGCGTACAGCGCACGCACGGCCATGCTTGCGGTGTTGGCCCAGACGAGTGCGGCGTCGCCGGCGCCGAACACGCGTGCGCCTGCAAGCGCGGTGGCGATCAGCGCGGCGGAGGCGGCGGCCATCATGCGGCTCTGGGCGCGCAGGTCCGCAGGCGTGCATACGGACGCGAGGAACGCCTCGAGCACACCATTGTATGCCATCGCGGGGAGGTAGAACCGGAACGCGCGCAGTATGCGCGGCGCGGAGGTCTGTTGGTATCGCGGAGGCAGCACCAATGCGGTTGCTAGCGGCAAGTACGGCGGGCCGAAGACGACGAGGAGAAGGAGGAAGTGTGTGAAGAGGAGGAGGAGGGTCGACAGTAATTCGACGGCGGTCTGCAGCGCCTCTTGGTCGTTCTCACCGGAAGACGATGACGGGGAGGAGGACAGAGATTTGGAGAAGAAGATGCGTGAAGTCTCTTCGATGGGTTGGAACACGACGCGCGCGACGAGCGAGCCTGTTGGGTATTAATTAGATGTAAGCGACCCCGCGACGCGCTGCCACGAACCGTAGTTGGATGCGATGGCATAGCCGCCTTGGTCTGCCAGCGGACTGAGACGGGATATGAGTAGCTTGTCTCCCTCTGTGAGGAAATGCTTCACAACCGACTGGGCAGTCATAGCGCCAGAGAGATGCAGCAGTTCCTGATCAAAGTACGCGTCCTTCTTGCTACAAATTATTCAGCATCGGCGACGTTGTTAGAGGTCGGCGCAATTAAATAAGCAACTCACTGGCCACGGTCATCTAGCGTAACCCTACGCAGGACATACTGTGTTGACCACCCACCAAAGTTCCAGAAGACCGCGAAAGTGGCGAGGGCGTAGGCAGCCTGTCCTACAGCGAAAGCGACGAGCGCCCATGCTGGCGGAGCGAACGCAAGCCCCAGGAACGTGGCGAGGGTCTTCGAGAACACGGCAGCTCCCTCCGCGCGCACGCGCACGTCTACGCGTAGCTCGTTCTGCGCGCGGATGTAGAGCGGCTCGGCGGCGAGCTCGAGGGCTGCGGCGAATGCGTAGATCGACACGCTAAGGTGGAAATGCTGCTGGGCGCGAACAGCGGAGGCACTGGTCGCGGAATACAGGACGGCAAGGGCCACGGCGATCGGCGTACCAACGTAGGCCGGCAGGAGCGCGATGTTGCGGGCGAGGTCGGGCGACACGCTCTTCCGCTGGCGCAGCAGGGCTGTGCGCACGCCCTCGCGGGACAGGAAGAGGGTGGTCGAGAGCAGCAGCTCGAATTGCACTGTTGCGGTGCCGAAAGTTTGCGGGGTGGCAAGGCGCACGAGGGCCTGGTTGAGAACGAAGGTGAAGATTCTTGAGAAGAGCTGGAGGAAGACTAAGGAAGAGACAGAAGTGAGGGACGCTACGAGTAAGCCGGAGTTGGGTGGGGTGGAGGGGACAGCATGGTGGTGAGAGTGAGGATTGTCAGTGGTGGACTCGGCCTCCATAAGGTCGACAGCGACTGGAGGAGAGACACCTCGGGGCCCGGGCCATCATTTGAGACTGTCCTCCTGGACCGCCAAGTCGGACGCTCCAAATTTCTCGCTCAAGTCAGGCTCAGTCGATACCAAATCATGGATTCAATAACAAATCCTAGCAAGCTTGGCTCTTGCTTGCTTGCTTACTCTTGCTCTTGGTGCGTCCACGAGACAACCAGACTCATTCCTATCACGTTCAACTTTTCATTGCAAAATTCATTATATCTACAGGTACATCTTGCCGACATCACTTTACGTTCTGCCTTTCGCCGGTACTATACTGTAGCACTGACGAACCGTAAACCTGCACCATTGCTTGCACCAACGCCAAGCGTCACGCGTTCCCAAACTGGGGCGTGACATCGCGCGACATCGCGCGCTTTGCACCTTCAGCCTGACTCGGGCCCGGGTGGTTGTCTTGCTTCCATGGAACAGAAGGGGCTCATGTCCCCAATGCGGCCTCACGAAATGGTGTTGTGCCAGTGTACCGGTCTCACCTGCGCTGCGCGAGTTGCAGGTAATCGCCCGGATGAGAACAGAAAACACAATCGAAACCAAGATCGTTGAGAGACTCGACTTGAAGCACGGCGTGGAACCCCATCCACCCCCTCCTCCATTACCCCCGCTTCTTCTCCACCCGGGGAGGAGCTGAGAAGATGTGCAAGTTCCTTCAGTTCACGCGCGCCCTCTCTAAACCCGAATCCGGTCCCCTGCCGGATGTGCCACCCGAACCCGACTGAGTTCCCCGAAACCGGGGTCGTATGTACCCCTTTTCATTCGTTCCTCGTGTTCGATCTAACCAAACTTTCGTGCCTCACACGCACCCGTAATCACGCTTCGGCATATGTATCACGGGGCTCCCTCGTGGACCCTCTTCTGTAATTTCTCCCGGTCGTGTTTCCTGCGTTTCGCTTCTCGTCTCGGGGCCACCTATATTAGGACAAATGTGTTTCATAACTGTAGTCTGCTCGTAGCTACGTCTGGTCTGTGTCTCCGGCATGTATCCCAGAATAAAAATGGATCAAAAAATAAATAAAAAAGACTCGACTTGAAACCCGGACGCAGATGGTGTTCGTTACAGTAACCCAGGGGTAACAGGTAGTAAGTTAGTATATCGTTTCCAGCCCCGGACTCGGAGGACATGGTCCTCACAAAAGTTCATGGTCACATCGGACTGATCGGAGTCCATGAGGGCAAAATCCATTGTGAGCCTTCTGTTAGCAAGATCTACTGTTTGCAAAGTATACTGTATATAGTACTATTTACTACCATCATCTTAGTGCTCATGAAACAACTTGTTGTTCCCCCAACCATTGCCACAACTTTTACATAGTAACGTCTGCAAGATTACGGCACCACAACTTGTCTCGTACCTTCGTGACCCTCCGGTAGAAATTTCCCCACTCATCGGGAAGCTGGGGCTTGCGAAGTACTGTCCACGGCGACCACCGACACACTTATGGTCTTGCACAACGACCTCAGGCTACAGCACCACACGAGCGTGCACCGATTAACCGTTCCCGACTCGTGTGCTTCTTATGGTACACCTCGGAAGAAGGGGGCAGGCCCCGGCACATCAATGCTGAGCTTCAGCATCCGTCAAGATGGATACTGTGAAGCTATCCGACATTTCTTCATGACACCGATCCACCGCAATCATCTCAAGGGCGTCGTCGACCATGTGTGAGTATTCGAGACGGAGTTTCGTGTCGGTCGGAGACGCTTTCCGGCGCAGCATCAGCACTCTAAGAAACGCGAAACGTTTGAACCAGCAAGCACTTTGCAGGAGGCGTGCGTGACACTTACAACCGACATGCCTGGAAAGAGAACCGACAATAATCAACAAAGTGAACGTGGCAGATGAGAGAGAAATTGGATCACCAGAGCGGAGGGCATAATGTGCGCAATAAAAGCACTAGCAGCAAAACCATGGAACGCTATGTATGAGCTATGGCGAGACCTAGTTGGTTGTCTGCGGTCTGGATGGTCGTTGACGACTTCTTACCTGAGAAAACCACAAAGTGACAACGCGTTCAAAGCAGTCATGACGACGTAGACCAGCATCCCTGCGTGACCACAACCATATGAATAACGCCAGACAGCGTCCATGCAAATAAAGACTTGCCTTGTTTCAGAAAACTCTTCCCTAGCGCGCCGAAGGTATCACGCCCCCGAACCCAGTGCTGTATCGATTTACTATGGTCATCATCCACCTGGACAGGAAAAACGGTCGTCAGACTCACCCAAAGCACGACGAGCATGTTGAGGCAATCGAAGAAGGTCGCGAGCACCTAGCAGAAGGTTGGTTCGGCCAAGATGATAGCAATTGATAAGTGATAAGATGACATCGTACAGAGATCATCTGAGCCAAGAAGGATTCTCATGTCAGTATAATCAGACAAACGCGCAAAGTCCAAGACGCACTCCCATATGATAGGAAAACGGTATCGGTACTCTCTTCCCCTGTGATACACTGGCCATAAGTACTGTGATATCCGGTACATCCGAAACAGCGAAACAGGCGTTGCGTTTGGTTACCAAGAACAAACGCGCCACTGTGATTCCATCAAAGAGTCAGGAATACTCCTTCATAAACAAGGTCATCGGCACAGACGGGTTAACTCATTGCTCAGCACCCAAATAATAACACCGACAAGACCCAAGTATGTGATCGAAAGAGCGACGAGAACCCCTGTTTTCCTCCCAGAAAACGCGTACGTACGCAACATCAGAATAACTGAGGACACAACCGACACGAGTGTGATTAAGCTTGTAAACCACTTGGACCTAGTCACGCTTACATTGTGCTGACAATAACTATAATCAAATCATGAGGAAGGTTAGATGGCAAGTACGAGTGAGCGCACCGTAGGCATGGCACAGGCATAAAGGACATGATAGTATGACTCGCAAACGCGTTTCTCATGGTCACCGACAAGACCCCATAAGTGGAACGGCGCGATGGCCATTGGGTAATAGCGGCAGAATAGATATGCGGCTTTCACAGCATTCCACGGAGCAGGGTATATCTGGAAGTCAAAAATTGCAGTAATCAATCGGTCACCCCTCGGTAGATGAAGGTGAGCGTATGTGCTTACAAGGGCGACTTCCTGGTCAAGTCTAAACACCGGAGTCAAATAAGTATTCCGGGAAAGTTAATGAAGCATTAAGACTCGACGCACGATATGACCCAATCATAGAAGCAGACGACGTCTAGGAGACTAATCATCAGATACACCAGCGGGATGCGATGGGAACGTACAAGCAGCTAGAAATGGTGTTGGTTGGTTGGTCAACGTTGGACGGCACAAGAAAATGATGTGCTTACCTATCATGGAGTAACGCCAACTAGATGCCGCCAGCACGAATAAGTAAAGCCTCTCTGTCAGTACACGACCTCCGCAAAGAGATAGGGACGCACGTAGCCACCGCATGCAGGGCGGCCACCAACACTTGCAGTTTTGGCCACATAGAGGACGGTACCGACATGAGGCAGCAGATCGATTACTAAGTAGCCTACTGGCCGGAACGCTATGAGCGGTGTGTCGACCGAGGAGAGGGTTGATGATCTTTCAGCTTTAAGCCCCAGGTTTCAAATGCTTGAGACGTCAATGGACTTAGGTTATCGAGAGAGATGAGAACAGTTGGCGGGAAAGTGGTAGTAGCAGATTGTACGTACCGCACGAGAGCTAAAAAGGGGGCCAGGACATAGATATTTCAAGTTTGTTCGAAGGAAGAGAATGCGGTCCTTCCTGTCGCGCGATCCATGCCCATCGAATTTACCTTCAAACGGAAATTAGTGGGGCAGTTGAAATCAATACTTACTGACAGACAGTTACTGTATTTATATAGTCTAAAGTAACCTACAGTAGCGCCAAAAGTAAAGCATTTTGTGACAGGTGCCTTACAGTAAGCGGAAAGGTGTTACCAGTCCAATACACTTTGCGAGCTACCGAGAAATGGAAGCTCAACTGCCCAAACAGCGAGCAACGCGCCAGGCACGCCAACGACACTCAGAATGACTTGCACGCCCATGGGACGGTGGCCGGCCGCCCAGCTGGTAGTGGCACCACTGGCAGGGCAAGTCCGATTTCCCAATTTAGAAGCGAGCTCAGGGTCTCAGTGTGGTAGAGTTGCAGCTCACCTCGTGTCCCCCAGCGTGCTGCACTAGCGCGCGCGCTTAGGTACTCTACAGCTTGCAACAGACAGATGGAAGTCTCCATGAAGTTTAGTGAGGTGCATTTTTGTGCAGCTCTAGATTTTCGTCTGATCCATCCATAGCAAGAAGGGACCCAGTATAGCATTTCTCTTGAGAATTTTCGTGAGTCTTGCAGTTCATATTCGTTGCTAGCATCCATGGCTACAGAGGATTGGAGGAGAAACGCATACTGTATATTAGGTGCCTTATTGAACACGCAAATCTAGCCTGAGGTGCAGTAACGTGACCAACTTACTTCAGGGCAGGTCAGAAGAATTAGAGTCAACTACGTGGGAAACAAATGCTATATGAATTTAAACCCAGCTTTACTGGTTTGGTCCCCGTTTTTACCACATGGCAAGTGTCTTGGCAAGCGTCACTGTCCTGGTCTTGCTTGCGAAGCATTCACTACATCACCTACAGTCATGCACCTCACTGTAGAGGCAGTGAAAGATTCTCTGGACTGTTGTTTGAAATCAGCGGATGTTCGAATTCAAATTCAGATTCGGTGGGATATGAAATACCAATACGATTACTGTACAAACCAGGTACAATTAAAACTGGTACTGTATAAACTTCACGAGCCCAGGCCTGTTTGACACATGCACGGCGGCATCAGCCAAAAGCTAGGTTTGCAGACAAGGTTGTGCCTGGTACATTCAAATCACTCGCAGAGGTATCCCCCAGGCATCGCTGAGTATGTCGGAAAATTCGGGGAGGGGGTTATAAGGTCTTATAATGATTTAATGTAATATAATAGTCCCCAGAATTTATAACCATTGTCAGCAAGGGTGCTTTTATTATAAACAAGATTATAAATAGGATCTTAATTATGCTTGTAAGGGGGTTATAGAGCGGTTATGGTCATATTATGATTATGTAACCTGTTCTTGTGATATCTTATAATCAAAAACCTTATTATAGAGCCCTTATAATGATGCCATAATATACCATAATATGAATCGATTATAAAGCGCTCCCGAATTTTCCGACATAGCGAGTAGTACCAATCGCGCTTGTAGTAAGGTAATGCCGAATAAAAAACTTGTACTTGGTCAGCACCTCGGTTGCTGGTGACGATGGCTTGGATGAGAGGCTAGCCATTCGATCAGATACAGGTACTGTTGTACCACCTTTGCTTAGCACGTTTTGCACGTTTTCCATTTCGTTAGCGTCCTTAGGGCGCTCTGCACATTTCACACATTTTTGACTTGCCCCCTCGCGTTCCCCAGTGTGCCGCACCCACCCACGGCCTTAGTGACTCAAGCATGACGACGGCTCCGCAAAGTCTCATGTCGTGCGGGAGCGCGCGCGACCGTTTGCGATCGCCTGCGACCACCCAGACTAGCAGGGCTCCATGCAGCCCACTGTTCCTATTCACGACCTCTCCGCACCTGCGTGCGGCCTTAGCAACTCAAGTGCAACGCGTCGCCGACCAAGATAGCCACCTCTGCGAAGTTTCGTGTCGCGCGGAAGCGTGCACGACCGTTTGCGATCACCTGCGACCACCTGACCCAGCAGGGCCAGTGTAGCACCGTTCCCTTTCTCGCCACCACCTACCTACAACACCTCGCACACCGCGGAGGGCTGCGCGCTCACTTGCGCCGCTTCACACCCCCAGAATCCTGCGCATCTTAGACATGGTATATCGGATGTTTCAACTCTTTCCAGTCTATTCACAGATTCAGTACTCAGCGCTTTAGCGCGTTGCAGCCGTATGTCTGAGTCTGAACTTTGATTTGTGAGTGTTATCGCTGATTTCGGAAAAACGCCTCGCATCCTGAACAATGCAGTCTTCCCAAGAAGACGACGAGTCTCCTTGGGTTGAGGACGACAATGCGCCTTCACATCACGCCGAGGCAGAGTGGACCGGCCTCTCCACAAACTTCACAACTGTAAGAGAGCGAAAAAGCCAAATAAAATAATGACGTGTGCGTCATCCCCATGTACAGGCAGGCTACCGCGACGGCATATCCACTGGCAAAGAAGCTGCGCTGCAAGAGGGCTTCGACGCAGGCTTCGCGCGCACCGGCGCGCCGCGCGGACACGAGCTCGGCGTCCTCCGAGGACTCGCCGCCGCCCTTCTCCTCCACCTGTCCCGTTCCTCCCCCGCCGCCCAGCCCGCGCAGACGCGAGTCCAGGAGATCGTGGATAAGCTTGCGGCGGTGCGCTTCCGGCCCGACGAGGAGGCTACGGTGCTGCACGGGGCCGACGCTGACGAGGTGCAAGGGCAGGAGCAATGCCCACCCGCTGACGACTTGCGCGCGCTCCGCACGCAGCTCGAATCGGTGCTGCTTGAGGCAGGGCTTGACGTCCCATTGGGCCTCGAATAGGAGGAGTACGAACAGGGGCGAGTTTCGTGCAGGTCTGTGACTCGCGGTGCCAGGTCGATCAGCAATCCCCACTTGTCTCACTGTTCTTTCGCTACGCTAGATCGCGCGCCGCGCCCTGATACTACGCATAACTCTCGCATTTCCCACGACCAGACATTTCCGTAGCCGTTCACACGTATACTATTGAGTTCATGGGAAAGCGCCTGGGGTGATCAGGAGACAGGGTAAAGAGAAACGAGAGAGAAACAGAAACGGGCGGGAGAGGTAGGGAGACACAATGCGAGCTTCGTCCATCTACACATGACGTGCAACGCGTGCGGCGTGCTCGACCAGAAGAGACTGATTTGAACACAACCACTCGAACACGAGGCCGTCCATTCGCCGGTCGAGCGGTTTTTTTTTGACCATGTTTATTCCGGGACAGTATATAGTGCAAGACCGGTCTTCGACTCCACCCTGTCGAATGATTGTACAGTATCATAGAAACCGAGCTCTCGATTGACTCTCGACGCTCGCACGCAAAATTTCGCATCACACGATCAATGGTTTCGGCGGCCAGGTAACTTAGCACTGGTCTGAAACCCGGCGTCTCTTCCTAGATCATGCTGCGCAACTCCTTTTAACTCAAGGCGGTTCTATTGTGAAGTGGCTACTACATTGGGATTTTGGAAGGTTATACGGTGCAAACGTGATGTGCCACATGGGGCCATGTACCCTAAGGCGTACTCTTATGGCTTCGAAAAAAAAAAAACTCAAAGCGGTGATAAATTACCTTTGGAAAACGTGCGGTCTGGGGACATGCCGAAGGCGGGAAGAGGGAAGAAGTTCTATGCTGCGGCTGCGGTAGGTGCCGCTCAACGAACCCGTTTCCCTCCCGCCGCCGCCGCAATACTACCTCCTGGGTTAGATTGCCGAGGCAAGTCAAAACTTAGAATATTATACCCCACAAGATAACATGACCATCTCATTAACCACGACCAGACAGGTCTAAGTAGCTGCTAGCTGTCAACGCAGAGGTTATAAGGTTCGTGGGCGCCACCTGAGGTTGGCTGGTATATCACAGAAAAGAGAACAAAAGGGAAGAAAGAAGCGGCAAAGGGGAAGAAGGGTGTGCAAGGTATGGAGACAATGCTACTTTGGTTCATTCATTCGTGATGCATGAGTGCGTGCGACGTGAGGTAAAAAAAAGGGGCTAAAAGAACAGACATAGGGAAATTAACATTAACCAGGGGGAAATCACAAGGCGTGAATAAAGGGGCATCAGAAGAGAGGACATGAAAAAGGAGGGAAAGTCCAGAAGCGGGCGGGAAATGCACGACCGGACCATAAAAATAACATTAGAAAAAACGTGGAGAAAACGATGAGAGGCATCATGAGAAGATCTCAGTGATTGTGCGCCGGCGTTCTCTGGTGCTCGTAGCTCGCGCGAGCGTCTGCACACCACCGCCACCACGGGCAGTTGTTCCCGCACCCGTCGTAGCTTGCGCACCGGCAGGCTGCGGTGGCGCATCGAGCGACAAATGGGACTTTGGGCCAAACGTGCGCCTCCCAAGGCCAAGCGTGAACCGCGTCTGCGTCTGCGGGCGCTCCGTTTCAGAGCCCGACCGCGGCGTCCATGGCGACGTAGCGCCCGCGCTCAGTGGCGTGATGGGCGTTGGCCCGGCCGACAGTGGGGGGGCCTCGCTCGACGACGGGCGGTGCCGCTGCAGACCGCTCAGGGCGCCAATGCTCACTGTCAGCGGGCGCGAGAACGTCACGGTGTTCGAGTGCGCGTGCCTGCTCGCGCTCGCGCCCGTACCAGAAGATGTAGATGCAGACGATTGGCCAGAGTCGGTGCGCGAGACCGGCAGCGTCGTTACCGCCGTCGTCGGAGCCGCGCTCGGCGTGGTGATGGTCAAGCCGGGATTACCAACGTTGCCACGCATGGTGACCGTTGAGGCGGCCGAGGTCTTCCGCCGCGCCGTTGACGTCGACTTGTCCGCCTGTGCCTGCTGCTCAGCGGCTGCACGGGATTCGGATGGGAGAGCGGGGAGCGGGGAGGGGATGGCCAGGTGAGGGAGCTTGCGCACACTCTCGTCCAATGACTGGCGGGGGCGGGGCGCAGGGGTAGGTGAAGGTTCGTAATCGTCCTCGATGTGCAGGGACCTCTGCGATTCGATCGTGACTAAGTCGGGTTTGGCTGAGGCAGGGGTGCTCTCCCTTTGAAACCCTGGGGTGTAGAGCCTACGAGTAGATGATGTCGCAGGCCGCGCTGCGGCGGGCAAACCGTCTTCTGGATCTACGGCGCGTTCCCGAGCAGGAGGTTCTCGCTCTCTGAGTAACATCGAGGATGAAGCACGTTGGCCTGAAAGCGCGCCGACATCTACGCGGTTTGAGGCTCGGCGTAGTAGATCGCCCTTGTCCCTCTCGACTCTTGCGGGGTCCCAACTGCGCCTTGATTCGGTGCTCCTCCGCCCACTGAGGCCATCACCACTTCCGCTGCCCCTGCCACTACCTGTGCCCGTGCCTGCGCTTGTAGAGGAGCGACCATCGGCACCTGATCTCCGGGAAAGGTCCTCGCTCGCGCCGCGGAGGTGCTGCAAGCTACTGCCAGCACCAGCGCTTGCACCAACATTAGCAGACTCGCGCAACACCTTGCCGACGCCGAGCATGAATCCAGTCATGGTGCGTACAAGTTCGTCGCTCACTCTCAACATATCACGGGAGTCTCCGCCGACGTCCTTCCACAACCCCACCAAGTCGACCTCGCCGGCTGCGCTGGCATCTGATACCTCAGAGTCGACGAGCCGTTCGAGCGCGCGATTTGTAGCTGCGCGGAGCATCCCATTGACTTGCTCCGAGAAGCGCACTACCGCTTGAGCATTACGAAAGACTTCGGGAACCGTCGCAGTGGTAGTGTCACCCATGGGCGGTAGACGTGATAGTACTGCTTCGAACATGGTAAGCGATTCATCCATAAGACGTAGGTGCTCCACCGCCTGCTCGTCCAGGGGCTGCACAGGAAATTCGCGGGGGCGTGTGCGCGGCGAGCCGTAAGTTCGTTCTTGGGACACGGTAGAAAAGGGTGTGGACGAGCCCTGTCGTGAACCAATCCCTTCCCGGTCGCGATCAAGCGCATATGCGGACCTGTACGTGCGTAGGCCGGGTGGCGCTGTCTTAGGCGGGTGTAAATCCTCGTTGAAAGGGAGGAAGTCTGCCATTGATGTTGACGGTCTCGACCGAGGGCCAGAATGCGCCCCGCGTTCTAAGAGGTATTGGGAGGGGCCATTGGCGGGAGTGCGGAGATCGTGAAGGATGGCAGCGCGCGATGGCCCGCTTTCTCGACTGGAACCGGCGGCTGATTCTTGTCCCTGAATGGATCCAGTGCGGATAGAAGTGGGTCGGCGGGCTATCGTAGATGATTCTTCGGGCTCCCGGAAAACGTCTGTGCCCGACTTAACGCTCATCCCTGCGGCTCGCAAGCTGCCGCCAACCAAACGCGTGCCAAGCGAGGATTCCATAGAACCCCCACGGACAGTTTGTCGATTCCCAACATCGTGGCTGGAGCGTGTGTCATCATCTTCGTTGTCATCGACGATAGATCGCGCAGAGGTGGTGCGCAGATCTTCAGACATCCAGCGGGTCTGGTGTTTTCGCACGGCGGATACTTGGTTAGCTTGAGAGGAGCGTTGGGAAGAGTTTGGATTTTGGAGAGTGCGCCGTGCGGACGTTCTTGACGGAGAAGTATCACTGACAAGTGAGCTATACCTCAATTTTTGGGGGGTTGTTGGCTCCTTGGAGGTCTGAAACGTAGCATGCACGTCATCAGTTGCTATACGGGTACGTCGCATTAGTAACTTACCCTGCCATCCGAGCTACTCCGTCGAGGTTCGAGGAATTCCCTGGGGAGAGGTTGCCTATTTTTCTTTCCACTGCTTCCCGGGCTCCGCCGTAACGAGGCCACCGCCGCCAAAGCGGCAGAGGTGACGTCATGGGGACCGTGTTCATGTACTTCGGGGTCAGGCATAGACATAATAGAGACTCGCTTCTTGGGTGTCCTTTGTGACGGTCCGGGGGAGAAGCTGCGGGTTGATAAAGCAACTTTTCCCTTGGAAGGAGAAGCGGGGAGCGAAGTGCGTCTGAGTCGTCCATCCAAGACCGAATAGGCATGCGCGACGGAGGACGGTGGTGTGACAGATTGATCGTCGGATGAATTTGAATGGTGGGCGCCAGGCTCGCGTTCTGTTTCAGATCCAGATAGAGCAGCGGGTTCCACCGATCGAGAACGGGTGCTGGTGGAGGCCGACGCTGATGAAGCTAATGCAGATGGAGGATTGGGAGAGCGGGATGAGTGAGAAGATTGGGGTGGGGAAGGTGTATTAAGGCGCATAGAAGAGAGTTTATTGAGGGCCTGTATGCGGATGATTGCAATGAGTCAGTGGGAGAGAATGAGAGATGGAGGTGGTAGAAACCCCGGACGAAGAAAGGACTCACCATACGATTCCTTTGTGTTAAGCTCATAACACGCTGTAGCGTCATAACGTGGTCATTGGACTGGGACGTCCCGCGGCGGCGGCTGAGATTGAGTCTCGCAGTGTTGTCCTCCTCTTCATCATCCTCGCCTTTCCTAGATTCGGTGCCGCCAGCGGGGGACGAAGCTCGACTGGATCTGGAATTGAGCGGCTTCTCGTTGCGCATTGCCAGGGTGGAGGAGGTGGGAGGATGGAAGGGTCGATCGAGGACTTCACGACTGTCACCCGCACTACTGCTTCCTGTAGAATTGGTAGCAGGTGGGGAAGGGAGACCGGAATGTGTTGATGATGCTCCGGGGCTGGGGGGTTCTGGGAGGTCTGGAAGATCTGAGGGAGAGGGTACTGGGCCAGTACCGAGGAAGATCGCAGATAAAGGACGGCGCTTTGACGGAAAGGAAGAGCGAGGTGTCATAGAGTGGAAGGGTTTGACGGGCGGTGGCAGCTAGACATCAAACGAGAACGATTTAAAGAGAGATTGGTGGTGGTGGTGGTGGTAAAGAAAGGAAAAGATGAAAAGCGCTGGAGTGCCCTGAGTAAGCGAAAGGGGGAACTGAAGACGGAAAGGAGCGCTCTGTCCGGATCACGATGAGAAACAGGGATCTTGACCTGTATGCCGGGTGAAAATTAGTTGAGATGAACAAAACGTTGCGAACGTCGAAAGCGACGAAGGCGACAACGACGAGGACGGTGACAAGGACAGAGAGGCCATCGACAAAGCCACGCAAACTGCACGTCGTGGGACTTATTATCTTTTTATGGAAATCGTGTCTACAGGGCTAGCATGGGTGTATAGCGTCAAGGCTGGCTTGGAAACGGCTGGGAACACGTCTTTTTGTTGTTACCCGAACGGCCACCATAACCCCACGTTGTTATGTCGCAATCTATTTTCTCCAATTTCTTACTGCGCGAATACCGGACACTATCGTCTATGGTCAAAGTCCTCTCTGCTATTCGCTCCTTTCTGCTCCTTTCCATGTCACTCAGGGGGTTGTTGCCTCCTGTATTTACCTTTATCACCGCATTGAATCCCCCGGAGCCTCATCTTCATTGGACACCTACAATGGAAGTAATTAATATTACTTTAGGGAATTCCTATATTCTGTCTTGATCGACACAGCGGGTCTCGCCTTAGTTTGGATCTTTGGGTACAATTGGCGCCATGGCCCTTGCTGTGACACTGGAACAGGTATGTTTTAATCTGTTGTCATACTAGACGCTCAGATCAGCCGTTATCTTAGGCACGGTGGGAACCGCAGAGTCGTGCATCTGAGATTTTACGGTCCCTCTCCAGGCGTCCACCGTGCACATTCGGCGTTCTCATCTTTCGATATACCCTAAAATTAAGGCTAGCGGGAGGTAGAGGCCCAGATGAGAGGGAAGTGGAAAGGTAGAAAATGGCAGAGGGCGCGAGGACGTGGTGATTGGGACTGGGCGACAGTAGACACGCGTTACACGTGGGAACCCGGGTACGACTACACGCTCTTCCCCAACCCACCATAACCTCCATTATCAATGTCTTCTACTTCATTTCAACCCACTGGCACTGGCATCCTCGATGCAGCCTTCACCGCCTATGCCAAGGAAATCGGGGTAGATCCATCCAAGCACCCATTTTTCGACCAGCTTCAATCCTGTCATTCCCCCGGTGACGTCCTTAAGCTACTAGAAGACAAAGCGAACGAATTCAAAGACTACCGAGAGGGAAACCGCAAGTTGATCAACTCCCTTAAGCCAGTAGTGGAGGTCGTTCATGCGTTGTCTGGTGTTCTCGGCGAGGTCATTAGCTTTGTGAGCCGAATAAGGTCACCCTTGTTCACAATTTCATCACTCTGCTACCAGGTGCCGTTCCAACCAGCAGGGGCGATCTTCGTTGGTGTGGACGTCCTCCTTACAGTACGTATCCCGTGACACTTCGACTAGTACATGTCCTCATGATATCTGGGCGCTATAGGCAGCCAGCGATGTTAGTTCGAGCTACGATGCACTCGTCGACCTGTTCGAATGCCTAGGAAACTTCTTGAAGCGCCTTCAGATCTACAGCGGGATCTCGTTGACTCCCTTGATGACGGAAATCGTCGTAAAGATCATGGCCGAACTACTTTCGGTTCTTGCTCTTGCTACAACGCAGATTCAGCAAGGTAGATTCGGTAAGTGGGTCATTGCCTTCGATATGCGATATCTCAACATAGCACAGAGAAATTCGCAAAGAAGCTACTAGGAGAAAGCGAGATCGAGGCTATCCTGCAGAGGTTGGACCGTCTCACTCAGGAAGAAGGTCGGATGACTATGGCGCAGATCCTGGAAGTTGTCCACTGCCTTATGAATAATGTGGGGGTAGTCATGAACGGTGCGCAATATTTGCTCGGCTATCTACGGTCGTTCATCTGAGTTGTCATCGTAGATGGAAAGGCGTCGATCGATGGTATCTGGAAGGCTTTGGGTATACTTTTACCCCGCTTGGGCTCGGTTTTGCAGAAGCTAACCGGCACGCCAGATGCGATGCAACAAATTGTAAATGATATAAACAAGATGAGCCGTTCGTTATTGATTCGTTCTCCCACTATGTGCTGGTGGCGCTCATGCTAGTTGCAGGTGAGCAGTTGCAAGAGAAGTCCCAAAGTTGGCTCTTCCCTCCAGATCCGTCGCCGAACTTCAACTTCGCGTGTGAAATCCATCAAGACGGAACTACCACGTGGCTTTTCAGGGGAAGCGTCTTCGGCGAATGGTGCACGAAGGGTTCATTGTTGTGGATTCGCGGAAAACGTGCGTTTATGATATGAGACTTAAAACGATCCTGATTCCGTTTCTTCTCCCCCTCCGTAGCGGGTTCTGGAAAAACTATTCTGACGTACGTGGCATCTCACTTTGTTCAATTATAGCTATATACGGGTTGTACTAGGTCGTCGATCATTCGAGAAATCAACAAGATGCATAACGCGGGATTAGCATCGATGGCGTACTTTTATTTCGACTTGAGGGACCCTGAGAAACAACACCGACGCGGTCTTCTCTCTTCTCTCCTTTCCCAGCTCAGCGCCGACTCTGATCCCTGCTCTCGTATTTTGTCTTGTTTATATTCCGATCACGCTGGTGGGACACGACAACCTTCTGATGATGCACTCTGGAAATGCCTTGTTGAAATGCTGAAAGTACCAGGGCGGCCTGCGATATACGTCATTATAGATGCTCTCGACGAATGCCCGGACATCTCCGGGACGCCGACCGCGCGTGAAAATGTGCTCATGTTTTTGAAGGATCTTGTCGGTTTACATCTCCCAAACATGTATATATGTATTTCGAGTCGTCCAGAAATCGGCATTCGTACCACTCTTGAACCCTTGGCGTCGTTCCACATATCGCTCGATGACGAAAGCGGACAGAAGGAGGACATCTCGAAATATATCAAATCGGTCGTGCACTCTGATCAGAAGTTGCTGGGATGGTCAGCAGAGCACAAGCAGTTGGTCATCGATGCGCTCTCTAATAAAGCAGACGTGGTGTAAGTGATACCCCTCTCTTGACTTCTCGGAACAATCGCTGAATGAACGCGGCAGGTTCGGATGGGTATATTGTCAGTTGGAAGACCTGCGTAGGCACTTTCCTGAAGACCTCCAAAGCGCTTTGGATCACATGCCGGAGTCGCTGGATGAAACATACGAGCGCGCGCTACTCAGGATCGACAAAGCGCAGCGGCAATCCGCACATCGACTCTTTCAGTGCCTGGCTGTGTCTGTTAGACCGCTCCGCGTTGACGAACTTGCGGAGATTCTGGAAAGCGGGTTCGATGCAGCGGTCCCCAGTACCAACACGGTCTGGCAGCCAATCGACGCGGAAGAAGGCGTGCTTTCTGCATGCTCCAGTCTAATTGTCGTGAACGGATCTCAAGTGGTTCAGTTTTCCCACGGTTCCGTCAAGGAATTCTTGACCTCGGACCGCCTTGCCACCGCAGGCGCGAATCTCTCTTGCTATCACATCGTCCCGCACTTGGCAGACGCCGTACTCGCGCAAGCTTCCCTCAGCGTCCTACTCCAGCTCGATGACCGCATCGACAAAGATAGCATTAGGGACTTCCCGCTCGCCGATTATGCCGCACGATACTGGTTCAAACACGTCCAGTTCGAGAATGTGCCTTCGACCATCCAAGAAACCACGGAACGCCTGTTCGATCGAGAGAAGCCACACTTCTCTGCATGGATCTGGATATACGACATAGACGACCCTTGGCGGAAATCCATGCCTACCAATCACCCGGAGCAGCCAAAGGCGGTCCCATTATATTACGCCATACTTTGTGGTTTCCGCTGGCTTATAGAACGCCTAATTGTCACTTACCCGGGGGATGTCAACGCAAGGGGAGGACGTGATGAGACTCCGTTGCTCGCAGCAGTCCGGAAGGTATACGTCAACGTTAGCACTTTGTCACCTCTTCAGCGCTGATCTGTAAGTCCAGGAGAACAGTCCGCTGCACCAAACATCGCCAAGCACTGGCAGGTGCCTTGAGATCGTGCAGTGTTTACTTGAGCATAACGCGGATGTCAACCTTCCAGGCCAAGCACACGGCGTGACCCCTCTGCATGCAGCAGCGAGCGGGAAACTCGAGATTTCGCGGCTACTTGTCCAGAAGGGTGCAGATGTGCGCTCCCGGGATAAGGGCGGCTGGACACCACTGAGGGTGGCGTCGTACTGCGGAGATCCGGATGTCGTTCGGTTCTTAATCGACAGCGATGCAGACGTGAACTCTGGTGACAACGATGGCTGGACTCCTTTGCATTTGGCGTCGCAGGAGGGGCATGTCGACATCGTAGAATTACTCATCCAACATGGCGCAGACGTCAACGTGCAAAACGACGACCAAGTGACTCCATTGTACACGGCGTCAACGAGCGGAAGACTTGAGATTTTGCGGCTACTTGTCCAGCAAGGTGCGGATATGCGCTCCCGGACCAAGTGCGACGAGACTCCGCTACAAACAGCGTCGAGGCACGGATATCTGGATGTCGTTCGGTTCTTAATCGACAACGGTGCAGACGTGAACTCTCGTGACAACGAAGGCTGGACTCCTCTGCATTTGGCGTCACAGGGGGGGCATGTCGACATCGTAGAATTGCTCATCCAACATGGCGCAGACGTCAACGCGCAAAACGACGACCAAGTGACTTCATTGCACACAGCGTCGGCTCTCGGGAAACTCGAGATTTTGCGGCTACTTATCCAGTATGGTGCAGATGTACGTTCCAGGAATCAGGACGGCTGGACTCCACTGGAGACGTCGTCGTTTCAAGGACATCTGGATATCGTTCGATTCTTAATCGACAGCGGTGCGGACATGAACTCTCGTGAATACGAAGGCTGGACTCCTTTGCATTTGGCGTCGCAGGAGGGGCATGTCGGCATCGTAGAATTGCTCATCCAACATGGCGCAGACGTCAACGCGCAAAACGACAACCAAGCGACTCCATTGTACACGGCGTCAACGAACGGAAGACTTGAGATTTTGCGGCTACTTGTCCAGCAAGGTGCAGATATGCGCTCCCGAGCCAAGGGCGACCAGACTCCACTACTGACGGCGTTGGGGCACGGATATCTGGACGTTGTTCGGTTCTTAATCGATGGCGGTGCAGACGTGAACTCTCGTAACATCCAAGGCTGGACTCCTTTGTATTTGGCATTGCAAGGGGGGCATGTTGACATCGTAGAATTGCTCATCCAACATGGCGCAGACGTCAACGCGCAAAACGACGACCAAGTGACTCCATTGTACACGGCGTCAAAGAACGGGAAACTCGAGATTTCGCGGCTACTTATCCAGCAAGGCGCGGATGTACGCTCCAGGAATAAGGATGGCTGGACTCCACTGAAGATATCGTCGTTTCAAGGACATCTGGATATCGTTCGATTCTTAATCGACAGCGGTGCGGACGTGAACTCTCGTGAAAACCAAGGCTGGACTCCTTTGCATTTGGCGTCGCAGGAGGGGCATGTCGACATCGTAGAATTGCTCATCCAACATGGCGCAGACGTCAACGCGCAAAGTGACGACCAAGTGACTCCATTTTACACGGCGTCAGCGAGCGGAAGACTTGAGATTTTGCGGCTACTTGTCCAGCAAGGTGCGGATATGCGCTCCCGGTCCAAGTGCGACGAGACTCCGCTACAGACAGCGTCGGAGCACGGACATCTGGATGTCGTTCGGTTCTTAATCGACAACGGTGCAGACGTGAACTCTCCTGACAACGAAGGCTGGACTCCTTTGCATTTGGCGTCACAGGGGGGGCATGTCGACATCGTAGAATTGCTCATCCAACATGGCGCAGACGTCAACGCACAAGACAACGACCAAGTGACTCCATTGTACACGGCGTCAGAGAACGGGAAACTCGAGATTTCGCGGCTACTTATCCAGCAAGGCGCGGATGTACGCTCCAGGAATAAGGACGGCTGGACTCCACTGAAGACGTCGTCGTTTCAAGGACATCTGGATATCGTTCGATTCTTAATCGACAGCGGTGCGGACGTGAACTCTCGTGAAAACGATGGCTGGACTCCTTTGCATTTGGCGTCGCAGGGGGGGCATGTCGACATCGTAGAATTGCTCATCCAACATGGCGCAGACGTCAACGCGCAAAACGACGACCAAGCGACTCCATTGTACGCGGCGTCAACGAAAGGAAGACTTGAAGTTTTGCGGCTACTTGTCCAGCAAGGTGCGGATATGCACTCCCGGTCCAAGTGCGACGAGACTCCGCTACAGACAGCGTCGGAGCACGGACATCTGGATGTCGTTCGGTTCTTAATCGACAACGGTGCAGACGTGAACTCTCCTGACAACGAAGGCTGGACTCCTTTGCATTTGGCGTCACAGGGGGGGCATGTTGACATCGTAGAATTGCTCATCCAACATGGCGCAGACGTCAACGCGCAAAACGACGACCAAGTGACTCCATTGTACACAGCGTCGGCTCTCGGGAAACTCGAGATTTTGCGGCTACTTATCCAGCATGGTGCAGATGTACATTCCAGGACTCGGAGTCAAGACAGCTGGACTCCATTGCATTGGGCGTCGCAGAAGGGGCATGTCGATATCGTAGAATTACTCATACAATATGGCGCACTGGCAGACGTCAACGCGCAAGACGATGACCAAGTGAGTCCATTGTACATGGCGTCAGAGAACGGGAGGCTCAAGGTTTCGCGGATACTTGTCCAGAAAGGTGCAGATGTGCACTCCCGGAACAAGAGCGGCCAGACCCCACTGCAGACGGCATCATACCGCGGATATCTAGATGGTGTTCAGCTCTTAATTGACAACGGTGCAGATGTGAACTCTTGTGACGACCAAGGCTGGACTCCTTTGCATTTGGCGTCGCAGGGGGGGCATGTCGACATCGTAGAAATACTCATCCAACACGGCGCAGATGTCAACGCGCAAAGTGACCAGCACCAAGTGACTCCATTCCTCATGGCATCAGCTCATGGGAAACTCGAGATTTTGCGGCTACTTGTCCAGCAAGGCGCAGATATGCACTCCTGGGACAAGGGAGGCTTGACTGCACTGCAGACGGCATCGTTCCAGGGACATCTGGATGTTGTTCGGTTCTTAATCGATGGCGGTGCAGACGTGAACTCTCGTAACATCCAAGGCTTGACTCCTTTGCATTTGGCGTCGCAGGGGGGGCATGTTGACATCATAAAATTACTCATCCAGCATGGCTCAGACGTCAACGCGCAAAATGACGACCAAGTGACTCCATTGTACTTGGCGTCAGAGAACGGGAAACTCGAGATTTCGCGGCTACTTATCCAGCAAGGCGCAGATGTACGCTCCAGGAATAAGGACGGCTGGACTCCACTGAAGACGTCGTCGTTTCAAGGACATCTGGATATCGTTCGACTCTTGATCGACAGCGGTGCGGACGCGAACTCTCGTGACAACGAAGGCCGGACTCCTTTGCATTCGGCATCGCAGGAGGGGCATGCCGACATCGTAGAATTGCTCATCCAACATGGCGCAGACGTCAACGCGCAAAGTGACGACCAAGTGACTCCATTGCACACGGCGTCAACGAACGGAAGACTTGAGGTTTTGCGGCTACTTGTCCAGCAAGGTGCAGATATGCGCTCCCGAGCCAAGGGCGACCAGACTCCACTACAGACGGCGTCGGAGCACGGACATCTAGATGTTGTTCGGTTCTTAATCGACGGCGGTGTGGACGTGAACTCTCGTAACATCAAAGGCTGGGCCCCTTTGCATTGGGCGTCGCAGGGGGGGCATATCGACATCGTAGAATTACTCATCCAACATGGTGCAGACGTCAACGCACACAGTGACCTCCAAGCGACCCTTGTATTCCCTGCATCGGTGGGGGGAGGAATCCATTTTTCGTGGCAACCTGTCAAACGGGGTGCAGAATTTAACTACAAGGAAAAAGGCGGCTGTACCCCGCTCCAGGCGGCGTTGTGTACCCGACATCTGGATATTGCTCGGTTCTTGATTGATGCAGGCGCAGATTTAAGCACTGGTGGCGACAAAAGCTCTACCCCTTTGCATTCAGCGGATCAAGGTTATCTTGACACAGTGAAGCTCCTACTCAAGCGTAGTGCGGACTTTAACAGGATGTTCAACAGGATGTCACTGGACCTGGCGTCCAACAACGGGAAACCTAGGGTTGCAGACTTCCTATCCGGACACATAAAGGGTCTGTCCCTTGGTGGCGCTGCCAATGCAACTCTGTCGACTATCAGCCCACAAAATAGGCACCCTGCGGTGCACCCGCCAAGGAAACCTCGAGAAGACGCGACACCCTCAGACAATGGGCAGTGCGAGTCGCTGTACACCGCCTCACAAAATGGACAACTTGACATTGTGCGGTCATTACTTGACCGTGGTACTGACGTCAACGGAAGTAGTACATTTCGCGCGACCGCACTGCATGCAGCATCAAGATACGGGAAAATCGAGGTGGCAAAGTTGTTGATTGAGCGCGATGCGGATGTGGATCCCCGGGACAGGTCGGGCCTGACTCCGTTGATTACGGCATTGCAATATGGCCAGTTTGAGGTCGCCCAGCTATTACTCGACCACGGTGCCGATGTGAACGTAGATACGGGGGGGCTTACTACCGCGTTGCACATCGCATTGTTTTCTGGTCACCTGGAGTTTATCCGGCTCTTACTGGAACGTGGCGCAAAGGTGGACGTACCGGACGTCGATGGACTGACCCCAAGGCAATTAGCAACGCATCTAGGATCGTACCGCCAGATTGTAGAGATGTTCTCTGACTTTGAAGAACACGGCGAGTGTGCCACCGTACAGGTGAGATTCGTTATTTAAGTGACATTCGATTCCTACCGCGTCACTGACCCCCTCCCCTCCGTGTGTCATTCCTATTCCAACTATACCATTCGGCACCGTACAAACGATGATCTCTCAGCCGCCTCCGCCAATTACCTCTAAGGGTTCTTCAACCCCTCACTCAGCGCGCGCATCAACCCTAGCAGACGCACCTGTGTCTGCACCACCTCCACCTCCACCTGCGTCCGCAACACGATTTACTGCAGATCCAACTGCTCCCGCCCTTCCCTTTGTTTCGTCGCACGGCGAAAATGCTTGGCAGCCTCGTGATGATACTAGTAGAGATCTTGTGCGTTCCCTGAGCACCGCTTTTGTTTCCTCGTGGCCGGCTGACTCTTCTGCTGGCGCCTCCCTCGATCAGTCCCGCGAAAAGTCAGTCAGTGATCGATTGCAGCCGATAATTACTGCTGCCACTGCAGAGCGTAAAAAAGCCGCGCAGACAGGTGAGAAATGAGACGAATTTTACTACGCACCGTGGATCCTTTTTGCTGACTTTTTGTGCGTGCGCGTCATACAGCACAATGGACCGGTTGGGCCTCCAATGTCGGCATATCCGGCCAAGTTATCATCGGCGCCATGGCCTTGGGTGCTGCATTTAGAGGTGAAAATGTGCGGATTCACACCCCGTTTCTTCAGCGTAACCCATTTTTGACATCATCGTTTAGAAATCGGTCGCGATCTCCATTCTCAGTGGTGCGTCGACATTCGTGACGGCCTACTCGGCATGCACACGTGGTTCGGACGAGCGCCAGGCATCGCTTCTTCGGGTAGAGGCTCTTAATCGTTTCCTGCGTGAGGTTGAGGCTTTCCACTCGATCCATGGGAAGGAAGTCTCGCGCGAGTGGGACGAGAAGATCGACGGCTTCCGCCTCGGCCTGGAGAATATGTTGGGCAACCAGCCAGAAAGTGTTATGATAAACATAGAGGCAGCAGGCATCAACTCGAGCGTCGAGAAGGGGGTTGGTGCTACGGATCCCGTATCAGCCTGAGGGTCCGATGGGACTAGTAGGTAAGCGCACAGTGATCCGTTCGCTGAAAGTTTGGCTGAAAGACGGAGCCTATGGTAGGGAGTACCCTAACTTGCGCGGCGCCATATGTTGACGTTTTATCTTTTGTGTTCACTTGTGTTCCATCTCCCGCGCCATTATGACCATCGTCGCTCTATACCCCGTGTCCTTTGTTCATTGGACATCCTAGTAACTACTACGCTCCCATTATCATTTGCCACTTATCAAAAAAAAACATCGTTGCGCTGATCGAAACCGCTATTCACGGCTTTCGCCCATAGAATGACTTTCACCTCTGCAAAATGACGGACGAATGGGCGAAAATTTGCGCGAAATCGCCAAGTAATTGGCCAATTTCACAAGACCTGCAACGCTCAGGGCCTCAATCGGAGAAAAGGTGGCACTACTCTGGTTCCCACGTCTACCTATTCCAAGACCTATTCTGAACAATACCAGAGTCCTTTTGATTTCTAAACGAGTCGTCACTGGCACTCGAGCTCCAGAGTTTCGTGACTCTTATTGGTCATGACAAGTATTTTTCTTTTTACGGTAAATTTTGGAACCATTCACGCTATCGGGGAAAATACGGCGAAACCACCTTGGGACGACCGCGGGTGAGGCCCGTGAGGCCTTGATAAGCGTGAAGCTGGTAAAGCCAAGCTCATCGCCGTCTTCCATCATCGAAGCTTTCCGAGAATGTTCCCTTCAGCAGCGCGCCTGTGTAATGTCAGCTCATATACTCGTCATTCTACTCGACGGAACGTTTTTCTCCTAGAAGATGGGACGCAAAAACAGGGTTACTGAGTATCTGCAGTTCCCGGTTTGCTCTTTTGTCGATCCCACCTGTGCTCTTGTCTCACCTGCTCTCCTCTCGCTAATCGACGGCCCCTCTTCGCCGGGGTCGGGTAGACGTCCACTTCTTCAGATCCGTCCATCCAGCGTGTCACACCTCGCCTACTCGTTCGGATCACCTTGGGGTCGTCCCCGTTTTCAGTGATGTCATCTGGGTTCTCTGGATAAAGTTCGCGGTCCCCCCAGCTAGCGGGTCCCACCAGGGTGCAAATTTATCTCAGTACCACAGACCGACTAGGCCGCAATACCTCATCCGCGAATCACAAAAAGCCGTCAAATACAATTCTTGTGGCCGCGGTAATAATAATAAAACACTTACAAAGGCAAATTTGCATGTCGGCATGTCGCTCGAGTCGTCCGCGAGTGTGGCTACGACGAACGGGCTCTAGCTGGACGGGACCGTGCGTGATGTATCTGAAGAGTTGTGCCAGATTCAGATCGTTTGCGGAGCACGACTACCTAGGAGTTTAAATCGTTTAGAATAGAGTTCATGTACCTAACATGCCTTGCGCACCATCTGTAACTCTTTGACAGTGCTGATCTCGTCGCTGACGTCGTTTATTTTGTCTTTACTATAATGTCTTGACTGGGACGTTGACGTGTTGATGTCCTGCACTTTCGCGTCGATCCTACTCATGCTGTCGCAGGCCCCTTTCACATTGGCTCTAAACTCCTTGAGTTCGTAGTGCACTTTGTGGGAAACTCAGAACCTGTGCATTCACCGTTCAAACCTCACCATCGTCCAGCCTCTTACTGTAAGTACTCTGACTCCTTTGTAACCATGTTCATCCGAGCGACTGTGTAAGCGCCAACTCGTCTGTAGAAGCCTTTTATGCGCTCAAAAGACGTCGACAAGGACGATTTGACTCCAGTACAACCTAAGAGACTCCGGTTGTACGGCGCCATGAGGGGGTGGGCGAGATCACTCACAATAAGGAAGACACTGATGCCGGTGAAGATGGATGACCTTGGCGGGCGAGAATTTGACGAATCAGTGTATCGAAGCGTCAATTCTTGACAGAATCACCAATATCTGCCGGGCCTACACCTTCAAGGCTTCATGGCGAAGGTGTTGGGCTGGTAGACGCCGGTCTTCACAGAAAACGCACAGAGAACGGTAAACGTCCTCTACGCGTTTTTTGAGAACACACATTCACTATTGAACCAAGCCACCTTTCAGCTTCACACCTCGGCTATTGAATCGATCAATCGAGGATTTGAAGCTTGAAGTAAGTTACGGTCTGGATTGCGGCGGGAGAAGCGGATCTGGGCAGAGAGGGAATGACGGTCGAGGGCGGAGATTGAACGTTGAACTCTCTTCCAGAGTTGCCACTGGCACCTACTGTACCATACTTCGGATCCATTTCGTACATTTTGGGTATAGATCTATGTGGCGCCTCATTAAATGCACTTTGGTTCTAAAATACACCGCCCTTTCATCCTGATGATTTTCTGTTCTAATACAAGTGGGGAGTGGCAGAGCGGCGTGTCAAGTGCTGTAAATTCCGGGGCACGTTGTGCGCTTGGGCGAGGGGAAGTAAGCACGCGCAGTTCAGTACATAATACGTGTCAGGCTTGCAACGGATGAGGGCCTAGTTTTGTTGCGACCTGGAGTGGTGATCTACCCTATATTCACCTATGTCGTCCAGGTATCCCATCGCGTATTGAAGGGTCCTATTATGCTCCGCAAGTTAAGGAGCCGAAATGAATGTTTGTTCTTTGATTCGGAGCTTGTGAAATGTACTTACCTATTCAAGTTCCTTAGGCGTCTCGAATCAGCTCGTGGCACGTTTCCGAGTGGGACTGTTGTATTGCTATCATTCAAAAAGCTCCGAAATGTCGGCCGGGCAGTTTGTCGACTTGGGACACGGGCAAGCCAGTGACCGTCAGCCAGCTGCTGCCGTGTGTCGTCGAGATGAAGGAAGATGGCAACGCCATAGTATGCGAGCCGGGAGCCGACAAGCTCAGGCGTATCTGGGTACTGCGTGACAAGCTCAGCGACTCGCTCGGAGCAGGTCGCTGAGCTTGTCACGCCACACTTCACAGATGTGTGCCATGTCCTCAACGGGGCAGCATAACATGTGAGTACATGCATGCACGAAAGGTGCCTTGGGGTACCTTGGATCGTTGACCATGTAGTTCTCGCGATGTGGTGCCCGAGTGTGATGTAAAGGTCGATTGCGGTGTTGGCGGGAGGGCCACCGAGGTACTCCCAAGTAGAATCTTAGTAGATGGGACGGCATCCCAGGTGTGCTTCACACGCATGTCGTCCATGAGTGCTGCAAGGGGCGTCGCGAAGTTTGCGAGGGCACAGTGGTGAGGACGGAAGGCAGAGAAAGAGCCGGTGGTAGCACACGATTACAATCTGAGGGGGTCACCAGTCACCAGTCACTGGCGGTTAAGAGGGCAAGATGTCTGGACCCCAAACAGCGCTAAAGACGGGAACACTAACTGAAGCTGGCTGGGAAGCAGGGCGTTTATGGCGCCTCTCCGCGTAAGAGTGGAAATGGAAGTGGAACTGCGGGTATCTCTATGGTATCAAGTTGATGCAACCCGTGAACCACGGACTGACTCCGTCCGACAACCTGACGACAAGGTGTATCCGAAACTCCATGGCCATGGCAGCCCAAGAACAAATACAGCTTCTTCTGATTTAGTCATGATCTCTAGGATTGGGTTGCTTGAATAGCCTTCAAGCTTCAAGCTTCAAGGGGAAACTATATGCTGTGATCAGGTTTGTAGTTGCCCCTCCGGAGAGTACTTTGAAAACTTACTATAGCTTACAGTCGCACTGACAGGCTTTACAGCCTGTTCTCGCCGTCGCAGTGCGGCAATATTGCAAGTCAGAACTTCCATAGTTCGCATACTTCTCGCATCTTGCGACCCACAGACATCTCCAGACAGGTGCGAAATGCATACGACTTGTGACTTGTCGGTGGTCCGCTCTCGACAGGCTTTGACTTTGTCCGTGGGCATGCCACGAATTCAGTCTCCGCCCAAACGGATACCCTCGTCTGCGTCTGGCTGAGTGTAATTGTGCTACCTCTTCGTAGAAGAAGGCATTTTTTCAGTTGCAACTCCCAGGTCCCTTGACCATCAGTATCTCTGGACATTGGCCGACGCAGGGCGAGTCCGCAGCGGTTTCCCGATAAGATCCCGCCACGGACGGCATCTCATACTGTACTATATATATATCTCCCTTCTCAATGGGAACGATGGAGGTTTCCAAGGGAGCTGTGCGCGGAATGTACAGCTGCAGTCCGAGTCACGAAATCTTAGAGCAGAAGAGAGATATTAAATCACAAGTGTAAGCTCATTCGTTCCAACTCGATATATTTTAGCTAATAGTGGAGGGTCTGTGAAAAGTTGTCGTCTGGTCGCGGGGCCAAAGCACCCCGACGCAGTAACCAGTTACACGATTAGCTTGGTCCCGCGCCTCTTGTCTGCTTCTACCTCATCTGTAAATGCAATTAGGTGTTCGGAGCGTTCAGAGCTGTTCAGAGTGTCCTTGAACGGCTCCGAACAGCTCTGAACACCTACTGCAATTACAGATGCTCTTCAAAAACGAGAATACGATGGAGGAATCTTGAGAGCTCATTGGTTAGCCAACTTGCCTCGCATGAGGTCAATGGGAGAAAGATTGAGCATGTATGACGACTATCGTACCCCTTCCTCGTGAAATCCTAACCTTTGAACGAATTCACTTGTGCGGTGCCCAAACTCATCACGCATTTGACTGACGAGTCTGAGATCTGAGATCTGAGCACTAGAACCATTCGTACCAGAACTATGTGGAGCGACCAGCGAAGCGGGCGTCTTTTGAAAATAGCTCAAGATGGAGATTCAGCTGAAGCATCCCCACATGGTAAGAGGGGAACCGGAGGGACCTCAGGCTACAGCTGGCGAAGAAAAACGACTGGCTTTGCTTCGACCACGGAGATGGTGCAATTCCACCGTGACCGTCCGCGCAAACGGGCATACTTTCCGCAACACGGACGCTTGGAGTACCCCAGATCCAAGTCAAAGGATATCCGACGTGACGTCTTTGTATTATGTACCAGTATTAAATTGGGGTGGACTTATTCTTTTTTTCTTTTTTTTTTGGATCCATTTATATCCGGGGTGGACTCATTCGTCCGAGTCCATGACTCGAACGCCGCGGATGCCAAACGTTGGATCCAACGCCCCAAAAGACGGCACGCACGAGCAAATCTATGTTCCGCCCGAGTTTGAGGAAGGGCCCTTTGAAAGCAAACGCGTTGGTAACAGACGTGAGAATGAGTCTGGTTACGATCTTCAAAAACCATTATGACGATCAGATGGAAAACAAGAGAAGGCACGAGTCAGAAACCGCGTGATTTCAATAGGTACACGCTGCCACAAGACCCAGGAACACGATTGTTCTAGAGGCTATGGATTAGAGGGTCAGGAGTCCAAAAGGTGAAAGAAAACGTGTACGGGCAAGCAAGCGGATGGTGAGGTCTTTCGGTTCTCAGAGTCAGCCCCGGTCGGGTCATCCAACCAGACCTGGGACAGTTGCTTCCTTCTCGCAGGAATCGTTACCGCCGATGACGCAAGGGCGGTTTGTGTTCGCAGGTTCTGGGCCGTCTGCCCGTCTACTACGTTAGCCACCCGCAAACACAAATGCTGGTTTGAAGGTGGTGACATTGTGCTCTGCGGTGCTACTGTAAATTACATCTAACGATCCAAAGATGCAGCTCTTTGCGGTTCTCTTCCACGTGCCCTACGCTGCATGAACGCTGTAACTATTCTACCTTGGGGGACAACGACTCGGACACTCCTTTTCTTTCGTCAGCATTCAGGACGATATTCGTGTTGGACCTTTACCGGGAGACCTTCGGTATACTCTCCAGTGTGGTCCGAACAACTGTGTTCACCAAATAATGGTTCATCGAGTTACCAGTGGTGGTGCGGCAGCGGTGCTGGTAGCGACGCGTGAAGAGGCTGCGGTTTCCCAGGGTGAACAGGCCCAGCAACAGACCCCGATGCCACGCACCCGAGTATATCTCCTTTTTTACAGGCACTTGCGTTGTTCAAGGGAAAGAAGCGTTGCAATTCATTAGAATGATCGTGATGGATTATATACATGCAGAATAGAACATCGGAGAGCGTGAAGGTCGGTGGTAAAGGGACGTGTAGCGGCGTGAGGGGAACGTGGAAAACATAGAGAAGATCCAGCTCGTGAGTGACATCCTAGCTACGTGCGCGACAGATCGACAGCAATATATAACAAAGGGAGAACTTATCCATATCCACAGAGAAACGGCGCAGCGCAGGAAGCGATAGGTGGGAAAGGGAAATAGTAAATAATGTGATGCAAGCCGTGTCATGATGGTATAAACAACTGATGAGAAAGTGGGATACAAGGCGTGGAAGACCGAGAGATGAAGATGGGAAGAAAGATAGAAATGGATGATAAGTGAAAACTAAGGTGGACGGCGGTTCGTTAATAACGCGCGCGCGATGGTTTTTTCACCACCGTCTTCCCGGCGACGAGTGCCTTGAGCGCGCGACCGACTACATTTGAAGCACCAGCGCGGTCCTCTCGCACGCCGGAGGTATCAGTGCCCGTACTGCCAGGCTGCATCACGCCGAGCTCATCGACGCTAGTTCCAGCGAATTTGTCTTCGCTGGATACGGGCGGGGGCATCGGTCGACGGGTTGAATGGAAGAATTTCCCTGGACTCCTCGACGAGGACGAGGACGACACGCTCGTTGAAACTGGCTTGACGTGGGATGATTGATATCCTTTACCGACGCGCTTCACCCCGCTAGTGGCCATGAGGAAGCGGTCATAAACGCCTTCAACATGGCGTTGGGTGGGGGAGTCCATGGCTGGAGAGGGTACGAGTTGCTTGCGAGTGGGATATGGTTGCACAACAAATGGCGAGTCCATGAGGCTGTCACGGCCAGGGCTCTGGGGAGAGACATGACCGCTTGAACTCTCAGAGGTATCTGGATCTGCAGGGGTAATAGGATCCGGGGTAAAGAGATTCCGATCAAGGACGGTAGAGAGACTTCGTGACTTGGCCGCAACTGCGCGATAAAATGAGCACTAAAGGAAATAAGGTGTCGTAATTGCACTCACGTTTATCCAATTCAAATTGCACCTTGGAGATAGGACGTATGAGGCGCTTCAAGTCGTTTGCCGATTTGGATTTCTCCCTGCGCTTCGACGGCGTCATGTCGACGTCGATGTCTAAGCTGCGCGATGCCTCCGGCGAGCGCCCAAGGACTGTCGCACGGCGGGTTGGCCGTGGACTGTCAAACGAAAACGCGGAACGAGAAGGGCCTCCTGGCTGGAAAGCCGGGGGAACATCTGAAAGAGCGCTATCGTTTTGCGCAGAAGTCGCCAACGAAAGGCCGCTCTGGTCTGCACTTGAGTCCTCCTCGAGGTGGAAGATTTGATTGGCAGCAGGGGCCTTGCGCGAAGGCCTCGTGGAGTTGCATGAGTTCTCATAAGAACGGTCACGAGACGGCCGGCGGGTCTGGGGTCCGGGAGCAACGGGAAGTGGAGGAAGCAAGCTGATATTCGAAGATGCGAAATTTTGCCGAGCATCGGAGACGACCTCTGCAACGGTTGGCATAAGTTAATTTCCCAGCCCGACAGATAACAGACGTACTCTCGACATTCTGAAGCCAGATAGTCATGCGATCGGCACGACTGTCTGCACCCACTCGCCGGTTTCGGACAGCCTGTTGAACGGCGGGCAATGACGAGTTTGCTATGACGAGATGATTCGTGATCAAATGATCGCGACACGATACAATTCAAACCTTACCTTCATGGAGGATCTCCCTCTCCCAAGACGGCCGCTCGCTCAGCTCTTGCGGGGAGCTTGAATTAGCTGCACTTTGGCGACGTCCAATGAGGCCAATAGAGGACTTGTATAACTCAACCGTCTTGCCTAGAATTTAAAAAAAAAATCAGAGATACCGCCCATCGATTGCGAATGAAGGAATTAACCTAGTGGGATCTTCAGGCTCTGCTTGAGGAGGCTTAAACTCGACTCGTTCGCTGACGCATTTCGGGTAAACGGTTCGCGCATTGGTAATGCCACTTCGTCTGCTACTATAGTCAAGGTCAAGGGTACAGTGTGATCGTAGTCAACAAAGCGTACCTGGTAAAGGTGGCGTTGGTGTGGGTGACACGGTTGCCTCCCTGATTGGCTTGAAGAGTTTCGCAGACATGGTCTGCGCGAAAAGGTCATCCGATCTTGCGGGCGAAGGCGGCGTGTCTGTAGAAACGAAGGTCACAACACGATGCGCACTTATATCAGTTGGGAGGACGAACTAGGTGACTCTATTATAGGCGAAGCGTTGTCTCGGAGCCTCGACGGTTTGCGAACGGGTACCGGGCGTTCTTCCTCTTGTTGATTGTCAGACTCACCAACGCGCTCCATCTCCCGCAGCCTCGCCCGCTCGAGTTCCCATTCGCGCATGCGATTGCGAACACTTCCGGTGCTTCTATCCGTCTCGTTGACGCTTTTGTCGAGGGGACCCGCTCGTGAATTTTCGGCGTTCCGCGTCTGAACTGTGCGATCTCCTAAAGCAGAAGGCTTGCGAGTTATACTCCGCGATGTGGGCTGCTTCCGCAGAGTAGGTCCTTGTTGGACAACAGCGTTCACTTTTTCTTGGTCTTTCGGGGATCTCTGCTTGCGTGCGGACACGTTTTCTTTGTGACGTAGTGGTGTGAGCATGTGAGCATTGACATCAGGGCGTTTCTTCGCTAAGCCGAGGACTGGATGAATATTGTAAACTCTCTCCAACTCGACCAAAAAATGGAAACTTACCGCCCGATCCGGAGAGCACCCGCTGCCGAACGGGATTCTTCTTCGAATTCGGCGTAGTTACAGGGGCGTTCTCTTTGTCCTCGTCCCGCTTCTCTACGCGCTCGCGTTTAGGTGGTTTACCCTTAGACACCTGACGTGATGACAGGACCGGGGTGTCATTACACGGCCTTGTATTATCTGGCGTTCCGCTGCTCGTCGCTTTTTTGGGAACCGGTAGCGGGGCGTTCCAGTACGAATCACCTAGGGCCTCGGGCGCAGTGCATCGGACATCGGCGTTCGGTTGGATCATCCGATGCAACATCTTCTCAATGCCTTTGGACATTTTCCAACTGCTCAACCACTTTCCGCGCATCTAACCCGACATCCTTAGTAAAGCAACAGAGTACAGTGGAGAGGCCTCACAGTTCGTGCCCAGTAGTCCTCTAAGGCAGCTTTCGTAGCAAACTGTTCACCTTCTGTATGCTCGAATGGCGTGCGCCCGACGAGAATCTCGAAGAATGTCACACCAAGAGACCAAATGTCCGCCTTGCGAGTATCGTGTGCAAGGCCTCGTGCTCGTTCGGGAGATAGGTACTGGAAACGGCCCCGAGTTGGTGGATACGCAAGAACAAAGTAAGAGTACATACCTCGGGGGTGCCGTACGTAAGATTCGAACTGAATGCCTTTGTACCCTCCAAGTCATACTTTTCCGCAAATCCAAAATCAACCAAGACAGGTACTTGTCTCTCAGATAGGAGAATGTTCGCAGGTCTACGTCGGATCACCATTAGGTCTTGTTCAAGACTGACACGTGGGCTCATGACTCACTTGATGTCATTATGTACTACTCCCCGAGAGTGGAGGAATTGGACGCCGGAGAGGAGTGAACGAAACCACTCCTTGGCTCTATGCTCTGGAACCTCAACAGGTACAAGTTCCGGAAGGTACTCCCTGTAATGAGACACCACATCAGTACGAGTGCAAACTATATCCGAGGTGACACAAATAGCAGCATATACTCACATCGTGATGAGTGCGTAAGAAGGGGTGATAATGAACGAGTGGAAGGGCACGATCGAAGGGTGGGGATCATTCTTGAACGTCCTGACCACCTTCATCTCGTTCCACCTGCTGTGGAGGACCATTAGTGACGCGCGATGATGTTGCACAGAAAGTCACGAACAAAGACCGAACGCGGGCTGCCGTCGTTGTCGTCTTCGATCGGTGCACAAGTTTCACCGCGAGTTTAGTGTCGTCGGCACTGTCTGGTACTCTCGGTCGGCACAACCAAACGCTGCCCCAATTTCCAAACCCAATCTAAGAGGTTATATGCGTCATAGTCGTCAACGACAGATCGGCACCGAGGCAGGCAGAATGTACCTCTTTGACAAACTGGAGCTTTTCTGCAAGAACCCGATCGGAAAGGGAAAAGATATCGGGGGCGTTGGAAGGAGGCTGTTCTGAAGACATCATAAATGGAAGACGAGACTAGTTGTACACGGATACACCCAAGCGTTGCCGGCGGAGAGGACACCGACAACAGCAGTGAAAGGAGGTTGAGAACAACTTCAGGTACAAGAAACACGCTGACACGCACCGGGGAAATGAACACTCCCCAAATAAGAACAAATAACGCGCATGCCTGTCGCGACCCTCATATCTGATCACGTGTCCGTAGTGACAAGTTCATCTACTGTCCGTGTCCCGGCCGACGTGCCAGAGACCCGTCAACATTCATGCTATTTGAACTCGAAGGTGGCCTGCCCTGTGGTTCCATCATATTCTCCATTATCATGTCTATTTCACTAGCCGATTGTCCTGTTTCTGGCACTGCTTTTGTCCGCCGCTGCAGCGTAGCCTCGATCGTATCTTGGTCCTCAAGCTGTTCGACGTGCCACCGTAGAGAGCGCATAACTTGATCAAACATTACTTTATACATAGGCAAATCAGTTATAGCTGTCGTGACTCATGGCACACGACCGCGACGGATCATCCACACCTTTCTCGTCTTCGTTGGAGGCCGCGCCACGACGAGGCCGTGGCATAATCAGCGGCCGCGTTTCGGCACGTTCTTCCTCCTCCCGTTTCTCGTGAATGCGTAATTCACTAAGCACCTTGGTCGAAAATAAATCTTCGGAGAGCTCTACGTCTGATAAGCTCGTCTCATCTGCCCCATACGCCGTTGTCAGCGAATCGTTTGGTGAGGCGGATCGGACGAATGGAGCTTCATAAGGAACATCGCCGCGATGCAGCTCGTGAGTAGGGTGGGCTGCACCCGACATGATGATACACGGTTTCTAATTGACGGTGTATTTGTTTGGAAAAGCTAGATTGTCCGTTGAAGACGGGCGGTATGATTCGGACGCGCCTTGAGGGGCTTGATCCTTGACTAGCTTGACTGCTCGAAAAGTGGACGGTCATCTGGCTCAAGACCCCACGTGCGAGCATGGTCACGTGTTTCAATCGCTTCTCCCTGTTCGTCGTTGCAATGCAAGGAATAAACGCCACTTACACCATAGTGTGTTATTCTTGCTCTGTGGTGTATATCCAACCATGTCAGGGTCGTGTGCAAACTATACGATCTCTATCGCGAGGCTTGTGACGGCTTTTCGCATGGAACCCTATTCATGATCTTGTTCGTGATTAGACATCCATCGGGTGAAACATACAGTATTTGGACGACCCCTACTCCCTCTACTTGCGATCTCATGAAATGGCTACCGCAGAGGGAAGGGAGATATATGTTTAGATGTATATGTGATTGGGAGACCATGTGCTATGGCTTGAACAAAGAACGTATCAAGTCGAAAAGCCATGAAGATCGTGACCAAAAAAGGCACTAATCCCGCTGACACAAGGCTGCGCTCACTCCAATTATACACGTCCAGACAATTTTTATCTTTAGTACCCCAAACTTGAATCCCAATGTGCTGCCTCGGCAATGCAACTCCACAAGCGTCTTCTCAAGCCTGAGGCCGTAGGCCTGAGGTTTGAGGAGCCAGTTAAATGACAAGTATGAGGACCATACTAATCGGAGATGGCTACGTGAACGCATGCACAGCTGGGCAAGGGCAAGTGATTGCAACTTGTAACGTTTCACATCGATCAACACTAAAGATATTCAGAGTTCATTCATTTGGTCGAGCGGTCGGCGAGCTGGAAGTAGCCAGGGGGACAGGGCTCAACTCGGAAGCTCAGGCCAAGATGAAAGGGTGTTCAAAGATATGATGTTACATATCCGACTCCAGCGGGTTCTGGGTGATGTTTCCATGTAGGGTATGCTGCAACGAGCTGCTCGGTGAAACGAAGGAGAAATCTCATCGAAGTCACCACGCACCTTCTTTGAGGGGCCGAGTTTAAAATAACGCAGGCACTACGCAAGCAACAGCGGGCACACGATGAGAGGACACAAGAGCAGGAAGGTTGATAACGGTCCTGAAGACGTGAACTCCTACGCGCCTATCTCGCCACTGCCGTATGGCTGCGTGCTCAGCGCGTGCAAAACGTACTGTACCCTCACTCAGCTTGCCGAGTCCGCGCAACCGTGGACCGCAATTTGTCCTGGGCCGACTCCTGGCCATCTCGGATTCTTGCGCCCGGAGAAATCTCAAGCGATCGCACCTATTCGCGCTACCGAGCCCCTAGGCGCCGAGTGGACACCGTGATTTCGCGAGTGATAACTCGGCGTTCGGAGAAGAGTCACGGGATACAGTCTAGCCATGGTCAGAACCAACATCGTACATTATAAAGGACTCCGCGATCTACATCTTCCCTACCCTTCCAGCTGATTGCACCTCCTCCCGCGTCTACCACACCTTCCCGCCGAATCGGATTCAATGAAGCTCGCGTCATTCCTTAGTCTCGCCTCGCTCGCCGTCTGTGCATTCGCGCAGACTATCGAGATTGGGTATCCACACCACAACACGCACATCAAGCCTGGTAAACAATTCATAGTGCAAGTCAACCGTCCCGTGAGAATTCTGCCAAAATCTACCGTGCTTGGATGGGCGCTAAAATAAAACGCGCACTGGCAGGACACCCTGACGGCCTCCCAGGAAGTTGCGATTGTGATCTCCTTGCTGCAGTGTCCTAAAAATGGTCACTGCCCAAAGCCATCCGACGACCTCGGCATCGCCCTCTACGCGGGCCCCTACAATCCCCAGTTCCCGACGACCAAGACGCCTCAGAACGTGCCGCAGCAGAACTTCACCGTAAAAGTGCCAAGCTCCTTCAAGACCGACGAGACGGCGCAGCTCGCCGTGACCCACCTGTCGCTCGTTGGCGTAAGTGGCGGACCTATTTAAGTTTTGAGTTTTCGTGGCACGGTACGCTGACGACAAACATTCTTCAGGCCGGGCCGTTCCCACTGTTTGAGATCAAGAACGTGACCCTCAAAGTGCAGTGACGTGTGGACATCCAACACCCAACTGCGGCCTCGGGTGTCGTGGGTTATGTGGGCTTTAATCCCGCAGCATTTTTTGGTGACAATTCCTCTTTTGCATATGGACCAAGTTTTCGTGGACCCTGAACAATAGCTTCCAAGCAATACCGCTCGTTTCACAATTTGACGTTTGGACATTGTAGCTTGTAAGCACTGTAGTCAAATGAGTACCCACTTAGCTTTGTCTGTAAAATTGGGGTGAAGGTCCGGGTTCACTGCAAGGCATTTCACGTCTGGCGCTAGAATCCCAAGGGCGTATCGACTGCTATTGACCTGCATAACTCCGGACTTATATCGAATCCCGCCGCGATGGCCTGCGAGCACAAAAAAAAACAGGATACCCTCCGCTGGAAACTTAAAACCCGCACACAGGCCAAAAAAACAATTAATTCACCTTCTACACTCTCGTCACGGTGTGGGTTGATTCAGTCTTACTTGGCTTGAGGGAGCGTGTGGAACGTCGTTCAGTTCCCACCAGCGGAAGTCCAGAAAATCATTAACTTACGCCGGACATAGATTTTCCGGCCGATCCGGTGACAACCATCGGTGCAGGAAGAGCACAATCCGCTCTATGTGCCCTGCGGTGATATAATAGGGCATTCATACCAGCTCCACACAGCAATCGAATACCATGGCTCAATGTCAATCTAGGACAGCAGTGTGTGAGCACGAATTCAATTGGCTCGTCATGGTGACCTTCCTTGTGGTCTCTTAAGTCAGCGTGGTTCATCGCACGACGTTCTAGACTTCTAGTACCGTGCTATGTACGCTCTGGAACATCGGCGACCACTAAGGGAACGACGAAACCGGCTCGTTGGAGAGGCCATACTTGAAGAGCAATCGTAGCACCATTCTCGTAACTATAGTGCTAGCCTGACCAGATAGCCAAATCTCAACTTAGACTCGGATGTGACGGCCGCTTGTGTCAAGAAGTCTAAGCCATGCGTGCCCCCCCCGCCCCGAAGGATGGACGCCCTCTCTTTGGACTGTAGGTCGAGACATACAGCACCCGATGTTCCCAGAGGGCTGTCTCTGGGGAACAGAACGGGGAGACAAAGCTGGGTTCGACGTGCTAGGGCTACGCAAGGCCCGACAGCTGTCATCACTAGGGTAGAGATATGTCACGAAAAGTAAGGTGCTGCAGAAACTAAAAGCTTCACTAGTATTTCTCTGGCAGACGGAAACGCTCCTTGACTCGAATGTCCACAAGTTCGTTGGAGTGAGTGACAGGAAAAACGATATCCAGTGATGTGGCGGCACGTGCTCATCCCTTTCTCTCCCGGGCCGCCCACTTTTCTCAGGCTTTCGTCTGCCAGTGCCAGCGCCGCTCCCTATCCGGCCCCTTACGGCGTTCATTTTAGTAAGGCCCAACCACCTGAATTCTCTGGAGCGATCTCGGACATATTACGACCGCGAGAGTCTTCTTGTTATGTACTCCAGTCAGCGGCGTAGGCTGTGAGTCTAAGCCCACTGCAAGCGTTGCGGCCCAAATTAAGTATTAAGTTGTTCTCCGCGGGTGACAATCGGACTACAACATTTGGAGGTTATGCAAGCAGCCCACGTCCAGGTGATCATGAAGAAGGACGAATAGGAGCACTGGCATAAGTATCTTCATATATTCCGAGAGGAGGCCGGGTATCTCGTGTGGTATTCAACTTGACTGGACTTTCAAGCTTTTCAAGTTCCACCCTCGCTCGGCCATCGTGACGTGTCGGTCCATTCCTGGCTCCGATAAAATAGACGCGGTTCAGTACCAATAGAGACACTCGACTCTACGCTTACCCCGATTCTGACCCCAAAATGCACGATAAGAGCTCTCCTCCCCACCTGCGATCTCAGCGTTCCAGTGCTTGAGCTTTTTCGACCTCTGACCTTCATAACTGCCTGTGACCCCCCTGTGATTATGCGCTACCTCAGACTCACTCCGCGCTCTGTCCTCGCCACAGTGCCCCTCGCCGTCCTCGCGACGCCTCTAGCACCACCCTGGAATGACGTGCTTGTGAAGCACGCCTGGAATACCGTCCCAGCCGACTGGGAGAGCATTGGTCCCCCTCCCGCTGGCACTGTGATTGACCTCCATGTTGCACTCATGCCTCGTAACGAGAATGCCTTGATTGACGCATTATACGAGATCAGCACGCCAAGTCATCCAAAGTAAGCCTTCTCCAACACTCCTCCACGCACTGTGTATGTATGTGTGACGCTGGTCCTTGCAGATACGGCACGCACTTATCCAAGGAGGAGGTCGCTAGGCTAGTCACGCCGCACCAAGTCACGCTCGAGCTTGTCCACTCCTGGTTTGCACACCATAGAGTGCCGTCTTCCTCCATCTCAACGTCGCACGGCGGCAGCTGGCTGACTCTCATCGGCGTACCCATTTCACGAGCTAACGAAATGCTCGGTGCATCGTACCAGCTCTATCGGCCTGCCGGGACAAATGACAGCACGATTCTTCGCACGGTCGGGTATTCGCTCCCCGTAGTACTGCACACACACGTGCAAACTGTCGCTCCGACGACCAACTTCAGCCCTATGCGCACTTCACGGCAGACACCGTCCATCAGAGCAAAAGCGGCGTTTGCGGATGTGGGATCTAGAGAGCCCGTGACGGCGATGTCGAGCCGCAATGAGCTCGAGGTCGTTACACCGGAAGTCCTGCGATGGTTGTACAAGACATTCGCTTATGTTCCCGCTGCGACGGACAGGAACGTGCTTGGGATTGCGGGATACAACGATGAGTATCCGAGCCCGCAAGATCTGGAGTGGTTCCTGAGCGCATTTCGCAGCGACGCGAAAGCCCCGACCTTCACCATCGAGCAGGTACACGGTGGCGGGTATGACCCAAGCCAACCTGGTTTCGAGGCGAACCTTGATATACAATATACACAGGCCATAATATACCCGACCCCGCAGGTCTACTACAGCACCGGTGGCCGGTTGCGTTGGACGCCCCCCAGCAACGAGCCAGCCTCGGACGACATGTTACTTGCGTGGATCAACTACATGCTGAACAAGGAGGACATCCCGCAGACAATAAGCACTTCTAATGGCATCGACGAGAATAAAGTCCCTCTGGAATATGCAACGGCTGTGTGCAACCTATTTGCACACCTCGGTGCACGTGGGGTCAGTGTTCTCTACGCGAGTGGCGACGACGGTGTCGGCAAAGGGGACTGCAAGATCAATGACGGCTCCGGGAGAGTCCAATTCATCCCTACGTTCCCTGCATCCTGTATGTGCGGCGTTTATCTTTGTTTGCGAGGTGTACGCAAACGCAGGCACAAATTACTAACCACGTCGCTACGGTCTCACAGGTCCCTGGGTTACTAGCGTCGGCGGCACGACGAGCAAACTCCCCGAGGTAGCGGCGAGCCTCTCTGGAGGTGGATTCTCGAACTACTTTCAGCGCCCTGACTACCAGAACGATGTTGTGGATACCTTCCTCCGGCGTCTTGGCAGCAAGTATGACGGCATGTACACGTGCGTTTCTTGCCTGACCTGACCCGAGCTATTCTTACTTTGATCCGTGCAGCCCTGGCGGCCGCGGATTTCCCGACATCTCAGCGCAGGCGATTAGGTACTTGATCGTCGTCAACACTGATCCCTATTTCATGAGCGGCACAAGCTGCTCGGCACCAGTGCGTCTCACGACCCTCGCCCCCACCCCGCTCTGCGTCGCCTGTCCCCGAGCATCCAGCTGACCGCCCGTATGCAGACCGCGGCAGGCATAATCTCGCTGCTCAATGATTTCTTAATTTCGGAGGGCAAGAAGCCTCTTGGCTTCCTCAACCCCTGGTTGTATGACCGCGGCCTTAGGGGCCTCAATGATATCACATCTGGCTCTAACCCGGGCTGCAATACTGATGGATTCTCCGCGATCTCTGGATGGGACCCTGTTCGTCCTGCGAGACAATGAATCTTTACTTTCGACGTTGGGCTGATTTTGGGGTTCTATAGGTGACAGGTCTTGGGACGCCAGACTTTTTCGAACTGCAACACATACTTTTTAATGAACGGGTATTAGGCAATCCAGAACAATGAAATTAAACCAAAATTCTCGGAACTACTAAAAGGTCTAAAACAGCAACACGAAAGTATTCTACTCGCAAACTACATTCGCGGCCCAAACCGATTTGAGATGTTCCAACAGACGTCTATTTTTATATATATTTATTTTGGATCCAGACGTGGGTCTCAACCCGGCCTGGGGGATCGGGCCGCACCTCGGGGTTTGTAAAAGCGATATCTTCTTTCTGGCTTGCTTAGATGCACTCCGAAAACGAACGCGTATGCAGAAGGTAACCATAAACTAAAACGCGAACCCCTCCATCCGAAAAGGCCCAGGTCAATATTTATGATAGGACAGTGAAATTTTACCAATTATCATCCATTACATTATTTTAGCATCTCCGCTTCTGCTCAAAGCACCCAAGAGTCTTTCTCAGGTGCTTCGTCGAGCAGAAGGGGTGACGTCGCGTTCAGTTTGGCTATGTATCGTTGTAATGCAACCCGGGTGATATATTAAAGAGTATCAGTAGACCGTGACACTGTGCAAAGTCTCAGTTCCATAATCCGCTACAGCGACAGCCTCTGCAGGCCCGAATTCGCGTGGAACGAAAACTCTAACAGCGCGGGGCCCGCGATGGTCTTGCTGTCGTCCACTCCGTCCGCGTCTGTCGTGACCAGGAGATAGACCGCACCACGCAGAGTATCGGGGACGCTGACGCTCTTACTGTCGTCGGACAGAGGTACTATCAGTGCCTCCTGGCCGCTCAGGAACGCGCCGTATAGCTTCGTGGAACGATCGAAGTTGCCGGGGGCGATGAACGAGATCGGCGTCGTCGAGCCCGGCCATGCGCTGGCGGGGTCAGGGAGCGTGAGCGCCGCAAACCGGGTGGCGGGAAGCTTAGGGTTTGTGGGAGGGCAAGATGTGATGAAGCCGGACGCGATCGTGAAGGCTTGGCTCAGACCGAGGGGGGTCTGCGTGAATCAGACGTCAGCGGGCCAGGGCCAGGCGTTCTGGACAGCTTACGTCGAATGGACCGCTCCATGCGCTTCCTTTCCTGGTCGCAGAGTCGACCCACGCAGAGTGGCGCGCTTCGGTTGAGAGCACAGTCGCTGCGGCAAGGAGGTAGTCCTGGAATCCGCGATCAACCGGCTGAGACTCAGGCCAAGCGCAAACGCACCCTATTCTCAAAGAACTTGGATGCGCCGATGTATGCGGAGTCACCTTGTCAAAGGGACAACGTGAGAAAATGGGAGTGAGCCCCATGAATAAGACACTTGCCGACTGTCTCGAGAACATGACTGAGTTCGACAAAGGACTTTAGATTATCGTAAGGGCTAGTGGGCCGGTGTCAGCCGCAAGAGTCCGAGGATGAAGCAGTTACGTACAACTTATAGGTGCAGGGTTTAGTGGCCTTGTCCCCAAGGGTCTCCTCCAAAAAGTGGACGTGAGCAGCCTCGTGGGCGGCGATCTGCTTGAAACGGCCATACGACCAGTCCGGGAAGCCGGCATCTACAAAGTCCTTCTGTGTGAATCGGGAGAGTCCCTCTGTGTAGAACGCATTCTCGAGATGCTCCAGAGTGAGCGCAAAGTTCAGAATATCGACGTCTGAGTGGAAGAATCACGGTCAACTGCTCCGGCGGGATGCTCGGAATGGGATCACGCACCGCTCGGCGCACCGTCGCGTGGCAGAGGGCGGGAAAAAGAGATCCCCGCAAGGACGATAAAGGAGAAAATGCCAAACGTAGACTTCATCGTAGGGACGGGGAGAGAGATGGCAAAAAGAGCGGAATGGTTCAGGACCGAGGAGGACGGCTAGTAGTGTCGGTGTCTTGGGAGGGCAACCAAGGAAGGAGAACGAGAGTTGGCATTGATCGCCATTTATGCAATATTTATGCCCAGGAGTTCTGTTGGAATTCGAGAGTAATGCCAGAGACGAGATGCCGCGTCACAATAGGTCACTCGACAGAGTCGACACTGACTACTCGCTTTCCTCCGCCTTGCGATACCATGGCGACAGTAGAAGGAGCCCGCAAAATTGGATGAAAACAAGGCCCTCCGAAAACACGAAGCTTGCCAGTGATGATGTCGTACTCTCACACGCTCAGGTCACACCCATCATACCGATTCCGGCCCGGTGACCACCGTGACACTGCGCTCACTCGTCGATTTTACTTCTAACTTTTATCCTGCTTATATACAGCAAGAAATAATGGGTTCTTCTTGGTCACAGTCCACAGTCAAGGTCACAGTCAAGATCCAACTTGATCGCGCTTTCCCGCGTCCCCAGCCAAGGCGCAGCGAATCTGATCGCAGCTGCATGAGGCTTAGTGGACGTACGACTTTTTCCGAGACTTTTCTGACCAGCCTCAGCCTTTATCGCGTAGCATTACTACTCCGATACATTCATGTGGAATGGATCTATGCACACCCGATGGCTAAATATCTAGCAAACTTAAGACATGAAAAAACCAAGGGGATGGAAGCAGCCTACTGCCGATGCTAATAGAACAATAAAAAAAATTAAATTTTTTGCAACCCTGCCCAGATACTGCAGATCTGACGTAACGGCCGCCACCCAAAAAATTACCCCCTTCAGTTGGTCGTGGCCGTGGTGAACGCAGTGGTAGCGAAGCCAACGCGGTTGTTGGTAGTATCAAAGACGGAATAGAACCGCTCGAGGAATGTGTAGCCGTTGATAAAGTCGAGGCCTGATCCAGTGGGAGAGCCGAGGTCGTTGACGACTAGGTAGATGCTGCCTGAGGTGCCGCCAATGAACGTGTTGAGTGATCGTGGCCAGATCTGCGCGTTCGCGGTGAGCTCGAATGACCTGCCACCGGTCGTGAAGAAGAGCGACTGAAGGTTGTTGAACTGAGTCAAGGTGATCTTGAGCAAGCCCGTGGCGCCGTCAAGGACCGCACCGGTCGCGGTTTTGTAGCGGTTGAATGCGTCTATGCGGGTGTTATTAGTTCGTGCACGACATTTGGTTCAACAGGGTGCTTACCAGTGGAGATGAGGATAAGGGTGGTTCCAGTGTCGACAATACCAGCAGTTGTCGAGAGGATGGAGGTAGAAGCACCGTACCGGATCGACTCGTTGATACCCCAGAATTCGCTGGCGGGGAAGGTCCCCGTACCGGGGCTGTCCAGTTCTGCGTGAGTATGCAGTTAGAGCTCAGTGACCACAAGTGCTTACATGAACGTGAGAGCTCCAGTGAATTTAGTAGAATCGGTGCCACCGAACGTCAACTCGCCATTCTTGACTGATGTCGTAGTCGTAGGCTCAAAAGACACGGAAACGAGGTCAGATGTGATTATTCCCTGGGTGAAAAGGTTGTCCGTGACCGTGGGGATGGGGGTATTCGAGTCTGGAGACAAGGTACCAAGCGTCAAGTCGACGGGTCCAATCCTACGGAATGAATTGTCAGCGCGGACTTAAAATGATGAGCTTTGCACCCACCCGAGGATCCCGTCGAAACCATTGAAGCCAGTGGAGGTTGAGGCAACGCCTATGGATTGCCCGGAAATACCGAGCCCAGCGCCAACCGTCACGGAGTCCCGAAATTCGGTTCCTAAGAGAGGGGGGAGGGTAAGGATACAGCAAAGGTGACTTTCGTGAAGAGAAACCCACCAGAGAATGACCCAGACCCATATGTCACAGCCTGGAAAATGGGAATTAATTGAGGGGGAACTACAGGTTCGAAGAAGCGATACTTACCACACGGTCAATTGTCTGCACACTGGTGCTAGTCCGAACATAGGCTTTTCCGGCTCCTACCCAAGTATTCGAGCTTCCCGTGTCGATGAGGAGATTGTCTAAGAGCGGGTCTCAGATTGTAAGTTAGGACCCAGATAAAGCGGCACTACTCACAGAAGGTGGGGGGGGAACCAACGCCGACGCTGGCCTCGTAAACGACGCCGACGTTAGTCACACCGACGCTGACGACTGCGCTGGCGCTCAAGGTGCCGCTTTGCTTTGCTTTGCTGACAGAAACCAAGTTTTTGGCACGGGCCTGATCCTTTTGGACAAGGTCATGGGCGCCGGTGACGTTAAGGTGCCGAGCGAACGACAATGAGACAGATGGTTTGCGAACGACGATGGGGTTCGCTGCGACGCTAACGGCCAGCAGGAGGAAAGCAGTGAGAGATGCAGCAGGGAACATGGCTCGAGTTGAGAGAAGGGGGTGGATTTGAGGAAGCAGGAGTGAATCGCAACTGAATCACAACGAAATTATTGGGGATGTTAATGGGCTTTTATAGAGGGCGGTCAGGACCAATATTTTCCCATGAAGTACCGCACGACGCTGCTCGAGGGAAATTACGAGACGCGTGTCTACGATAGCACATGGCACGACGAACGAGTTTGTGATGAGGGTAGATGAGTGCGTAGGAAGAGAAGCATAGGTTTCATGTGAGGTATCCCGATCCGGGGTGCGAAGCAAGAAATGAGAACGCGTAGCTCGTGGTCACGAGAGATAGCTGGAGTATATCGACCGAAAAAGCGGAGAACGTTGTCAGTCCCAAATACAGAATGTGGGATGCTGACGCTTGTGGTCTGAGTTGGTGACATTATCGGAAAGTCTTGTTAAGAGAACTGGGCTTTATCGTCCAGCCCAACGGTGGCCCACAGCCGATGGAATAAATTCTTCTCAGATAATCCGTCGGCAGATAACAAGGGAGAAACACCTGTGCACGCGATCCATGATGGGAATATAACTTGAAAGCCCGGAGTCGAGTGAGGGTCAACTGTCAAATGCTTACGAATCAAGCTAATAATGAGCAAGGCCCCCACAAGACTCGACTCTTTGCTGGGAAAAGAAGCACACTTCCAAGTTATTTTTAGCACAACCCAAACGTCAACAAATGCAGGACGTGGGAAACGCTACCGTTGTGAAGCACCCGGATTATCGGCCCTTTGTTTGACAGAAAACCGATTCATGACAAAATTAGTGAATCCTTGTGGGGTTATCAATGAATGCGTGCGGCGGAAGGAATGGCGGCGCACTATAATACAAATTCCACGAGAATGCATTAGTACGGTCATAAGAGTCATCCCGTTCATCAGCTCTGGCGAATGTCGTAGCTTCGCTCGCACAAGAGTCCGGGCCGTTGTCGCAGCCATATGCTCCTCGCGCAACCAAATCGGGAGTGTAGGATGGAAAGCCTATCCACTCCGGTGTGTAGGGCCGTAACGCAAGGACGGGCCTCAGGATGGCGTGGCACAATCGATTACGATAAACGTGACATGGGGAGACCTAGAAGAAATCGAAAACGGTATTATTTTTTGAACCCTCATTAGAGTAGCCAGGTCTTCGTGCGGAGAAGGATCTGAGCAATGTGGAGGACTCGCAAATTATCGAGGGGCCCTGTCGGGAGGAGGTCATGATGCAAGGACAGCCATGTGGTTGGTGATCAACTCAGATAAATGTTGGGACGAGTTGTGAATAACAACACTCGAGTTTGGTCATAGTACTAGTCCCTGGTGCCATGTGAGACGGAGTGACATAAGGGCCTGTTCGGTACAACACAAAGACCTCGTTCTGAAACCAGTAACGGATGGAAAATCATTCTCCGAAGAGAAAGGCCAGGGAGGCGTTTTTGTAAGTTACCTTCAGTCGACTGGAAGTAGTCGGATCTAACTTGTAATAGATTATGTAATTGACACAGTTTTACGTTGATCGGCACAATGCGGGCTGCTCATCGGTCCAGTGAGCCTCATCGAATGGACGTTGAATGGACGACGCCTTGGTACTGAATCTTGCACTTGAAGAAGGACCTTCATCCAGGAGGTTGTCTGCGAGAAAAAGTGGTCGATGGACTGATAGGTGCGTTGGGTGTAATTTGGGCACAATGAATTGTGCTTACTACATCTAGGCTAAAGTCAAAGAGGGTCGAAAAGCGCAAGGCGCGTACTCAGAATGCCTCGCATGCAAATTCCCGTTCGAGCATAGGCGAAGATTCACGACCGCCGAAGCGGCCTCGAAAAGAATCGAGCAACCCACCGGCTACGTCCGTGGCCACGGTACAAGGACACCCCAAGTCTCGCCAACCCACGCAGATCATATCTTCGCTATTCTCTTACAATCCAAAAGTCGAAAAGAAGCCAAATACGTCCGTATTAAAGGGCCCTAGCAAGCCAAGCAATGCCCCTCTTACTGATTCCTCCACATTTACCGGGCTCGGCCTGAATCCTCTCATCACGACGCACCTAATGACCAAAATGGATATTTCGAAACCTACTTCGATACAGCGCGCATCACTCCTAGCACTGTTACCACGAGGCGACATCACCTCTCCACGGGATGCATTCATCCAGTCCCAGACGGGTTCAGGAAAAACGCTCTCGTACCTCCTCCCAATTCTGCACGACCTTCTCCCCTTGAGTACGAACTCATATATCGACCGCTCAATTGGTACTCTCGCGATCATCGTCGCTCCTACGCGTGAGCTTGCCAAGCAGATATCGGACGTCCTCGATGTGCTGTTGAAACTGCGTCTGCGTCCGCTAGATGCAGCGCCTGATGACGAGTCGAACGACACGCGGCTCACACGCTGGCTAGTCTCGGGGCTCCTGACAGGAGGGGCGACGCGCGGGCACGAGAAAGCCCGCCTTCGCAAGGGCATACCCATCTTGGTCGCGACGCCAGGCCGACTGCTCGACCACCTCCAAAATTCGTCCTCGTTTGATGTCAGCAAGTGTCGCTGGCTTGTGCTCGACGAAGCCGACCGGCTCATGGAGCTCGGCTTCGCAGACACGATCAAGGGTATTCTTGCGTGTCTGGATGGAAGCAGGAAGCTCGCGCTGCAGGCTGTGAAAGAGGGCCGGAGCATGGAAGTTCGCGGGTGGGACTGGGACGTCAAGCGGCGCACGATCCTTTGCTCGGCGACGCTGCGCGAGGACGTCCAGGTTCTGGCTGGAACAGCCCTACAGAACCCGATCATCGTCAAGGCGACTGAAGTAGATCTACCCGATCAGAATGCCGAAATTGTCGAGGACGCTACAGCACCCGTCGCAGAACCAAAGTTTACGCCGCCATCGCAGCTGTCGCAGAAATACGTCATCGTTCCGCTTAAACTGCGTCTAGTCACACTCGTTTCCCTGCTTCGGTCCCTACTTTCTCAGGCAGGTGGTCGACGGGATTTCAAGATTATTGTCTTCTTCAGCTGCACCGATTCGGTAGACTTCCACTGGCGTTTGCTCGGGGGGTGCGATTTGGAAAGCGATGGCAGTATCGACTCGGACGACGAGACGGTTGCACGGGCTGGGGGCGAGGATGGTCGTGTGGGAGCTCATTCCCCGTTGCTTCCAGAAACATCGATTTTCCGACTACATGGTTCACTTCCTCTATCCACTCGTCTCTCGTCTCTGCGTGCATTCTCCGCTGCGCAGAAACCACCTGAATCCAGCCCTCTAGCGTCGATTTTGCTCTGCACTAGCGTCGCCGCGCGTGGTCTTGACTTACCGCGTGTGCGCGCCGTCGTGCAGTACGACCTCCCAACTGAGGGCGGTGCTACGGAATACGTTCACCGGGTGGGCCGTACTGCGCGCGCGGGTCGTGGGGGTCAGGCGTGGGCGATCGTCGCACCGAGCGAGGCGCAATGGGCCGAATGGGTGCAAACCCGCATGGACAGTGGGACCGGGTCCACCAAAGGCGGGGCGGGCCGCTTCGAAGCCGTGCCTCTGGAGGAGATTCTGCAGACGGGATTCGGCGGGCAGGGAAAGGAGTACGAAGACCGCGCAACTGAGGTGCAGCTTGCGTTCGAGCGGTGGTGCCTGCAGCGGAAAGAGGTGCGTGACCTCTCTCCGGCCGTTGCTCGGCGTACTGACCGTCGTGACTACGCACTATAGAACGCGGAAATGGCGCGCAAGGCCTTCGCATCGCATCTCAGGGCATACGCGACACACCCATCAGACGAGAAACACATTTTCCACATCCGACACCTGCACCTCGGACACCTCGCCAAGTCGTTCGCGCTGCGCGAGGCCCCGAGCGCGGTGAGTGCCCACGGGAAGGGACGGGGCGCCGCCGGCACGAAGAGAAAAACGCCGAATCGGCGGCCGAGAGAGCGCGGCGACGAGAACGACGACGACGACCCGGACGCGGAGCGCCGCATGCGTGCTGCTGTGCGCAGTCAGGGACGTCTTGTCAAGAAGGGCGGGGCGATGGCTAGCTCGGGTTTGTCCGAGTTCCAAGTCGCGACGGGTGAGGCGCTTGAGAGATTGGTCAACAAGGCGCAGTTTCGCAGCGTATGAACACATGTGTGCACAACTGAATTATGATTATTAATGGGTCTCGCTCACCTCTTGGCCAACACGAGATAAACGACCGATTATCCAATTTCCTATTGAAATCCGAAGTACTGTAAGGGAAAATGCTTGAGACCGCCATGCCCATGTGGCTGCGTCCCGGGGATCTCCGCCGCAAGCGCCCTAACACTGCAGCGCTCTATCAACGTATCAACCCCAGTGAAAACCCGCACCGAGAATAACTGGTGATTCTGGGGCTACCTGGGCATGACCGAGACTAGCTGACAATTCTCAGTTCAAATCTGAGTTCGTGTACAATGTGCATTAGTTCAATACTGTCATTTTGCGGATACGTCGATTATATTACAGGACCCATCTGTCATACGCCAGAGCCATGCCGCCAAGCCAAGATCTGTCTCGGATCCGGTGTGCAATGGTGCTCTTGTCTCAACTTGCCCACCTGCACTACCCGACCATCCGGTCTTTGACACCATCCGCCATTTCTGATACCCATCCACCCCTTCTAGCTATTCCAATCCCTTGCGAACGACCTCGTATGGCCTCACACTCTAACAACACCTCTGAAACTGTGGTTACTATCCTGGTCCCACTTGTATGTTTGTCAATACATCGAAAGACGTATTGGCAGTTGTGAATGAGAAGGTATGTCGCAGGCCCTTTTCCCTCCATTGCCCCCAAGTGTTCGCCACTCTGATCACGACTCGATGCACCGCAGGACCCAGAAGACAAGAAAGCCATTCTCCCTCTTCCCGCCAAAATCCACCATCCTATCTTTACTCACTTACACGTGCCCACCTCATCGACATGCCTGCGCGCCTTGCTGTGCTCGCAATTGCAGTGTGTTGCAAAGGAACTTGGCTTCACGCTCATCTTCATCTCTACAGGTTTTTTTTCTTTCCTCACCGTACACTGATGACTTCAACCTGCCCCACATCCTGTATTTGACAGTACCTCACCGCCCTACACACCCTTGGCGCCAACGAACCTGGTCAACCTGTATGGCATCACAAAGTGCGACAGCGAACTTGCTGTGTTCGGCATCTAAGCATACAGTAGCTGTGCTGCACGTTCCCATCCTGTACGTCTTGCCTTCTTGGATCCTGGTTGGGCAACTATTGTTGCAGCACAGATATGGCCCCGCTCCGACAAATGCAGATTCGATGGTGAACCATCTCCTCAATATTGCGTAGGTTATTCTTTCATGGGACGTCCGCATATATCCACTAATCTGTTGTATTTCTCATAGGTGAGCCTGTCGTGCGTGTCCTATGTGTTCTTGATTGGCACAGCATATGATCCTGATTGGTGCGTTTGCCCTCCATTCCCGTGATGCCAAAAGGAAACTCAACAATCCCTTGTGGTTTGCCAGGGATGGCCTTTGCGTGTGTCACTGTGGACCTGAGTGTGCGGATACATACCAGGAAACGTACTAGTAGAGGGCCTCGGACGAGCCCGGATAGATTCAGATGTCGTCTGTAGAATAATAATAAAATTTGCATCTGACGATTTCGGTGCAGCGCAGCGCAGTGCGGTTGAACGCAGATAAAAACCGAGAGCGACTCGGATTTAACGCAGTGAGACTCAGATATCATCTGAAAAGCGGACAAAATCCGACATGTACAGGGGTGGTCTGAGTAATCGGACCCGCTCAGATTGACGCGGACAAACTCAGTCTACCTCGGCGCAGGTTTTCACTGGGTATCAACTGTCAAGCTGATCATATCACAATGCTAGACGCTCCGAGGTGAGCGAGGTGCCTTAGAGCACCGTCTTTGAGTGAGCGGGCGAAGCGGCACGTGCTCATTTCCTCTCTTGCGTACTGCCACCTGCCCGCCCACCTTTTCAAGCGGTCTGAAGAACCGGATCCTTTATTTTTTACCCACCCACTACACCCGTATTGGATCGTAGATGAGGGTCGCCAGCCGCCAGCGCTCGTCCGGTTGCTCTGGGAGGGTCCCACCCACCCGGTTGCAACCTCGCCTCGGCGACGGAGACCCTCATTTTCGATCGAGAAGTGCTTTGCGCTTTCGCCCGTTCTCTTTGCCTCTTTGCACCTAAGTAGTTACAATGCCTGTACGTGTCCCGAAACCACATATCAGAATAGAATCGGCAGCCGACCTCCCGCCGGCCAAGATAGTCCCTCATGCCGCGCCATGTCACCCTCTCCCCGCACCTCAACCAGCGCGGCACGAACCACCCTCTCGAGAAGCAAAGCTGTGACTCACAAAGACAGTCCATTGACTGAGTTACTGTGCTGTACTGCACCTGTTATTGGCGTCTACCCTTCTCTCGGCAAGCCTGGGAATCCTAGTAATGCCCACGCGCTCATGGGCCTGGGTGCCCTTTCGGACAACTCCTTCTCTCACTGGAAAGTATTCCTGTGGCTATTTTTAGAACAATGGCGCGTGGCGAAGAAGGAGACCCAGACTCAAGATGAAACAGCGTTGAAGAAAGAGAAGCCAAATAAACCAAGGGTAACCGCAGACAGCGGCCGAGAGAAGGAAACGACGACAACAACACATGGCAGCTACTGTCGCAAGGGAAGACACGGGAACCAGTGGTTCGGCCGTACCCGGCAATACCCGACCCGTAATGATTCTTAGATTAGGAGGAGGATGGGGCCTCAAAGGCCTCAACGTTCAACTACCATTTGGGGGTTCCTCGAAAGCCGCGGGTTGACCCAAGGGAAAAACAAGGTTTAAGTTGTCAACTAGAGTTGTCAGTTTCGGCAATCGGATTTGACGTTCTTCAAGTTTCCGCCGATTCAAACGGCCCACTGGCACGTCCGACTACTAGCCAGTGCCATCGCTCCAAAGACAATCGTAACCCGGGGATTTAGAAGCAGATTCTTAGATTGTGGGTTCCTCGAAAGCCGCGGGTCGCCGTGTTGATACGTCAAAGTCGATCCTGATGCCCTATAAAGCCTTGCATATCAGCCACGTACTTAGTGTTCCAGTCCTTAGGGGTTTCTGGCCTCTAGCCTTCTGAACAGCACAGTCCACTTGATCCCCAGATACTACCTTCCTGGCTGGTCTCCTGTCCACATGAGATACCACTGGCTCTATGTTCTCTCATTCCTCACTGCCACACCCCTCGCCCACTTCGCGACGCCCCTCGCTCCTTGGGGCGACGTGCGTGTAAAGCACGCTTGGAGTTCCGTTCCAGCCAACTGGGAGACTCTGGGCTGCCCGTCCGCCGGAACCACTATCGACCTCTACATCGCGCTCAACCCCCGCCATGACAACGCGTTGATTGATGCACTATACGAAGTCAGCGACCCTAAGCATCCAAGGCATGTCCATCTCACCGCTGCTCCTCTCGCGCCTTCATTCACGTGTGCCGCCCCTCCGTTTCAGATATGGCGCACACCTCTCTAAGGAACAGGTCGCCGAACTGGTTAGGCCGCACCCAGATACGCTCGAGCTTGTCACTTCCTGGTTCGCACACCACGGCGTGCGGCCCTCCTCCATCTCAACGACACACGGCGGCGCGTGGCTGACGGTCACCAACGTGCTCGTGTCCCAGGCCAACCAAATGCTCGGCGCGTCATACCAGCTATACCGACATGCCAAAGTGAATGACACCATAATCCGGACGGTCAGCTACGCACTCCCTGATGTATTGCACGCACACATTCAAGTGGTCGCGCCGACGACATACTTCGCCTCCACACGGACGCTGCGGCAGACACTACGCAGGCGCTCCGTCGACGCAGCGGCAGCGTTGGCAGAGGCGGAGGCCGCGTCGGGTAAGCCCGTGACGGTGCTATCGAGCCGCGCCGGTGAGGTCACGCCGTCGCAACTACGCTCGTTGTACAAGACATTCGCATATGTTCCCGCCGCGGCTGACCGGAATACTCTCGGGGTATTTGGCTACAAGAAAGATTACCCGAGTGAGACGGATCTGACTATGTTCATGACTCACTTTCGCTCAGATGTGCAGCCCCCCAGTCTGGCAACCTTCACCGTCGAGCTGGTGAACGGCGGTGGGTACGACCCGGACACCCCCGGCATAGAAGCGAGCATCGACGTCCAGTACGCCTCGGCCATGGCGTACCCTACCACGATCATTTTCTACAGCATTGGTGGCATGGAGAGGTGGTCGGCGGACAGCGGCGAGCCACTCCCTGGAGACGCGGACCTCGAGTCGCTCGATTACCTGCTCAAAAAGATGGACATCCCGCAGACCATCAGCATATCATACGGCTCCTACGAGCGGGATGTTCCGCGGGAATATGCGATGGCGGTGTGCATCCTGTTTGCGCAGCTCGGCGCCCGTGCCGTCAGCGTCCTCTTCCCTACAGGTGACGACGGTGTCGGCGAGGATTGCGAGGACGAGTTGGGAGATGTCCGGTTCGTCACCGAATTCCCTGCATCATGTACGTGTGGCATTGTTTCACCCTTAAAAGTACTACACAAGCCCAATTACAAGTCGCTCACTAGAATTCCGTGGCTTCGCAGGTCCCTATGTCACTGCTGTCGGCGGCACTACGGACTACGACCGCGAGGTCGCGGCTCCCTTCTCTGGAGGCGGATTTTCGGACCACTTTCCACGCCCGGTCTACCAGGACGTCGCCGTGTCCGCATTCCTCGTGCGCCAAGGCACCCAATATTCTGATCTCTACAAGTGTGCTCGCTGCTGTCACCTGACCAACCGTTCCTTACTTTGTGATTTGTGCAGCCCTGGCGGTCGTGGTATCCCTGACATCGCCGCCCAAGCTTCCAAATTCCCAATCATCGTCAGAAACGTTCGCATGCTTGTGGAGGGAACGAGCTGCTCGGCTCCCGTGTGTCTTTCCTTGCTCCATCCGCTCTGCGTTATCCATTCTCAGCTGGCCATTAATGCCCAGATAGTGGCAGGCATAATCTCGCTGCTGAATGACTATCTTATTACGAATGGCAGGCCCCCGCTTGGTCTCCTTAATATCCGGCTATACGATGACGGGTTTGCGGGCCTCAACGACATCACATCTGGCTCTAACCCTGGCTGCGACACCGATGGATTCTCTGCCGTCCCTGGATGGGATCCCGTTCGTCCCGCCAGACTTGTTATATTCGTTTTCGACGTTGGCTGATTTGTGTTGCATAGGTCACGGGTCTTGGGACGCCCAACTTCCAAATGCTGCAGAACATATTTATGACACCCCTGGGAGGCGGCGCAGGACAGGGCAATCAGTCAAAGATTCGTGGGCCTGGTGAATCACGGCAATAGATGGGTTCCGCTTCCAAACTACATGCACAAGTCGATTCGAGGCGTGAAGGCAATGTTTCGCATCAATTCCTTCGACCGGCGTGACGTGACCATCCACCTCACAATTGCGACAAAAAAAATTCATTTCAACGCCCGTGCAGTACAACTGGCGCTTTCAGTACTAGTAAGGTAGACGAATGACCACGCGGACAATGTAGACAATCATGGATAGGCCGCGGTTTCACACAATATAACTCGTACCTTAACTACTACATGACCTTGTGCTCGCAGGCCGGGGCCGGGCGTGACACCGTCTCCACTCGTCCTAGTGCACCATGTTTCCTAGGGAATATGAGTGGCAGAGATATGGTAAAAGCAGACTGGGCCATGACCCATGAGAATAGTGCATTTGGGCAGACTTTCAGTGGGGGGAGGATGCTTCCGAATGACTTGAAGAATATGGTGGGGATCCATGCACGGGGGTTTAGACGTGCATACTGGTTAGGATGTGCTTTGCCATTCGGAAGCGAATGAGTGCGAATTACAGCACAGCATTGGGATCATGTGTCAGACCGTCGAGATTACCCCGAGACCGGCCATTGACCCTCATCACCTCAAGAGAACCCTCACTCACCCCGGACTGTAGAATACAACCCAGGACATCGCTCCAGTAGTGCTCCAGTTGTGTCCATATGAAGAACGCAGCATTTAAACTGGATCATATGACCAGCTAAATCAAAATCGATTGAATAAGAGCGATCCCGGATCAACTCCGCCGCGGGCAGATGATCAAAGACCACACGTCGAGAGACATCGCTGTGACGGAGGGGGTACGTATCTTTGGTATCTGCGTGCGATCAGGCGACCTCTCACGGGGTCCCTCTGCCCCACAGCTTATCTATTTCGATAGAAAATTGTTTGGCGAATCGAGATATTTTTTTCATGCTTGGTTGGAACTCTCGTCAAGAGAAAACTCGTTTACAACCAACTCCTACAGGCCCAGGGATATGCCCTGCAACGGTGTTGATTCGATCGACGCGCAAGGTACGTGGGGAGTGTAACTCACCTGTAATAACTTCCTCGCAACACACGCAATACTTCCTCTTACTGGGAGAAATGAGTTAATAGCGTGAGTACATGCGTTAAAAGTTATGAGTCGCACAACGTACCACCTGCATAGAACAAATGGAGAGGGGAAGATCGAATGAGCAGGCAGCTCCCAGAATGCACGACGATACGACTCACTTTGCATTCGCTGGGATAGCGTCGCACCGCATATCCGGTATTTGGGTACAGTCTACCGCGATGAATGTACCCGGGGTGTAGTTTGGAGTAAGCCCGAGGAGATTGTTGAACGTCTCGGACCAAGGAGACGTGAAGGCTTTTGTCGTGCACTGCAGCACGTCGTGGTCGATCACCCTCGACGACGCAAGCATGGCAAAGGAGGCAAGGAGGATAACGATGCAACGCAGCATGTTGGGGGCGGGCGAGCAGAAGAGAAGGAAGGGTCGAGCCGGGCCAACGACCCTTCTCACATATAAGTGGGGAGAGACCGTAAGCACCGAAGCGAACAACACCGAAATTACACTCCATTCCTCGCTCGCGAGAAGGCACGGGACCCAAAACATTCTCACTGACACTGAGAGATTGGACTCGGAAATCGGACCGAGACAAAGGCGCGCTGCGCGACGGAACGCCCGTGGAGGCTCTCAGTTTTGTCTTGTGGAGTAAATTCCGCATCGTCAGCGCTGACGGAAGCGCGCAAGCCCATACTGCTGAGAAATGCACGCATGGCAGTGAGCGATATATCTCCGCTTGCTACACACGGAAGTTTCTCAGAATTGAACAACTGCGCCGCGCACGATGGAAATGCACTCCTTCGGACCCGTTGGCGGAGGCGGGTTCGTTTCCAAGTCGGTGAGTGCGCTGCCCCTTCCCCCAAGTCGTGGGAGACACGGCGAACTGTGGGGCTTACGTCACCGTGCTCACGTTAACGTGCTCGTCCCTCCAGCGCTCGAACTTTTGAAGCACCTCAGGGGTGATCTGTCGCTTGAGGGCTTTCGCGGCTGCGACGAACGCATGATGCGGTACCTACATGATTCAGAAAGAAGGACCACGGACAGAGAAAGGGAGAGCCCACATATAGCGCGTTGATGTCCTCCCGCATGGCGATCATGGCGGCTTCCTGGCACATAGCCGCGATTTCTGCGCCAGAACACCCGCTCGTCTATCAAATCAACACCAATTGTGAGGGGTTGGGGGTCCGACCGAAGAAAGGGAAGGTGAGGGAGTTGGACGTACAAGAGCAGCAAGCGCATCGAGGTCGAGAGCGGGATCAACGGACATGTTACGCGTTCGAATGCGGAGAATGTCAATGCGGCCTGCGAAATCCGGGGGACCAACATATAAGATGCGATCGAGTCTTCCAGGGCGCATCAACGCCGAATCCTGACCCGAGGGTTAAACGGACATCAAAATGAAGACTCCCGCGGAGCGCAGTGAGATACTGTGGTAAACCCTACTTACCAGCGCTTCTGGCCGATTTGTGGCGCCAATGACAGTCACACCGACCAGCTCTTCCACCCCGTCCATCTCATTCAACAGACTGAGCAAGACGCCCTCGTGCGTACCACTCTCGGAATCAGGAGCAGTCGAAGAGCGCGAAGTCGCCAGAGCGTCTATTTCGTCCTACACCCCCAGACAATCACATGGTGTCGCGAATGGGCCTGCGAAGCGAGAAACGAACGTACGAAGAAAATGATGGATGGAGCCGCGCTGCGGGCCTTGCGAAATATATCTCGCACTGCGCGCTCTGATTCGCCGACATACTTATTCAACAACTGTGGAGCATCAGACATCAAGCGTAACCTTCCAGGCCCGACGACTGATGAATAAAAATTGCCAAGCGCAGAAGACTCACCTCCGGCCCGCGCACGGCAACAAAATTTACGCCACTCTCCGCGGCCGTTGCACGCGCAAGCACGGTCTTACTGCACCCAGGAGGCCCACACAATAGCACGCCCCTTGGCGCACGAACCCCAAGCCGCGCGAGCGCGTCGCGGTGCACGAGCGGCCACTCGACGCACTCGCGCAGGCGGGCGATCACGCTCGCCTGTCCGCCGATGTCGGAAAACCGGACCGGCGCCGCGGTTATGGCGTGTGCGCGCAGCGCCGAAGGGCGCACGGTCGGGAGGGCCGCGGCGAGGTCCGTGGCCTTGAGGTACGCGGATCCGGGTGTAGAGTCAGGACCCGAGGCTAGGAATTGCTTGATTGCGAGGGTACCCGCTTCGCGGACGACGGCTGCCAGGTCCGCGCCGACGTAGCCGTGCGCGCGTGATGCCATCGCGTGAAGTTCGTCCCGCGTGATATAGTGCGGTGTCTTTGCCAGCAACACGTTCAATATCGCTAGGCGCGCATTGAGGTCTGGAACGCCTACATGGGGGCATGCGTCTCTTTCAGCATATCCCGTCATCTACTCCACGAACGAGAGAATAGAACGGACCTATCTCAATCTCGCGGTCGAAGCGTCCGGGACGGCGTAGGGCAGGGTCGATAGCGTTCGGGCGGTTCGTAGTCGCCACGACAACGACACGCACACCGTCTGCGCCATCGACGCCGTCCATCTCGGTCAGCAGCGTGGCGACAGTGCGTTTCTCGACCTCTCCGCCGGCGTCATCACCGCGGCGCGGACATATCGCATCGACTTCATCAAGTATGATGATGCAAGGCTCGCGTGCACGCGCCGCGGCGAAAACTCGTCGCAAACTTGCCTCTGTTTCGCCGTGATATGCGGAAGTCAACTCGGGCCCGTTGACTGTGAGTACGCTCGAGCCTGTGGAGGCTGAGATCGCGCGCGCAAGGTGTGTTTTTCCAGTCCCAGGTGGGCCGTGGAGTAGCAATCCGCGCGGAGGCTTGAGGCCTGCTATCAGATGAAAATGGGGAACACGGAGTCACATCAGAATGCATACCGAAATGGCGGAACAACTCAGGGCGGCGGAGAGGTATTTCAATGAGGTCGCGAATTTGCGCAATCTGCTCGTCTAAACCGCCGACTGATGCATACGCATCAGCACTCGTTAATTGTTCTGAAACGCCGATGTCGAGCTGTGATCCCCGTCAGATAGAGGGACATAGTCGGCGGAAGTCGCATTACGAGTGATGGCTTTGGTTCAGACGCTTGGATCCTATCTTCTATCGTAATGGTTGTGTCCCAGTCTACTATGTAGAGTGAAGGGACATTGCTCATGCTTAGCGCGGCGAGGCTGTCCGAGACATCAGATGCTCTATCCTGCTTGTTTTGTGTTGCCTCGGAAACAGAGGCAACAGAGAAGACCCGTTCCCTGCCCTCGTACTGAACTCGTACGATTTGTGTGGATAACACATACTTGACGGCCACTGTCCAGTTCAGTAATGATAAGCGGCGCATAGGGGGTGATGGCAGCCACGAACCCAATGACTCGCGTACGAGGAGCGTAAGCCAATTACGTTGCTTCCCCTTGTCCGATAATGTTTGAGACCCGGAGATTGGCGTGATCAGCGGTGCACCATTAGTGTCAATCTCAAAGAGCTGTACGGTGTCGGCGTGCTGCACAGCCTGGAGGGAGGGCAACCACGTAGGACGCTTTGTAGCATTCTGCGCACTCAAAGGATATATCGCGACGCTGGAGCCCTCCAAAATGCGAGAAGTGAGCAACAGAGTTGTTGTGGCCTCCACCACTGCCAACGCAAGTAAGAAAGAGTCAGGGTATTCTCCTGATGCCTCACCATCACCGGCTAACTCTAATGACGGCCATATTTCCCCTACCGCATAATGTCGACTCTAGATAAGAGTCTGACATCCACTTACAAGATGGATGGCGAATGCGTATACAAACCTTTTGCTGATGGGTCTCCGATGAGCCCGGCTGGACTGACCCGGCTGCATGGGCAGGAACGAGAGCGACAACGTCACCAGCATAAAGTTTTGACATCTTGATGGCATCGCTATTGACGAAAATGCGCCGAACAGCACGAGCTGTGATATTTACTTGGTTCGGAACTCGTATTACGAAACTGTGGGATGAGATGTCGGCCATAACGGGCAGGTCTGGCACCAAACCGATGTCTTAATTGTAGTTCGTGTGAAAGTATGACATAACCATCCCCAGGCTTTCGGTTGCCGCGGTGTCATGTTGGCAGGTGCTGACCTGCCACTGGCATTGGCTCGACTCAGTATTCGTCTGCACAAGTTGCAGGCCCTCACTCTCTTTACAACCAAAGCACCATCACCTGGAACTCCCAATGACTTTCTCCTTCTTTCTATACATATTCCGCTATCTCCTCTTCGGTGTGTCTTCTCACCATCCTTGTACTCCTTGTACTCCTCCCCGTACTAACTCCCTCGAAGCCATCACCGTCATCTCGGATGCAATCATCTGCAGTGCAGCTGCTTGGAACCTACCCATCGCCAAGAGTACCAATCTTCACAGTGAGGTCGCTCATACGCCTAACAGCACCTTACTCACCAACCGACGACCTTAGCCCAACAACAGGTGGATATCTACATGATCTTTCTCGGCGCTTTCAGTTTGCTGCTTGTCATCCCTATGTGAGTCGTTTGACTTGTCCATCTCATTTACATATCGCCTGACTCCCTTGTCCCAGGGTTTTCATTGACGTCTTTTCTCACCGAGCTATTACCGGCCTTGTCTGGGTGGAGTGTCTTTGGGTTGACCTTCTATGGCTTCTACATCTAAGTGCGCATCACCTTCATTCCTCATGATACCCACTCAAGTCTATTCTACGCTTTAGTCGGTGTCATATTTGTAACCGCCTTCCTTCCGCATGACATGTGCACACTGCAAGGCAAGGTCTTCTGTGATTCTTGAAGGGACGGTGTGGTGACCCAGCCTTTTACAGCCAAATCCATCGACGGCAACTCCTGTACCTCTGCGAAGCTCATATTAGCCTTCTCCTGGATATGTACCATCAACTGTGAGGATCGTCACCCACTGGCTCGTGGTCGTCACTTATAATACTACCTTCAGTGTTCATCTACCTTGTCACCCTTGTGGTTTCCGCTATGCTCCATTATAGACAGGACCATACCGTCTGGAGCTCGCAAGTACGATCCTATCCATGGTATTCCCACTCTCGCAACCATAAACTCGGGAGCCGCCCGAGCTCACCACCTCCTCGCCACCACCACCAAGTACCGATCTCAGCGCCCCAACCCCGACGGCCTATTCAACTTCCCGCGCGGGTGCTTTCCTTCATACAAAAGGTCGAACAAATGCACGTACCCGCTCAGGACCCCGGAGACCCTCCCCCTGAACGCCGCGTGTCGCGACCCGCAATGCAACAGACCACAGCGCCCCCGCGCCTCACGGTGCTCTACCCACTGCACATCCAAGCCGTGTGGGGTACCTCCGCCGCTAGCCCTACTTCAGGAGGAGGAGATAGTGCGGACCTCCCCCCAATCTCCGCGAATTCCCAGATGCCTCTTCGGTCGGCCCCCCTTCCCTCGGCCACACTGCCTCCCGACGGCGGCCCGCCTCCACTGTGGAACTGGCCCCGCGCGGACATAATGACACTGCCACCTCCGGCACGGAAGAAGGCGGCCGCACCTTCTGCATCCGCACCTGCGTCGACCATCGACCCTCCACGTCCAACGGCTCAGGCCCGGGGGCGTGGCTCTGCACGGAGTCCACCAGCATCTCCGGTCTGATCCTCGTTCATTCGGTCGTTGTCGGCATCACAAAACCACACCCGATGTCACCGAACGCGCCGCGCCACATTGCACCGCCCTCAGTCAGTGGCGTGGGGGGTGGCCAACATGTCGCGTTTTGTATGGTTATTGTATGTGTGGATTCTCAGAAAAATAGCACCTGTACTCTCTGCCCTTGGACGGGCGCTGTGCGCTCGTCGTCCGCTCCTTGAACATCCTTCCCGCAGGGGGTGCAGTACTTTCTCTGGTTCATTAGGGTTCATTAGGGTGGTCATCGTCGTAGTTACTGTTGTTGTACTTGTATTCTCTCAAACACTGGGACCGCTTGGACCCTGCCGCCCGATATGATGCATGGTGGGGTTGGTCACTATGGTATAAGGATGAAACAACTGTACTGGCCATTGATCACGATGGAGTTGACCGTGACCCAGGATACGTGCGAAAGAGGCGAAGGCATTTCTTAAATTATCCCGTGTCATGGGATTGCCTCAGACGTTGAAATGACGTTGATCCGTTGATCTTGGGAGAACAATTGGACCGGCTTTTTGCGAGAATATTCTCTCAACTGTAGCAGTTGCGCACCGCAACACAGCCACTGGCACCGAGTTGCAGTGTGGGTCAACCTGGAGTTTCGCTCCCGCGCGCGGAGCCCATCCTACGGAAGGCTCTCCTGAAAAGGTGCTTGGTCTTCCCTCGGGCGAGTTTGGAGGTCCTCTTCCCGACGTTGCGTGATGGCCGCAAATGGTACCGATTCTACCAAAGATCCAACAATGACCGAAGTCGAAGCTGAAGCATAAAGCCACGGGGTCAGTGTCAGAATACTGTACCTTCAAGTCTTCGGGTCGTAATCGCCTGTAGTAGCGGAAACAAATACTAGTAGTTGAGATTTCTGGAAATTCTGGTACTTTGTTCGGGCGCTGTCTCGTTAGGTCCAATATAGAAACTGCACTGTTGATGTTCCCTCGTCGCGCACTCCATTCTTCGTAGCTCTTTAGGATGTGGGGAATCAAATTGCGTACAGGTCGCGGTTCTGGTAGCTTATCGCACGGTGATTTTCGTGTGCCCCAGATCCGAATATCGGTATTTTGTTCTCTGACTTCGCAGTCGCGCCAACTCTTATTACAAATAACCGAAGCTCAGAGAGAAGCGTATAGAACAGAGACCCGACCATTTGGGAGGAAATAAAGTATTCGGTTCGGTACTTTGGGAGGCGGCGGACCGGTTTCAAGACGCTGCGCGGCTCCGAGTCTCCTGTAGAATTTATCCGCACCGACTTGAGTAGAGTTGTTTCTTTGAGGGGCAACGACCAAGGGAGTTCTTAGTTCGTAAGGCCACAGCGGTTGCCTTTAAGGCTGTAGAAAGTCTGCTCAGGCATCAAAGTCACGGAAACCTTTCCTAAGGAATCTACTACACATATGATCTGGATAAGCTCGGACAATTAAAGACGACTCGGACTCGGACCTGTGTGCACCGATGACACAGAGGCTCTAATGCAAGCTCTAATGCAACCGGCGTTCGGGTTGCACAAGACTCAAGAGAGCGGACTGGAGTCAGCTCTCGTCTTCGTAACCGTGACGGTACATGATATTCAGAGACGAAGCGGAAAATCCCCATGACCCATGGCTGTTATTGACATGTCTAGACCACGCTTCCTATGTGAGAGACACAGGAAGGTGAGAAACTGGAGGGTGAGCAACAGGAAGAACACCGGGAGGCACATGCACCCACTTCCAGGGGTTTGGGATTTCGCGTAGGCCCCCCCACATCACCTCCGTAGCCCCCCCCTCGCTGCGCAGTGCAATGGGGTCACTTGATGCAAGTTGCGGGTATTTGCGTTGGCACCATGCTCGAGAAGTAGCGTGGCTATCTCCAAGTGACCGGTGAGCTTCCATCACCGCGACCAGCAACACACTATGTCCGCCCATATTTGTCTCGGGCCCCGGTATTTGCACGTTAAGCAAGCGTGTGCACTGCCAAGTGGAGTGGGGTCCGGGGATCTACTGTTTGGTATTCGGTGTATTCGGGTCGGCACCATGTTCGGGAAGTAGCGCGGCTACTGCTCGATGCAATGGGGCCTACAGTTGCTCCGGGATTGGACTATTGAACACTGGGGCTGTGCCGGAGCAGCAAGCACACCAGGCTCATGCACCCTCCCCACACCACACAGTGCATTGAGGTCACCAGTTGCGTGGGCTGGGAATCTTGCTGGGAATTCGCGTCAGCGCCCTGGTTAGCGCCATGCTCGAGGAGAAGTAGCGCGCGCGGCTTTCCCCGAATGGCTTTGACGTGTCGCGTGATCAACGATCAACAACCAGCTCCGGCCTGCACTCAAAACCACTAGTACAGCCTGAGTACACCGGCCCACCTTATATTCACACCATTCCACGCCTACGTCAATGTCAACGCTGACACTACGCCAACAAGTTCCGTGGGGAACCAACGTCAACGCCTTGCACGTTCCGAACAATTTAGATTACCTTAATACTTCCATATACGACGACTGCACTCATGTATATAAGGCCTCGAGCCTCGCACGGAGAGCAACAAGCTTCTCTCTCTCCTCTCTGTTTGCCTGCTTGAGCATTCCGAGACGTCTGAGCCATCGTTCCAAGTCTCCTGCCGCGTGTGTCTGCCGAGTCGACCCTCTTAGCCTCGCCTCTATCTGTCTCGTACGTATTCTGTCTGCGTTTTTCTAGGGATAACTCTCAATCATATCGCAGGGACTATCTACATTGTTCCGGGCTTGTTCCGGAGCAACAGGCGCATCATCTCCGTGTTCCCACCCCATGCTGCACAGTGCAGTAGGTTCACTTGCGTATCTGCGTCGGCACCATACTCGAGAAGCAGCACTAACTTCTTCGAATGACCATCCCTCGCCACGAAAAACGATGCGGTCTGGGGTCCAGAAAAAATGATGCAGTCTGCCCATATTTGTCTCTTGCCTTAACATCTGTGTGTGCTGACACAACAAGCGCATCATCTCCAGGTGCCATATCTTTCTAAGTGCAGTGGGGTCTGCTGTTTTGTATTCGGTACATTCGGGCTGGCGCCTGTCCCAGAAGTGCCCTAGCTATTTCCGGATGATCTTTCCTCACCGCAAGATACAACGGACTGTCCCTATCCTTGTTCCAGAGCTTCTGCGTTGTGCCGGAGCAGAAAGCGCATTAGGTCCGGATACCCTCCCCGCGCCGCGCGATGCAACGCGGTCGCCTGCCACATGGTCGGTCCGAGTATTTGCGTCGGCGTCATGTTCGAGGAGCACCGTTGCTATCTCCGAATGACCTTGCCATACTGCAGGATGCAACGCAGTCTCCCATCCTTGCTCTATCTGCAACGCGCCGAAGTAGCAAGAGCATCGTTTCTATATGTCCTCCCGACACCGTGGGCTGAAACGGGGTCCCATGTTGCGTGGTATATGTAATAGCGCTGGCGCCATGTTCGAAAAAACTTTGTCTGTAGTTAGTACGGTACCGTAGTAGCTGGTTTCCGTCGTTTACGCGACAGTAAGCGTTCTGGTGAGCGTACTAGGCCAGGTAGTAAGGCAGGTGGTGGTCCAAAGGTAGTCTTCGGACTATGATGGCAAAGACCATACTGGGCCATGATTTGACCCCTTCGACGCTTCAAGCTTCAAGCTTCAAGCTTCGAGTACTTTGAATAACCTGATTTGCATAGTCTCCAACAGGGCCAGACACGTCCAACAGTGTACTTATATCAAACTCAATGCCAATTTTACCAACCATATGCGATTCTGACCTGTCGAAAAATCCCGCAGGACCTCATAACTGATCCATCAAGTCATTATAACCTCCTTCCCGAATTTTGAATTTCGGACGCGATACGATGCGATACACGATATGATTTTACCGATGCTCGAGTCCGGGCCTCGGCCATTTGGTGTGAAGTAGGGGCTTGAGTATGGGCCACCGATTATTATTTTTCCTTAATTCTTATTTATTCGCTAATTTCATATTGCTTTTCAGTTGTCGATTGGGCTTGTTTTTCCCTTCCCGCATAGCCTAAGGCCTGCGCAGCAGGCACCGATACCAGAAATATCTCGTCCGAGTCGGTAACGAATAGCGTCAGAGCGCAACAATCGGTCATGTGTGTGACGGTATATGTTCTCGGAGCAGAAATAGTACGGCACCGACCAAGGCACCGAGCATCAGAAAACTCTCCTCTGCCAATGAGTCGGTATTCGCGTGGGAAGTGCAGTGTTGAAGGGCCATGTGAGCGACGGTATATCTTGCAGCCTGAGCATATACCCAGCGTTCTCGGAGCAGAAGTACTCGCCAACACAGTACGCACTCTCGCTTGCTTGTTCCCATTGGAGCGGGGTCCGAGTCATCTCAGATCCTGTCACGCCGCGTTCATGAACAGTTAAACAGGTGCATACAACACTGGGAGTAGATTCGTAACAGCCATTCGAATGAATGAGGATTTTTGAGGGGTCGCAGGCGACTGGAGGATTCTCGATCCACCGATCTACACTGGCAGGTGCTGGAGAGCCTGACTTCCTGAGGGCACTGCCAGTACGCCGCATTGTTCAGCGCAGGAAAGCTTGAACGTTGTCGTCATTTTGAACTCCCCCAAGCTTGGAGCCCCTATATGATAAGCGCCATATCTCTCAGGCTGGAGCAATACGAACACACCACTATGAATGAAGAATACACGTACAGTCGACTCCCTCTTATCCGAAACCCCCTTAAAACCATATATCCTCATAACTCCTTTATTTTCCACATCCCAATTTTGTCATGCGGGGATAGGCCCAGGGCTCTATTTTAAGGTGTATAGGTTATCGAGTACGAGAGAGTATCATTTGTAGTCGTAAAATCTCAAAAGTAGGATCGGATAAGAGGGAAATTAATTCTTCCATGATAGGACGAATGGAATTTCTCGCTTTCCCACGAGATTTACTGAGCTCTTCGAAACCATTGACACCAAGTTCGAAACAGAATCTTGATGCCTTCCTGGTCCTGGACACTACTGACGCCGCGAGGGGCAGTACGTTGAGCATGATTGTCAGTATCACGTAGGATGAAAATACGTTCAAAATGATTTGTGGGATATCGCTCTAACCAGAAAACGATATCAGTAGCAAGATCAGTAACGACATTTGCAAGGAAGTAAATACCGATTTTGACTGAAAATCAGTCTTGTTTCTGGATGATGATGATGATGATGACGATGATACCTCCCGACATTCTTTTGGATGATTTTCGGCACTCTTTTAAGTTGATCCAGTAAAATGAAATATTCATTGGTACATGAAAAGCGATTAGAGGCCAACTGCCAAAACCTAGATCAATGTATACACACACCGTGAGGGGGTGGCAGGCGTGGCGGGTACTTGGGGGACCGGCAAGTGCTCGGGTGCTGTGATGGTGGCGTCGCAGCGACTTGATATTGAGGGGGCTTGGGCATTGTCGCCGTCGCGGACTCGCGGCCGCTCTATTGCGGTCGCAGTCGGCGTCGGTGCGTCATTGCCACCTTGCTGTCCCCATCTCTGTCTTGGCCACCTTGAACATGGTTGTCGTCACCGCCTTGCCGCCATCGCCGTAGTTGCCTAGCCACCGCCGTCGTCATCACTTGCGCTGTGGCAGGACTTGCGGTGTTGAGGTGGTGTCGCGGCGGGATGGCGTTGTAGCAGGACTTGTGTGCCGTGATATGTGGAAGCGATGGCAAGAAGCTGTGAGCCTTGAGGCCTTGAGGCGCGGGGTGCGCGTGTGGCGAGGCGGAGGCGGGGATTTTAGCTGCAGTAGCGGCAAGTCAGCGTGGGCTCTGCGACACTGGTGAGAAAAGGAATAAAAAAAACAAGCTTGGTCGCGTTCACAAGTGTAGGCCTGGGTGAGTATGAGGGTGACCACAACGATATCGTTGCCATGCCCGTACTCGTACTTCTTACGTACTGGAGGGGCAGAGTTAGCTTGAGTGAGAGATGGAAAACAAAATGTCACTAAATGAGACTGGGCTGAAGCCCAACTCATCGCCAGCCTTTCATGACCGTCATGCCAGTGGTTGCAGTCATGGTAGCTTGTTCCTGCGAACGGAGTGATAACGAAGTATGGGAGCCAAGGGACAAGGCAGCAGTGGTGAGGTGGCTTGAGTGCCCGTGGATGGCGGTGGTCGCGGGTGCAGTGGTGGTCATCGGAGTCCCTCTTGGACGGTCCAGGTGCAGCGGTGACAGCTCCTTCAAAGAAGGGAAATATTAGCTCGTTGAAAGAAGAAAAAAGTATCCCAGCACACAATGGAAAGGTGACATAACTCCGGCACACTTCTTGGGAGTAGAGGCGAGGGTGTACATGTTGGAGTCGTTCACACGTCAAACAGGTCTTGCCAGTGGCAGAGCCTGATAGACTCGTAACCAGCCGTTCGAATGAGAGGATATGCCAGTGTGAGGGGTCGCAAGCGACTGGAGGATCCTCGAGCGAGCCATCACCGGTCTAAGCCTGACAGTGCACAGTTTCTCACGCCGCCGGCAGATCAAGTTTCTTCCGCATAATACTGGTATCATAGGATGACTTTCACCGCAGTTTCTAGGCGCATTTTACCCCATCGTTTTACTGTATCTTGCATTTTACGTAGTTTTAGGACTCACGATTTTCAGTGGGCAATAGAATTATTTTATTTGGATGATAATCGGCATGAATTGAAAGCACCCATTAGTAAATCGTCTACGCCTTGATTTACGCTACTGAATACTTCTTGGAATACTTGTCTAAATATAAAGCTGAATATCTTGTGAATACAGTCGAAATTGTCATAATGAGTTAGAGCTGCTTTCGAGTCGTCAAGGCTTGGGTCAATGAGCCATCAATAATTCAACATGAAAATGGCCTAACTCATTATGCATTATGCGTTATGATAATTTCGACTATCATTCAAATTGGCTTCCATAGTGTTGCACCAGAATCCAGAATCCCGGGACGTAGCCTCTGGATCCAACTTGCCTGACGCGGTCATGCCTTTCATGCCTTTTTTTGCTTTTGCTTTTTGTTTGTTTTTTTTTAAACACATCATGATTCATGTCGTGCCTTCGTGCCAGTGCTAGTAGTTTCAAGTTGGGGTGTACCTCATGGAGTATATAAGTGCCTCACCAGACCTTCGAACGCTCACTTCCTCATCTAAATGATGTCAGAACATCCTCAATTTCGTCTCCCTAACCTACTTGCTCAGTGGCCCTGGCCCAGAGTCGTGAACAAGCACTACGAAGAGATAAAGGTTCAGTTCGACGAGTGGGTCCACGCGTTTGAGGCCCTTGATACCAAGTCACAGAAATTATTCGACCGGTGCAATTTCGGTGGGTGGGCACTAACTACTATCAGTTTAATTCGCGACTGAAAAGGGATGTAGCGCTTCTCGCTTCGCTTGGATATCCTTTACTTGATAAAGGTTTGCTACCTATGTCCTACAGGTCAGTGTGAATATCCTGACGAGATCCTACCAGAGGCTCTCCTTGTTGCCTGTGAATTAATGGCACTCTTTTTCATTTACGACGAGTACACCGACACACTCGATGAAGCTGGAGCTCGTATCTGCGCAGATGCGGTCATGGATGCTCTCACAAACCCTCACAAGGAGCGTCCACAAGGCGAGCCGAAACCTGGAGAAATTGCAAAACAGTAAGTCTACCCTCGAGTTCACTGAGTCTGGCAGGCAGTGCGAGCACTGTCTTGCGGTCGTCACCCATGACTGAGTGGATTAATAGATTCTGGCTTCATGCGATCAAAGTCGCGAGCGATTCCGCTCAGAGAAGACTCCTCAATTCATTCGGTCCATATGTCTACGCAGTAGTTGAAGAGGCTGCTGATCGAGACCAAGGGCGCATCCGTGGGATTAAAGACTATCTTGACCTCAGGGTGCACGCCTCGGCCGCATATTGCACGCTCTTTCCCATAGAGATGGGCCTCGACATCCCTGACGAGGTCATGACGCATCCCGCGATGAAAACTTTCCTTGACCTGATCATATATCCCCTTTGTCTCACAAACGTGCGTATCTAGTACCGCTCTTGGCCGTGTGGCCTGGTCTGACCTCACGAAACTTGAACTAGGACCTATATTCTTATAACATCGAGCAAGCTGTGCCGGGACACACTGCTCACAACCTCCTCACTGTCGTTATGAACGAAAAGGGTGTGGACTTGAACGGGGCGTTGGACTGGTACACGGGATACAACGAAGCGAAACTAGCCCAGAGCCTGGAGCAACACCGGAAGCTACCTTCGTGGGGTCCCGAAATGGATCTCGTTGTCACCGCTTTCGTTGAGGGAGTGGGTTACTGGATGCGCGGGCACGACTGTTGGTCGTTTGAGGCGGAGAGATACTTTGGGACGAAGGGACCAGAAATACAGAAGCACAGGATGGTGACTTTGTTACCGAGGTCCACCGAAATAACGCCAATGATGGCTCGTCCCAGTGCTGATTAAATGTGTGGGACTGATCCAGATCTGTCAAAGAACGTCCACATCCAAGTTGCCGTAAACTCGTAGAAATATCTTGTGTCCTTGCTTGTGTTGTACTCGGCCATGTTGCAGTGATTCCAAACTTGAATAGATAGACTCGTTTCGTTTACAGAACAGGGGTTCGGATGATTCCATGTCTTCATCTCGAGCTCGAGTTCGGTTCAAAAGCGAGTGCAAACAATCGGCTTGCGGCGCAATTATTCACAAAAAGTAATCGGATTCGAAGAAGAAAAAAGAGCTAAGTGCGGCGTACAGGAGATCGAGCTCAGAGTTCGTCGGAACTACACGCCTGTAAGTTCTATCGAAGTACCTGACTAACCTACAACCGGGCGAACTACGGGTCAGAACAGATCAAAAACCACTATAATGAGTTGATATATCAAGAAACGAGCTGACAGTCGAGTCGTCGTGAAGCTTCGTGTCACCTCAAGTTTGGAGCTTGAATTGCCGGATCCTCCAACAGGGCTGTACACTATTGCTAATCTCCTACCAAACGAATTACGCCCACATACCGTCACCGTGGAGCTCTATCTCGCGTGCAAGGAGAGAGGGAGCTTCCGGAAACGCGGCGTGATGTCGCACTCATGGGGGAAAGGGTGACTGGTAACGGCGTCTTCCCTTGTTATCCTTGTTTCGGGGTCGCACGATGAGTCGTACTCACATGACAAGACTAGCTTCCACTGAGCCGTCCACATCCATCCAAGGGAAGAAGTTGGCCTGTGGGGTCGTTCATTCGCTCGAGTTTGAGCGCCCCCAAAGCGGTTGTAATGTTGATGAATAGCGAGTTGTTCGCTACATGACACACGATCTGCGACCAAAGCCATACGCGAAGTGGCCCTCTTCTTTGCGTCCTGTGTACCCGGAGCAATTTCTCCGTTGGCGTAGAGATATCTCGCGGGGTTGAAGTGTGTCACATCCTTGCCGTAGATATCCGGGTCGAGATTCAGGTGCCAAACGTTGGCGGTGCAGATTGTGCCTTTCGGGATGAACATCCCTTCGTACCAGTCGTTTTCAAGGGACCGATGAGGTCAACAGCGCGCCAGCGAGCTTCTTTGACCATAGCACGAATGTAAGGGAGGTGTGGGTAGTCTGCAAATTTGGTAAACGTGTATGGCCAACGACTGCGTCGAGCTCTGCCTGTGCTCTGGCTTGTATTTCGGGGTTCGCGAGCATCGCAAGAGTCCACCAGGCCATCACAGCGGAGGTTCGTCTCTGTAAAAGTGGAAGCTGTCAAAGGCTGTCAGAGACCAGTCCAGACCAGTCCCTGACAGCCTTTGACAGCTTCCATTTTTACAGAAATTGTGTCTGTGTCTGCGGCACTGATGAGTGAGATAATAACCTTACTAGCAAGTCGATTGCGCATGCACCGAACTGACAGATACGTTCGCTCTTGACACGAACGAACGGAGATGAAAATTTCTTCGAATATGGCAGTATCATGTTTGTACTAAGCCTCGGTGTCTCGCTTCCACGCCACAAACCTTGACTGGGTCAGGTGCCGGATAGGGTTCAACGCATTGAAGGCGTGAACCGTGACCGGTGACCTGCTAGGAATATGTAGCATCCATGGGAAGACCTCGACAAGGTAGGTTCCTAGGTAGGCAGCACGAGTGTTACCTTCGACGAAGTCATTAACATGCTTGACAGTGTGATCTTGTCCGGATTTTATGGTAACTTAGGTTGATCATATACAACAGACATACTAATCATCGACGTCGCGGCACGACGAAGATGGTGGCCCCATTCCGTAGGTCTGTTCAGTCCATCGGAAGTGAGAATGAGAGCCTCTTTTGGTTTATGTCCGTGGACATCATTAACGACACACTCGTTGAGGCCGTGATGGGCAGCCTTTCGAATCCGACGCCAGCTGGTGATGGGCATAAATCATAGACCCAGATACAACCAGAAGCACATACACATCGTTGAATCAGACAAATCCAGTGAGGAGGCCACCTGTCATGATGTCCGATGCGATAATATTACGCCGGGGTCTATCTGCGTATATCCCGGCGCATCGATTAAGCAGATCGGCAGCGACGTTTTGAGAGTTGAAGACGTCCCTGGGCTGACCGAGAGCGTGAAAGATCGAAGAGAGCCACTGACCGTAATGCTTTCGCCATTCCGTGAACTTAGGCCATTGCTTGCACTGAAGATCGAAGATGTTTCGTATAATCGGGTAACCCACGGCCCCTGGGGCAGCTTTCGATAGGGACTGGTGACAACTGAAAGTGGGCTACGTAGAGCACGATGCAGCCAAGAAAGGTGCCGAACGATGGTATTTTGTTATCTTGCGCGAACTGACCAGAGAGCAGATTTCTTCTCCTTGATAAATTGAGACACAGACAAAAATCAACCATCGGAAGGATGATGGAGAGCTGCTGATTCGGCAATTGTTACATGTTACAGGCGGCGGCCGCTGAGCGCTGAGCGCTGAGCACCCAGGTCTACACCATATCAACCAGTTTGCCACCCTGCCCATCACACTGACTGGCGCAAACGGACATGGTGGTGCACTGGCACTGACTGTGTTCCGGCATATGTACGATCGCGAGGAGTAAAGTTCGAACTTGTCCAGCCTGAAGACCGGCCTACGAGTTGAACGCCCAAGTGGCCCAATGAAGGCGACTCCGATCCTCGGCCCAAGCCTGAACTGAATGGAACGGTCTCAATCGCCATTCGATTCGGGAAGATACTCATTTAGTAGTAGGTATGTCTAGGCCTAGGTATGACGTTCTGCGAGTTGATATCAAGCTCAGCGGAGCTCAGTTGCGTTTGAGGCTTGGTTTGAGGGCCGGGGATCGCACACACCGAGAAAGGAAGGAGAAGAAAAGGAGAGAATCCGTAGTAACTTAGTGACGATGGTTCTCAACGAATGGAGATAACTCGAAAAGTCATATATTAGTCAGGCTCATCTGTAAAGTTGGAGCCTGTCAAAGGCTGTCAGAGGCCCGGGACGGGACCCGCGGGACTGGTCACTGACGGGCTCAGACTCCAAGTTTACAGATTGTCAGGACTCAGGCGCAGCACGTGCGTACTTCCTCATGTCACTCAGGCTGTCATGGAGGAATTGGAGGCCGCTGACAAGATCTACTTGTTGCTTCAGTGGTGGACCGCCACGGCTGCGAGCTCCCAGTCACTTGCGCCCACTAAGCACAGCGGCCAGCGGCGGTCCATCAGCACAGGGCTCTGCAGCCTGTTCGACCCGGACCACGCTCACGCTTGCGCTAGGCGGCGCCTTTATCGGCCTGGGCGGATATTATGTTGGCGCACGTTCGAACGGTGTCAATATGGAGGCGACCTCGAGAGCGTTGGTATCTCCATCTCCATTGCCAGCGGAGCCGATCTAGCGTGCGCCTGGGGACTTTGTGCGGGCGATCGATGAGCTCAGGGCGTCGCTTGCGGGGGAGGCGGTGACGACGGCGCAGGACCAGCTGGAGGCTCACAGGTTCTCACCGAATTCCCATCACCCTGGTACGCCCGCCCTTTTTTTCTTTTCTTTTCGAGCCGAGCGAGACCGACTATCCTCAGGGCTCCCACATAGCGTCGTGGTGTACCCGACTTCGACAGAAGATGTCGTGAAAATTGTCAACGTTGCGCGGAAGTATCGCATGCCTCGTTCCATACTCTGGCGGGACAAGCCTCGAGGGCCATTTTACTGGCGTACGTACTTGCCCTTCCGTCGTCCGTCGCGCGTGCGATGACCACGTGTTCCCGCTGCGTTACTATATATAGTGGGAGGGGGGAGGGATCTGCGTCGACATGTCGGAAATGGACAAGATCATTGCCATTCACGGTACGTTCCCCATCTCCGTTCCGTCGACTAAGTTATCTAATTTTGTTCCGTCTTCGCAGAGGAGGATTCGGACCTTGTTTGCCAGCCGGGAGTCGGGTGGATGGAGATCAACCAAACCTTGAAAGAGAAGGGAATCCCGCTGTTCTTTCCCGTACGTGTGAAACATTACACGTACTTCTCAACTTCTCCAACGTTTGTTTCGAATGTGCAGCTCGACCCTGGCCCTACTGCAACTGTTGGCGGTATGCTAAGCACTGGCTGCTCCGGAAGTCAGTACCACCGAACCACCTCCTTCTAAGCCGGTACTGAATCTTCTCCTTCCAACAGCCAATGCAGTGCGGTACGGTACGGCGAAGGGCGAATCGTTCCTGAACGCGGTCAGCCCCCGTTTTGTCGATGGGACGCGCGGGCGGTGAACTTGCGACAGACGGTCGTGCTGCCACCTGGGGAGGTGATCAAAACGAGACGCCGCTCGCGCAAGTCGTCGGCTGGATTCGACACCACGAAGCTGTTCGTAGGTGCGGAGGGCACGCTCGGCATCGTCACGGAGGTAACCATCCGCCTCGCGCCGATCGTCGCGACCACCGTCGCGACCGCGCGGTTCCCCGACGTGCGCAAGGCGAGCGAAGCCGTCATCGAGATCCTAAACACGGGCATCGGCATCCGTGCGCCGTCTCTCCTCTCTCTCTCGTATTTCCGAGCCTTATAGTACCTCCCGACCAGAGTGCATCGAGCTCGTCGACGCGGCGTTTATGCGCGTGACCATGGCCACGGGGAACCCCGCGGGAGTACGACATCGCCGACCACCTGTTCTTCAAGCTGCAGGGCGCGACGCCCGGCGCGCTCGCCGAGGCCGTGGACGTGGTGAAGCGGATCGTGAAAAAGCATGGCGGCGATAAGTTCTGGCCCGCTCAGAGCGAGGAGGAGGCCGCGGCTATGTGGACTGACCGCAAAAATGCGCACTACTCCGGCCTCGCGTATGCAGGCGAGGGCGCAAAGGCGTGGTCGACAGACGTATGGTATGCATGACCTTGATCACCGCCCTAGGAGACCTAGTCACTGATCTCTGTCCTCGTTCGTGGTGGTGGTCCTGCAGTGTCCCGATCTCTAAACTCCCGCAGCTCGTATACGAGACTCAGAAGGACATCGAGCGCTCCGGAATAATGTATTTTGTCTTGGGCCGCGCTGGAGATGGTGGGTAGTGCTGAGGCACCACGTCGTCGAGAAGAGCTCAAGACCTTACGGGGACTCGTGCACCGCGGTTAAGCGCGCACTCTCGCTCGATGGGACCTGTAAGTCGTGCGCAGCACGAAGCCGGAGATCCGGGGTACACTCACCCATTTGTTCTACAGGTACCGGCGAGCATGGTGTCGGGATTGGGAAGAAGGAATTCTTGGTTGAGGAGCTCGGCGCGGGCACTGTAGCTCTGATGAAGACGATCAAGCAGGCGATAGACCAGTGTTCGGGTCTAGGATAGTATTGAATTTAGCCTGTGTCTTGCTTCCAGCTGCGGAGGAAGACTGATGGAACAGAAGGGGCTCATGTCTCCAATACGGCCTCGAGCTATTATGGTTTTGTGCCAGTGTACTCAAGCGCGGGCCCATCAGTCAAACAAAAAAAAAAGTGTGTTTGTCACGTCAGACAAGGTTGCCGTTCAAATGGTTACTGTAAGCGTCCAGGGGAGCCACACGTGCACAAGGGCGCTCAATGCTCAAGCGCTCAAGCTCGAGAGGAAGTCGTGCAACGGTGCGAGAAGTGGAGTGGGCATACAATATTCACAAATACTCGCACAAATAACTTTATTTCCCTAGGCCAATAATATTCCTGGCCCATCATTCCTCGGCTGGTTGCACCCCCCCCTTGCGTACCTGCTCCGGAGCGGCTGATACGAGAGTAATCAAGAGACTACAGCCTGAGTACAGTAATTCAATTCATGTAGTCCGAGTCGTATTCTCCCGTTTGTTCGAATGAAGCTAATTCGCCCTGACATTTTCTTCGTTTCCTGCCAGGTATTACATTCCTCAACACTGGTACCCGTTTGCAACCCGTTCTTGGTCCAAGGTTACGCAGGCATTACCTTGGAGCTTGCCTTGGAGTAGATAATACAAGAGATAATACTTTAATAATTTTATAAACACTGGCAATAAATCGTTGAAACAGTTCATATGATGGGGACCTCTGTTGGGAGACTTTATTCTAGTTCATAACGCATCTGGAGAGATGAGAACAGAAAACACAATCGAAACCAAGATCGAGACTCAACTTGGAACACGGACGCAGATGGTGATCGTACCAAGGATCGTACAGTAACCCAGGTTGAACCCAGGGGTAGCAGCATATCGCTTCAAGCCCTGGACTCGGAGGACATGGTCCTCACAAAAGTACATGGTCACATCATCCATGAGGGAAAAATCCATTGAGAGCCTTCTGTTAGCAATATTTACTGTTTGTAAAGTATGGTGTATATAGTACTATTCTCTACCGTCGTTTTAGGCTCACAAAACATGCTGTTTCCTCAACCGTTGCCACAAATTTTACGTATGTAACGTCTGCATGATTGCGGCCACAACATGTCTCTCGTGCCATCGTGACCCTCTGGTAGAAAGTGCCCCGCTCATCGGGAATCTGGGGCTCGCGAAGTACTGCCCACGGCGACAGCCGACACGCTTATGGTCTTGCACGACGGCTTCAGGCAACAGCACCAGCGTGCACCGATTAACTGGTCCCGGCTCGTGTGCTTCTTATGGTACACCTCGGGGGGCAGGGCCCCTGCAAATCAATACTGAGCTTCGGCATCCATCGAGATGGATAGTGTGAAGCCCTCCGACATTTCTTCGGGACACGGATCCACCGCAATCATCTCAAGGGCGTCGTTGACCATGTGTGAGTATTCGAGACGGAGTTTCGTGTCGGTCGGACACGCTTTCTGGCGCAGCATCAGCACTCTAAGAAACGCAAAACGTTTGAACCAGCAAGCACTTTGCAGAGGGCGTGCGTGACACTTACAACCGACATGCCTGGAAAGAGAACCGACAATAATCAACAAAGTGAACGTGGCAGATGGGGGAGAAATTGGATCACCAGAGCGGAGGGCATAATGTACGCAATCAGAGCACTAGCAGCAAGACCATGGAGGGATGAGCTATGGCGAGACCTAGTTGGTTGACTGCGGTCTAGATGGTCGTTGACGACTTCTTACCTGAGAAATGCACAAAGTGACAACGCGTTCAAGGCAGTCATGACGACGTAGACTAACATCCCTGCGTGACCACAACCATATAAATAACTTGAACACCAGACAGCGTCGATGCAAATAAAGACTTGCCTTGTTTTAGAAAACTCTTGCCTAGCGGGCCGAAGGTATCACGCCCCCGAATCCAGTGCTATATTGATTTACTATGGTCATCATCCTCGTGATCAAGAAAACGGTCGTCAGACTCACCCAAAGCACGACGAGTATGTTGAGGCAATCGAAAAAGGTCGCGAGTACCTAGCAGAAAGTTGGTTCGGCCAAGGTGATAGCAAACGATAAGTGACATCGTACAGAGATTATCTGAGCCAAGAAGGACTCTCATGTCAGTGTAATCAGACAAATGCGTCAAAGTCCAAGACGTACTCCAATATGATAGGCAAAGGGTACTCTCCTTCCCTGTGGTACACTGGCCACAAGTGCTGTGGTATCCGGCGGTTTATCCGAAATAGCGAAACAGGCGTTGCGTTTGGTTACAAAGAACAAACGCGCCACTGTGATTCCATCGAAGAGGTCAGGAATGCTTCTTCAAACAAGGTCGTCGGCACAGACGGGTTAACTCTTTGCTCAGCACCCAAATAATAACGCCGACAAGACACAAGTAGGTGATTGAAAGAGCGACGAGAACCCGTGTTTTCCTCCCAGAAAACGCGTATGTACGCAACATAAGAATGACTGAGGAGTCATGACACAACCGACACGAGTGTGATTAACAGCTTGTAAACCACATGGACCTAGTCACGCTTACATTGTGCTGACAATAACTATAATCAAATCGTGAGGAAGATTAGATGGCAAGTACGAGTGGGCGCACCGTAGGCATGGCACAGGCATAAAGAACACGATAGATTGTCTCGCAAACGCGTTTCTCATGGTCACCGACAAGACCCCATAAGTGGAACGGCGCGATGGCCATTGGGTAATAGCGGCAGAATAGATATGCGGCTTTCACAGCATTCCACGGAGCAGGGTATATCTGGAAGTCAACAATTGCAGTAATCAATCAGTCATCTCTCGGTAGATGAAGGCGAGGGTATGTGCTTACAAGGGCGACTTCCCGGTCAAGTCTAAACACCGGAGTCAAATAAGTATTCCGGATCAAAGTTAATGAGGCATTAAAACTCGACGCACGATATGACCCAATCATAGAAGCAGACGACGTCTAGGAGACTAATCATCAGGATACACCAGCGGGATGCGATGGGGATGTACAGGCAGCTAGAAATGGTGTTGATTAGTCAACTTTGGACTGGACAACGAAATGACGTGCTCACCTATCATGGAGTAACGCCAGCTAGATGCCGCCAGCACGAACAAAGAAAGCCTCTCTGTCAGTACACGACCTCCGCAAAGAGATAGGGACGCACGTAGCCACCGCATGCAGGGCGACCACCAGCTTTTGCAGTCTTGGCCACATGGACGTAGATAGAGGACTGCACCGACGCTGCCAAGTGAGGCAGCAAATCGATTACTAAGTAGCCTACTGGCCGGAACGCTTTGAGCGGTGTGTCGACAGAGGAGAGGGTTGGTGATCGTTAAGCTTTAAGCCCCAGGCTTCAAATGCTAGAGACGTCAATGGAATAGGGTTATCGAGAGAGATGAGAACGGTTGGTGGGAAAGTGGCAGTAGCAGATCTTATGTACAGCGCGAACTAAAAGGGGGCCAGCCTGGCCAGGACATAGATATTTCAAGTTTGTTCGAAGGTAGAGAATGCGGTCCTTCCCGTCGCGCGATCCATGTCCACCGAATTTACCTTCAAACGGAAATTAGCGTTGTAGTTGAAATAAATACGGCTTACCGTATCTATCTACTCTACAATAACTTAGCGCCAAAAGTAACGCACTTTGTGACAGGTGCCTTACCTGTAAGCGGATCGTCCTCAGATGCGACTGCATTAGCTCGCACTACAAATGACATACATAGAGAAAGGTGTCACCAGTCCAATACACGCGGCGAGCTACCGAGAAATGGAAGCTCAACTGCCCAACCAGCGAGCAACGCGCCGGGCACGCCAACGATGCTAAGAAGAATAACTTGCACGCCCATGGGATGACCGCTCCCAAATGGGGACGGTGGCCGGCCCCTAGCTGGCAGTGGCACCACTAGCAGGGTTCCTGATTTAGAACTTGAAGCGAGCTCAGGGCCTCAGTGGGGTAGAGTTGCAGTTGCAGCTCACCCTGTGTTCCCCAGCGTGCTGCACTCTCGCGCGCGCTTAGGTACTCTACAGCTTGCAACAGACAGATGGTCGTCTCCATGAAGTTTAGTGAGGTGCATTTTTGTGCAGCTCTAGATTTTCATCTGATCCATCCATAGTCTAGCATTTCTCTTAAGAATTTTCGTGAGTCTTGCAGTTCATATTCGCTAGCATCCATGGCTACTAATGTGCAGTAACGTGACGAACTTACTTCAGGGCAGGTCAGAATTTGATCGAAAACCAAACAGTCAGCGGAGTCCCAAACTTTCCAAAATGGGACTGTGACTACGCGTGACTGTCCCGAAAAAAAAATGATAGTAACTTAGCTTGAGCGCGCCTGGTACTTGGCCTGGTACATTCAAATCACTCGCAAGGCTATCCCCCAGGCATCTCCGGGAGCTGAGCGCTGAGTAGCGAGTAGTACCAATCGCGCTTGTAGTAAGGTAAGGCCGAATAAACTTGCGAATAAAACAAAGCATAAAACATGTCTTGAAACTTGTACCTAAACTTGTACCTTGACTTGTACCTCTCAGTAAAAAAGGAAAACCGGAATTAGTCACCGGCAGTCCAGAGGTGTCAGCCGTTGGTCGAATCCAGGTCGAGCCGAGACTGCCGGTAGTCAAAATTTTTGTCAAGTCCGGCCAAGTCGGATCAGAGTCATTTGGTAGTCAGATCTAGTCAGACCTGGTCACAGAAAACTGGCGATAGCTACGGCGCGAGATTGCTGAAATTGTATTTTTTTCTTACATAATGAAACTCATGATGTACCTTGCTGTAATCCGAATCCGGGCTATTATCGATTATCTGCACCAATGCCACAATGTCTACTGAATATGACCGATCTCGACGACACCAACGACGCCGATGGAAACTGCAAAGCGATGGATGATATTGGAAACGATGGGGGGACATAGGCGGCCCACTGGCAGAGGCAGCGTGAGTCTTTCCCTTTCCCTGGAGGGACGCTCATCTACTATTCTTTCTCTTTTCTCTCTGGGGCAGAATCTTCTTACGCATATCGTATCGATGTCGGTGTCTGCATTTCTGGGGACTGCATCGTCGCAGCATCGATATCGGTCTCTCCATTGGCCGCCCGACCGTTCCTCTGACCACTCCCTCTCCTCCCCTTTGAGCACCATCTTCGACAACACACTCGAGACCAGTAGGTTCTCACTAAGCGTGTTAAATGAGGCTCACTCTAATTCGCAGGAGTCATTCGCGTCGTTGCTCCTCATCTGGTTGAGGAACCTGTGCAGTCATCGTACGGCCCGTTGACGAGGAAGTTCAGGCTATCCCCAGGCCTGTCGAAGAGCCAGTCCCAATTGCTCCCCACCTGCTTGTAGAAGAGGCCGTCCAGGTCACTCCCTCTCAACCTGCCGAGGGGGTCATTGAAGTTGTCCCTCAACCCGCTGCGGAGGAGACCCAGGTACTGGTCCTGTGCCCGTCGCGACACCCCGGGTTAGTTCTCCATCGATCCTGGATTTTCTCTCTACTCACCGGACGACGTCTCCACTGTCAGCTCTCCTTTCGACTTAGGGGCCGTTCCAACGGTCTCTTCCAGCGTGAGTAGTGCCAGAAACATTCCACTACCAGCTAGCCAGCGAGTTGCCGTCAGAGTGGCCGACAGTTACTCCGCTGCGAGCAACGACTTATACAAGGTCCATTAGTTCTGTTCCACCATCTTTGCCCGGTCCTTTCCATATTGGCCATCCGGAGTCGCTGCCAACGACGACGTTATTATCGTCGGTTATTGAGTCTACGCCAAGCACCATTTCATCGCGCCGTCTTGTAAGCCCTCGAGCCCCTCGGTCTCGATTCGAGGATCCCTCTGGGCCCCGGAAACGGATGATACGTACGAATCATTGATACTACGAGCGTTCGGTTCAGTCTATAGCCTTCCCTGAGGGTCAGGACATCTCCTTTGACACGTCTTTGTTGCGACTCACGGCTTCTGCATACGCTTCTCAGGAACCAAGCCGGCTGAGTATCATCGACGAAAGCCAGTCGAGCGAGTCACCGCCGATTACTTACTCGTCACATCCTCGCCTTCTCTCACACCTACGGTATCGATATCGGTCTCTGCTTTGGCTGAGTCGCCACCATCGCCTACAGGGACTAAGTCTCTGCATCGGCAACACCATCCATGTCACCGAGTCTCCAACCGTCCCCTCTCCTTCCCTTCGAGCACCGTATTCTACGACAGTTTCAACACCCATACTGACCCCACAACCATCCCAGGTCGCGTTGACTAGGACTCCGTCTTCGGTCTCGACGGCGTCTTCCATCTCTTTGGGGTCAGATATCTTAGACAATCGGACTCTTTTTGAGGAGCCCATCTTGGAGGATGTTTCAACAGAACCATCCTTCTTGTCGACGCACACTGAGACCGGTAAGTTCTGATCAAGTGGTATTGGATGACGCTCACTCAACTTCACAGATCTCGTCGGCGAACATTCCTCTTCCGAGGACACCTTCATTGTTGTCGACGCCAACTGCTTCCGCGAGTGTTAGCATGAGTAGCCCTCATGGTAGTACTCCATCTGCCTATTCTGATCTACTGACCATACCCTCGGAAGTGGCACCCACTGAGCAAGCTCCATCCGAACGGGCACGATCGGAAAGGCCACCGTCAGGGTCCGAGTGTCATTATCACGGATGATATCAACTGGCTCCTTCAATACCTACATGGCGTAGAGAACGACAGGCAACGCGACAACTAAGGCGTTCACGACCATCCCCCCACGGTGACCGGCAAAGCGAGTCCGGGGGTCATCGCCATCCCGTTGACGCCACCCCGTACCCACGCTCTCCGAGCTCTTTGAGCTCCAGTATATCATCCCTGTCGTCACACCACTCTGACGATTCCAGTTTGTTGGGGTCTGAGCCATTAGAATCCGAGCCGTTAGAGATCGAGTTGTTTGAGACCGAGCCGGACGTTCCAAGGGAGTCGTCTTCGTCTATCTCACCATCCCCTATATCGTATCCTCCATCGTCGTCGGTACCCTCGTCACCATCCAGCTCTCCGTTGTCTGAGATGCTTCCACTCACGCCCGTCACGCGTTCACCTCCTTCGTCAGGTGAATATCTCTCCCGGACATCAAGTGCCATGACCCAGCGAGTTATTCGTACCCCATCTGTGTCCACCCCATCTGTGTCACCTACGCCGTCAGCGCTTCAGCTGTCTCAAGTGCAACTGTCAGGGCCGTACCAACGACTCCAGGCATAGATTGTGAAGTCATCAACCGCATCCGCGACGTCTTAGACGCTGTCAAGGAGCAACCTACAGCTGCCGTGCCGATTCAGCCACCGCCTACGTTCGTACCTCTAAACTTACGACCGGATGTTCGTGGACCACGACCTCGAAGCGCCAGCCCGACGCTTCTCAGCGATTTTCCCCCGCTACTGGCCATTCACTGTCCCCATTCCCGAACCTCTCATCACGCGCGACATAGGCTGTCTCGAGGTCAATTGTCGTGGTCGTGCCCGTGATTCCGGGCCTAGGTTGCGAAGCCATCGGTGAGCATACTTATTCCCAGTTTAATTCGACACTGAACATAACGTTTCTATCATTTACGTTCACTGTCAACTCGGAACCCCGAAGAGATTACGACAGCAGGACTGTCTACCTGTGTCTTCAGGTGCATTCGCCCAGGTATGTGCGTAGCGACCCCCCCATCCCCGCTTCGCTGATCCTCACGTAATGTGGATAGGGCGCGAATACGCCACGGCGGATACACGCTGGGGCATCGCTGACCCAACCGTTGTCTCCTTCGAACTGCTCACCGTGCTCGGCGCTGGCCCCTTGGCCGTCATTATCGTGTACCGGATCGTGCAGCGCAATCCTGCACGGGCATTACTGGATCGTCGTGCTCTGCACGGCGAAGCTCTACGGCGGGTACGTGCTTCGTGACCTACGTGTGCTTCGTTCGTCTAGTTCCTCCGCCCAGCGCATCGAGTCCGTCGCCCACCTCGACGCCCCAAACAAGCATCGACAAACCCTCCAGACTCGTCATCTCGGTCTGCGTCCTTTCTTCAAGGCCATCCGGGTTTGTGCCGTCGTCGGGTACGTGACGGTCGAGGCAGGCGAGACGGGGCTTCGCGCGGCGCTGGTGTGGAAGACGAGCGCGAAGCCTGGCGCAGGAACGGGCGCCGCGCAGGACTGTCGTCGTGTTCGGGTCGCCAGATGAACCCGTTCTTCCAGGTGTTTGGGGACTAACATTTACAGGCCGCTCCACGAGTTCTGGATCGCACCACCATCAACACTTGTGCTTCGGAAGTTCAATTTGGTATGTCATTTCCTTTCCACTATCCCTGTTTCTGTAACTAAATACATTGGTCTTGTAAAGTGAGTCTAGTACGACGTTTCCAAGTCAACTTCACCATCAAGACCACATTCCTCTGGTGTCAGTAGGGTAAGTCCTGGGTGTCTTCGCAAAATATGAACATGATCTTTGTAAGTCCAAATCCCAATAACGCTGACTATTGCTGATGTCTCAAGGACAGATACCACATCTGATGACCACTTCCCGGACCATCTTCCAAACTTTTGGTGGCACTCTATCAATGGATGATAGACAACAAGGGAGAGGTCAGCAATAGTATAGAAGGCTAAGGCCTCTCCAAATATTGGTATGGTCTTCTCCACCTCTATCTCTGTTTCATCTGTAGGCTCATCTTTTGACTGTAACAGCCTTGGCTGAGCCTCAAAGTACCTTGAGGAGCGTGAAGAGGACCTTTTTGAAAGCTCAAAGAGCTGGCTTGTAAGGGTAACACCATTAGGAAGAGGGCACTTTCCCCAGCGCCTATATGTGGAATTTGGCTCTATTCCAGGATAAGACAGAATTGCCTGTGAGTGGGCCTTCAAGTTCTGGTCTTCCTTTTTCTGCTTCTGAGTGATAGGAAACTCTTTGAACAGTGAAGTCCTTTGAGCCTTTGGTCCAGGTCCTGAGGAGAGTGTTGGGTAAGAGAGATGTAGGATTTTAACAGACTGCTTGTCTGTCTTGTATGAGACAATGTTTTTGAAGGGGGACTTTTTTGACTTTATACCATGTCCAATATCTCCAATGGTCCGCTCACATGTGGCTTGAGAGCCAAATCTGATAGAGCCATTATATGAAATGTGGAAGGGAACATGAATGAGCTGAAAGATGCATAGTCTGCAGCGGGAAATTTTGGATGGATCATTGCCAACATAGAGATGTTCAAATCCCTGAAGAAAAAGGATAATCTTGTCATAGAGCTTGGCTAGATCATCTTTGGTTCTAGGGACAGCTGTCATAGCATACTCCACCACATTTGAGAATATGGCAAAGTTCTTGACCACCTCTGGATTAAATCCAAGCTCCAATGCAATAGGGACAATATACCAGTGGAGGAGGGCCATCCACTCAAATATCTTATATTGACTTTGTCGCTTTTTAGATGGATCTCTGATAGGTCCACAGAAGGAGGGGGGGAGTGTCGCCATAGCACTTTCAACCTCTGCTCCAAGCTTTGAAGCCATATCTTGACCCATAAAAACATCTTCTGACTCAGAGCTGAATGAGACCCAGATATCCCAGATATGTGGCATGCAGTTTTCATAGAAGAGATGGAAGGGGTCAAGTGGGAAAAAGAATGGATGTGAGAAGGTGGGGCTGGCTGCACAAATGGGAAGACCAGAGACACCAGTCTCCTTTACAATTGCTGCATACTGTGTCTTATTGTTCTTTGCAGCTTCAAGCCTCTGGATAACTTCCCAGTAGTCTTCTAGGGTCCGAAGTGGCAAGTCAAATATGTCAAAATCAGGACGATCGCCATTGATCTCCTGTTTTTGAGGTGGGGAGAGAGGATAGTACTGAGATTTAGCACCTATAAGATAAAATAGTAAGATAAAATGATACAATAACATTCAAGTTATATACTCATACCTCTGTCTTTACTAGCACGTGCACCCCGCACCATACTAAAACGGCACCCATATATAGCCATATGTCCCGCCATTCTGCTGAGTTTTGCAGAACCAAGCATATCTCCAAGAACGCCACAAAGAAACACCTTTAAGAGAAAGTATTGTTCTGAGAATGCATCCCAAGACCATACACCAACACTGAGCTTTGCAAGCTCTTCATAGAGGACATAAATGAATGACTCCACATTTCCAGGTGAAGAGGGCCCAGGAATGACAAGTGGAATGATGATGTTGGCAGCCTTAGATCGCATATTGGGAGGAAGGTTTAGAATTGTGACAATAAGGACCCATACATCAGACTGCTTCTTCATAGTGAGCTGAGCGCCATCACCTGAGATGGTTATTGCAGTGTCTCTGGGATCTTGGAATAAGTGGGAGTGATTGATATGGTTAATGGAGTCAGAGAAATCTGAGTATGTGGTAGGGGGTGAATCAGGCTCCAGCTCTTCCAGAGCCTTGTGTAAGTGCTCATGCCGGTATCGCATAGCTTCTGCCATTTTCCTATTCATATAGAATGACTGGATGACAGGGGCAATGGGGGTATAGAACATTTGAGCCCTTGGGTGACCATTCTTGTCATAGCGCCGCTCGCCACATAGCTGCTTGTTGCGAATGTAGATGCATGAATGGAGGTCTTTAAACTCTCCAGTGAAAGCCATGCAGCTTTTAGGGCACATGTCAACCAGCTGGGATGACAACCCTGTAAGCTCTATGGCAAGCTTCCGCACCATATATAGGCTAAGGATCTCAGCACCTGTAGCCTCCTGAAGGACCTGTGCATGGAGCTTGTATCCCTTCACAGTACCGCGAGAGTCGACCCATGCAATGTAGTGCTTTAAAGACAGCACCTCATCTGGGGTGAGTATACGACTGCGAGGGTCATCAATGGGTGGGTGATTGGGAGGGGTATAGCCAGATAAAAGCTGTGTCCGAAGCCTTCTCACGACTTCGGGAAGGTCAGCACCAGCACCAAAGTCATCGCCCTCATCAGAACTAACACCAGCTGGCTCCCTCTCAGAAAAGGAGCTAGGGTCAGAAGTATCTGGATGCCTTATTGAGGAGGGCACCAAAGCAGGATGAAGCTCAGCCTCAGCCTCATCATCATCATCAGAGTCAGAGCCCACAAAACCAGAGCCAGCCCCAGACAGTCCACTGTGGTCCATCTCTGAGTCAGAGATATTAGGGTCCATCCCTAGATAAGCACCAGCCCGGGCCATAGCATCAGAAGTGCCTAGATCAATGTCCATATCAGGACTGAAATGATCATCTAACACCATACAGCAGTAAGCAAGCATGCACTTTATATTAGAATAATATGCTTACCAGGCTCTATAGCCTCCCCTTGATAGTGATCGGGCTGCCTGGAGTCCTCAGAGTCCTCGGAATAGGTGTTAGTCAGCTGAACTAGGGGATCTGTGCCGCTTTGGGGTTAAAAATAATAATAATAATAATAATAATAATAGTGCGTACCTTCTGGGTCGTCTGAGCGAGATCTATCAACATCGGGTACTGCAGAAAGCAGCCCAGAGCCTCCATGGAGTTGAGAAAGGAGTCGGATCGTTTGATCGATGCACGATCGCACGAGATGGGCAGAATCTGCGTTGGGTGGGAGTGACTGTAGAAAGAGCTGATCTTGCCGCAAATGGGCCTCAATCGTGCGTTTGGTGACACTTTTGGAACTTCCATAGCACTTGGAGCATAGACAGGTGTGTCTTGAAGCAGGTTGAGGTGTCATATTCACACAGTTGATGAGAGTAACAGTACGAGCGTGAGCGTGAGGCGAGGGCAACCGGACTCTGGTGCGGAGTGTGGGAATGGCACGTGTTCGTTCTACCTCGCGTCAACTTTTTTCTTCGTCAACCTTTTTCATCCTTGTATACACTCACACAGCCGCCTTGCCTCCAAAGATGTCTGACTTCGAGGACTTCGAGAACGACTTTGAGAACGATGATGACTTCGACGATACCCCCCCAGGGCTCTTCTCAAACTCGGGCATGGTACGCAACCGTGATGACAAGGACGACGACGTCCAGTACATGCCGAAACACCCACTGAGGTCAAGACCGCCGATAGACTTTTCTGGACAACGCTCAACCGTTGACACCGACGGCTTCTCTGCTTTTGCTCCTCCACGTTCCCACATGTCCGGCTCGACATTACGCTCTAGTCTTCATCCTTCAACAGTACCTTCGTTTCCACGCAAGACCTCGGCTCCACTGGCAAGGCAGCCGCTCCCTCTTGATGCCATTGCGGCTCTCACTGACTCGGAACTCTTACATAACCCCCATTACCGCAAGCTTCGCCGAGATCACGACCACCTGGCCTCTGTCCTTACCACGTACGTAGAACGAGAGCTCGCAGAGTTTCGTACCACGAGGAGCGAAGGCCTGCCCCCTGACATATACCAAGGTGCGTGGTAATTTGCTTTCGAACCCAGGTGATCGCTGACGCAATCCTATGACAGCAGTACCCCGCAGTGTTAACTCTTGCCGCGCGAATTCTCGTGTAGACTCTCGCGCATCGTCATTGGGGCCCAGCGATTCCGCATCTCAACAGGCAAGAACTGACGTCAAGGCCATCGAGGATCTCCTTGAACGCGCGGAGCCACCACCCCTCCGCCCAGATTTTCTTCCGACAACTGTGCTTTGGGACTTCGATGATTGTTACACCGACAAGACGCTGGGAGACATCATTACAGATGATAACAAGTGTCGACCGAGATTGTCTCTTGCCATCCGCCGCCCGGACGGCTCAAAGATCTCCAAATTTGAACTCTCAAACATGCGACGCTCGGCGGAACTTATCGTTCAGAGGCTCATTAATTTTATCAACTCGGACCCCCGGTCGGCCGGTGCTGGCCTCAAGACGCGGCCCAATACCTTCATCAAGAAATATTTCATGGCCGAGCATTATCAAGCCGTGCTTGACCTCGAAGCAGAGCAAAAGCTCCTTCGCTTGTGTTCGGCCCATTGGAAGGCTGATGCGTTTATCACCAAGGTTTTCCTGGAGCGAAATAAAGAGAAAGCCAAGGCTGCGACGAACTCCGCGCCTGCCACATCCCCACAGTTCAGCCAATCTCCGGAGCCACCGACTGCGTTCAACCCGCAAATTCGGGAGGTAGCACCCATGAAAGCGACGAAGCGGGCTCTTGAGTTGAGCCCCGGCCCCAAATCACCTTCGGCATCGCACGCCCAAAAGCGCAACAAAGACAACGCCGTGCCAGTGGTTTCCGGACAGAAGACTGTGGGCCCTGGACTCTCAAACCGTGAGTGTTCTACTCGACAACGTCCAAACCCACTGACGAGTGGTACTCGTGCACAGAGAACCAACGTCCTGCCGCACGCAAGGTCACTCCCACATTCCTTAGTCGCACCAAGGCGATCTGTGCGGAACCTGCGCCGACAAGTCTCCATTCTCTTCACGTCGATCCATCAGGTGCGTCTGTCTCACGCGTACAGTTACTGTATACTGATATGAAGTCGAATTCCCAGCCGACAACCTCATTGGTGGGTCGAAACGCCCTGCACCGATGCCCCTACTGACACTGTCCTCGTCCTCGCAGTGGCCCTCACGTCCGAGTTCCCATCCCTAACAAACGGCCCCCAGCTCCTTTACTCCATGAACGCGCAGCTGTCGTTCAAGGAAGGCGAACCATCCGAGCAAGTCGCGACGCTCCTCGAGCGTGTCCAATCGGCGGTCCCATCTTCACCCGACATCGACGAGGACAACACGTACGAAAGTTGGGGGCATTACCAGTTCACGGCGGGTGGTATCAGCCCGGCGTCCTCGCTCACCAGTTGGGAGAAGGTTGGCAGCGTCGCTACTGCCTTCAAGCTCGTGGCAGCCGCCATCAAGACGTGCCGAGACGCAAGGTCGATGTGCTCGAACGCCGGAACACCGAAGACGAGTGGATTCATTAGTGACGTTTACCTCGAGAAGATCCTTGAGTGTCTCGAGAGTTGCTGGGTTGGCGCCGGTGGGGTACGTATTCAATACGCTCTCCCTGTTTTTTTAATAACCTGTCTTAGGTGCTTACTTCTCAAAACCGTGTCCCACCCACCAATCCTTCGTATCGGGACATCGCAATGTCACCACCGCGTTTGCCCACGATCAAGATTAAGCGGCCAGCTCCTCTCGCTGATGTCGCCGCAAGCAAAATCCCAGAGGTTCCCACAGGAACCAACTCAATCACCCAGCCCGCCGCCGCCACGGAACGCGTGGAACCTTCAGCAGGGCTAGATGAGGTACGTCTGTGCTTGGTAGTGATGCCCCCTCCCACACATAGCCTCCAGGACGCTCGCGCAAGTGTCGCATCGCTCAAGCAACTTCAAGTCTCGGAGCTCCTGGCCTGTTTCAGCGACAACAAGCTCAGCGCCCCGAAAGGGAAGCGGAAGGACGGTACGTCGTATGTTCTAAGCCCAGTAATATTACCTATAGCCTGGGCAGATCTTATCGATGCCATTGTCAAGTCCCCCGAGCTCGCGCACATTTCCGATGCGACCATCAAGGAAATTATCGAGAAGGTAAGATTCTCGTCGTCTGCAGTATTCAATTCTGACCTACTGTTACCACGTTACCAGCGCAAGCTGAGAAAAGGGCCACAAAAGCCACTCGCTGCGTGACCATAGCGTATGCCCATCGAATGACTGCCCTTGATTCCCGCGTGCCCTTGCTTGCTCGCTCGTATTCGGTTCTGAGGTTTTTTTTCTAATATTTGGACTTGCCGACGTACATACACAACTTGATACGACCCTCCTCGACCTAGCGTGACTACCAGATGAATAAAAATTTGACTGCGAAATGCATAAAAAGTACGCGGGACGACTAAGTTTGACCAATAGTTGACTAGAAAAATGACCTTCGGCCGACTGCAAGCGACTACGGATTGACTTGATGTGACTTTTCGGACCTGGGAACGACTTAAATCGGACTTAGGATGACTGAGATCGACTACAGATTTAGCCATCATGACTTGATGTAGCCATTGGTCGACCTAGAGTAAACCAAGAAAGATTGTATTTAGATGACAAATTGACAAAATATGACTACGGATTTCCCTCAACGACTAAAAATGACGTCGGACGACTCAGTGTTGACTTTGCTTGACTTCGGTAAAGCCCCTCAACCTAGCTATTCTTAGTCAATCCTTAGTCACCAGAACTCAGAATTCTTGCAAATATACATTTCTTGGTCATATTGACTACCCGACGACCAACAACCGACCAACAGCTGACTAACCTTTTTTACTGAGTGTACCTGGTCAGCACCTCGGTTGTTGATGACGGTGACTCGGATGAGAGGCTAGCCACTCGATCAGGTACAGGTACTGTAACTTATACCACAGAGGTCGAGTGTCGGGGGCTTGGGGCGAAAACTGGCTGACAGCAGGGGTCAGAGGCTTCGTAGCTGCAGCAAGCCTGACTGCCGCTTGCGAGAGTGAACGGAAGTTGAATGAGGGTTGGACGCAAGTGATCTCGTGATTGCTGGCTCTTTCTCAGAACGGATTCTGGGCCTGGTGACGACGCCGGTGACGGGCGGTAACGTCACCGAGCTGTCTACCAGCAGCGCAGGACCCGCGCCCCCGGGCCTTTGCTTAGCATGTTTTTGCACGTTTTCCATTTCGTTAGCGTTCTTAGGGTCCAGGCGCTTGGCACATTTCGCAATTTTTTTTTGACTTGCCCCCTCGCGTTCCCTACAGTAGTGTGCCGCACCCACCCGCGGCCTTAGTGACTCAAGCCTAACATCGCCGACCACGGCTCCGCAAAGTTTCGTGTCGTGCGGGAGCGTGCGCAACCGTTTGCGATCGCCTGCGAGACTAGCAAAGCTCCATGCAGCCCACTGTTCCTATTCCCGACCTCTCCGCACCTGCATGCGGCCTTAGCAACTCAAGCGCAACGCGTCGCCAACCAAGGTAACCACCTCTGTGAAGTTTCGTGTCGCGCGGAAGCGTGCACGACCGTTTGCGATCGCCTGCGACCACCTGACCCCAGCAGGGCTCAGTGTATCCCATCGTTCCCTTTCCCAACCCCTACCTACCCCCACGGACCTACCTACAACACCTCACAGGCCTCACACCCTGTGGAGGGCTGCGCGCTCACTTGCGCCGCTTCACAAAATCCTGCGCATCTTAGACATGTTCCCTAGCAATCATTTAGGGTATCGATGTTTCAACCCCGTCTATTCACAGATTCAGTGCTGTATAGGAATCGTTTTACATGTCTCTGCGTCGTTGGACGTATACTATGTATGTACCCCAAAGCACGCTCTACAGCAAAATCCAAAACAGGGGGCCCCTTGCGGATTCCAAAGTTTTTCCTCACCGGATAGGATAATCATTTTGTACCCCAGATAACTATTTTATAACCACATATTTGCGAGATACCAAATTTCCCGAGAATTTCAAACTATGCTTAACTATGGACCCCGCACGTCAAATTTGGAGGTCAGCCATCATCCATTTTATTTTTGCTCAAGGGGCCCCATTTTGGTTTTTTGCTGTAATGGGTTCGAACTTCGAAAAAAAAAAAACTCAAGGTGGTTAGAAAGTGCCTTTGGAAAACGTGCGGTCTGGGGACATGCAGGTACGGCCGCAATCACTACTACCTATGCCGCGTGGAACCGGTGACTGAAGACGTAGTTTTCTAGCTGTATCCAGATGATACCACGCCCGACTCATGAGAGTTTCGGACCCATTTATTTACTTTGCCACATACGCCTATGACTATAACTGTGGTCGCAGATGGCTTGTGCTGAAAGTGTCCGAAAGGCCCACACATCGTATACCATTCTGCTACTACAAAGGTAATTGCACAACATTTTTGATCATCGGGCACCCTCAACGACAGCAGGCTGCTCCTGCGCGGGCTGCTGCTGCCCTGTCCGGCTGAGCGCCGCCCCGAGTGCCTGTGTTCGGATGCTTAGTCCGCGCGTCTTTTCAATTACCGATTGATATATCGGCAGTGCCGGGCGGTGTATCTCAATGACGTTCTGTGGGAAGATGGGTTAACTGGGGAGCCTGGGAAAGCGACGAAGGACAGAGAAGCGCGCACCTTTTCGAGATCGATCTTGGCATCGGCAGCCATCCGCGTGTCGCGGATGAGGTTGACGATCCACTTTTCACCTTCGTCGGGGGAGAGATTGAGCCGGGTAGAGAGGTCACTTAGAGAGAAATGTCTCAGCCCGTGCAGAGGAGAGAAAAGGACAACGTACGCGATGTCGATCCGCTGGTGGATGCGACAGTACGCCTCACTGATAAGGTAGCGCGCGTTATCGAGGAACTCTTCCCTGAACTCGCTCAGGAAAAAATCATTTCCGACGACGCGTTCCGCGAGCTGCAGCTGGTGCTGCGCCGCCTCGAAGTCAAACTCGACATAGAGTTCCTTGAGGAACTTGGTCACCGGGTCCGCGTACTGGTACTCCTCGAGCTGCACGACCTTGACAACCTCGCGGATCGCGTGCCGCACGCGCGGGCTCACCGGTGCCGTCCCCCCGCTCGCCTGCGCACGGCGCGAGAGCACGGCGGAGACGGCGAGGTAGCGGAGGACCCAGGGCGCGGCGGACTGAATGGTGTTGAGGTACGCGGGCGCGAGGAACGTCTCGAGGAGGAGGGTGCGGCCGGCGGGGTGGTTGAAGTATACGAAGAGGGACCAGTGCACGAGCCACGCGCGCGAGTGCAGCGTCGCGAGCGGCTCTGCGTGCGCGTGCGACTGTGCCGCGGCACCGGAGAGAGGCGCGGCGCCCGCACGCGTGTCGAGCGTCTCGCGGAGCGTGTTGAGCTCTTCGAGTGCGACGTCCCACTTTCCCGTGAGGATGTCCGAGGCGAGCTTGCCCCAGTGCGCGGAGGTGTTCAGGTCCGCGTCGGTGGAGAGTACACGGAAGTGGTAGAGGTAGTCCGCGGCGCCCGAATAGTTCCCGTACGTGTACTGGAACTTGCCAAAGTTGTACAGGGCGGTTATTTGCTCGAGGGTAAGCTGCAGAGGGTGGGGAGACAGGTCCGCAGTTGTAAACGGCAGATCAAACGGGTGGGGCGCGGAACGTCACTCACGTCGTAGTTATCCTTCAGATAAGCCAGGTTTTGGTTCTTGTCTTGGCGCAGAGCCTGTGCGACGTCTGGATTCTCGATCACGTCTAATACGGCCTTTGCTTCCTGCTGCAGCTGCTCATTAATCGCCACTGCCTTTTCTCGTTTGGCAGCAAATTCTGATTTGGTTCTGTGTCAGATCGCAGAGAAGAGCGTAAGTATACAAGCAATTTCCCACCTTCGGGGACCTCAGAATCCGGGTTTAGTTGCTCATAGAGGGATACGATGTAATCGACCATGTTGGTGCCCTTTGCGAGCTCATATTGTGCTGCTTCGACCTGATCTTGCGCAAACAAACCACTTTCGAGGAGATGTGTGAGCAAAGGGAAGGCCAAATGTCGATCTAAGTAGGGTATTATCGTCTTGGTTAGGTCGTACTCGGCCATTTTGTTCAATTACAAGATTAAAAGCGATTTTCGTAGGAGTATATGGTTGTCACGTGATCCGACTGAGTCGTGGCCCTGGCCAGGGCAGTGCCAGCCAACGTACAACCATACCATTCCACTGGGCAATGACCTCCCTCACAAGAAACTTGCCTTGGTTCGTGAAAGATCTCGGTATATCAATAATTGGACAGGTATGGGCTCTCTTCCATGCACACTCATTCTATCGCTCACTGCCTCGTTCAACAGAAATGTTACATATCCCTAATAGAGAACCTCAATATTGAAGATGTACACTGCATCAAGTATTCGTTATCCAAGGGTATTGGAGTTGCCATTGTCATCGGTGGATCCATAATGAAAGTACCACAACTTCTTCTAAGTGCGTGGCTCACCTGCTGTCGTGTGTTCGTCTCTGACAATCCCACAGTTCTCAGAGCTCAGTCCGCCCGCGGCCTCTCCCTTACTGCATACGTCCTAGAGACGCTCTCTTATGCCATCACCCTCGCCTACTCTTCGCGAAACGGCTTCCCCTTCTCCACCTACGGAGAGAACTTCTTCCTTACAATCCAGAACGTCATCATCACTTTTCTCATTACCCTCTACAGCGCCTCCTCTCCCCGACCACTCACTACCGCACCCAACCCTACTGGAAAGCTGCTCGTTGCCGTCCTTGCCACCTTCGCTGTCGGATTTGCGTTGTTCGCTGCACCATCCAGCGCGCTCGCCGCGGCGCAGCTCGGGACCCTCCCGCTCTCCCTCTTCTCCAAGCTCCCGCAAATCGCACAGAACTACCGCGCGCGCAGCACGGGCCAGCTCTCCGCCTTTGCCGTCGTCTCCCAGATCGCGGGTTGCGCCGCGCGGCTGTTCACCACGTCGCAAGAGGTGAACGACCCCCTCGTGGCGGCTGGCTTCGCACTCGCCCTCGCCCTGAACCTCATCGTCGGCGTGCAGATGTACGCATACTGGGGCCGTGGTGTCGGCCAAGATAGCGCAGCCAAGGTCCGCGACGAGATTTCGCTCGGCAGCTCAAAGGAGGTGTATGTCAGGGAGAAAGTCGACGTCGTTGTGCAGCCGCAGAGTCCCCTGCCGCAACAGGCAACACATCAGCACTCACAGTCTGCCGCGTACGGGCGCAAGTGGGCGCGCAAGGTCGACTGAGGGCTGTCGACACTCGTAGTATCGGGTTCCTTATATATAGCTCCTAGAACGGCCTGTACCCCCTTTTCGAATATGTACTGGCTCCGCACTTTTAATTACCATTCTGCTCAGATAACTTATGATAATGGTTTCTTGGCAAGAGTGTAAATCGGGGTGCTGTTGATGCGGAACGCACCGTGGGTTCGAGACTATCCTCTGGCCGCTGTCAGGAAAACCACGGCTCATTTACCAGACAAAAAACCAAAGGCAAAAGAAATATAAGCTTTATTTTTGTCTATCGGACGTTGGCCTTGACATTCACCCTTTCCTGTGTATAGGCTCATCGATACGTATAAGTACTAGTCGCTTTCGGCCGGCCGCCCACTGCTAACTTGCTCCGTACCTCGAGTTACAGTTACCGCAAGGTCCGGAGCGACCCGCTGTTGTGCTTCGTTTCCGCCCTTGTGTCTACTCCCAATAGTAATGCATCAAAAAGTTTGTATCTGATAGGTCGATTCAAAGCTGCTGCCAGTGCATCCATCCCGTCTCGTTCTCGTTTGTGTCGGAAAATTCGGGCGCGCTTTATAATCGATTCATATTATGGTATATTATGATATCATTATAAGGGCTCTATAATAAGATTTTTGATTATAAGATATCACAGGAACAGGTTACATAATCATAATATGACCATAACCACTCTATAACCCCCTTACAAGCATAATTAAGATCCTATTTATAATATTGTTTATAATAAAAGCACCCTTGCTGACAATGGTTATAAATTCTGGGGATTATTATATTAAATTAAATCGTTATAAGACCTTATAACCCCCTTCCCGAATTTTCCGACATGATTTAGCGTTTTTATTCCGAATTTTAGACATGTGGCACGTCTGCAATCGCGCGTGATGAACTACCTTGGCGTAGCCTCGAGGTCGGTGAGTCGTACGAATAGACCCCGAAAAAAAAACCATATTTTCAGGTGGACTGTTCATGGAATCACGAGGCATTATGCTGCCCCTCTGGGGGCAGTGTTGGCGGAGTGTTGTTGGCTCAGGATGTTGCAATGAGCAAGAAATGCGGCCGCTATGCATTTATGGGGTCGGACCTCAAGGCCTCAAGGCCTCAAGTTTTGCAACCACTGGCACATATCCGAAATGCGAAATCAAATGCGACGGGGATATGCGATGCAACTTCAGCCTGAGGTTTGAATCTACCTACCATATGATCCCGCGGCTTCTATTGTACCTACATTTTAATAATGCCGCCCCTCAAATTCAGTTCAAACCCTGACTTACACTATAAAAGCTAGCGCTCTGCATCCCACTCAGGCTTTCAGCGTTCCGGTCCTCAGACCGCCGTGCTCCTCGGAGCTCTGACCCTAACTTGAAGGCGCCGCATAAACCGTCGAATAGTAGATATCTCTCGGTGGCTCCTGCGATCATGCGTCGCATTCTGGTCTCTGTACTCTTTGCCCTCACCGCCGGGATCCCCCATAGCATTGCGACCCCCCTCGCAGCGCATTGGGACAATATGCACGTTAAGCATGCTCAGGCTTGGACTGCCGTCCCAGCTAACTGGGAATGCCTGGGCGATCCGTCCGCAGGCATCACGATAGACCTCCGCATTGCGCTCAGACCCCATCGTGAGAATGGCTCGATTGACGCCCTCTATGAAGCCAGCGATACTAGGCATGCAAGGTACGTCCTCTCCGCCTACCTCTGCTCATACCCGCCGCACTCACGTATTCCATTGCAGATATGGCGCACATCTTTCTAAGGAGCAGGTCGCCGAAATCGTCGCGCCGAGCCTAGACACGCTCGAGCTTGTTAACTCCTGGCTCAAACACCACGGCGTGTCGCCCTCTTCCATCTCAAGGACGCATGACGGCGGTTGTCTCACGGTCTCCAGCGTGCCCGTGTCGCGAGCCAACGAAATGCTGGGGGCGTCATACCAACTGCACTGGCACGCCGGGACGAATGACGATTCTCCACATGGTCCGCTATACATTGCCTGTAGTGCTCGACGCACACGTGCAGATCATCGCACCGACGACGCACTTCACCTTCATGCGTACGCTGCAGCAGACTCCACGCACCCGCTTCAATGGAGCAGCGGCATGGCTAGGGAAGGGGCGTCGGGAGAACCCAAGGATGTGCTGTCGCCCCGCGATGTCCGAGTCACGCCAGTGTTCCTGCGTGTGCTGTACGGGACGGTGAAGTACGAGCCGGCCGCCATTGGCCGGAACGTGCTCGGGGTTACGGGCTACCTCGGGCAGTACCCGAGTCCGGTATATTTATGAAAAGATATTGCAGTGATGGGATCGATACGTCCTTTAAAGCGCTCACCGGGAGCTGAGATCGCGAACTAATGTACACGGCGCCGCCAACAGACTTATAGTCTTGTGCGACGACCTTCAGTCATAGTACCACACAAGCGCGCTCCGCCAATTGCTACTCTCACCTCGTGTGCTTGTTATGATATACATCAGGGGGAGGCTGAGCTCGAGCATACGTTGGGGTAGATGGTAGGAAGTCTTGAGACGTCTCTTCAGGGTGTAACTCTACAGTGATCATCTCAAGGGCTTCGTTGACCATGTGCGAGTATTCAATACGGAGTTCCGTCTCTGTCGGAGACGCTATCCGGCGCAACATCAGTACTCTGAAAAAATAAATGAACGTTTGAATCAACAAGGACTCCACAGAGAGCGCCACACGTACAACCGACATGACTAGGAAGAGGTGCGACAAGAATCAACGAAGCGAACATAGCTGGGGAGATAAAAACCAATCACCAGAGCAGAGGGTAGAATGTACGCAAACCAAGGGATAAGTTTGTAATCATGCAACAGCTGTGAGCTACGACAAGGCCTAGTCAATGATCGCGGTCTGGATGGTCTTTGGCGATTTCTCACCTGTAAGTCGTTCCAATCGTCATCATGTTCAACAACGTCGTGATGACGTAGACGATTACCCCTACGTGACCAGAAATGTCAGACCACGCCGATGATACATTGGACAGATCACGACCTGCCTTGTCTCAGAAAACTCTGGCCTATCGGGCCGACGGTACCACGTTCCCGAATACAGTACTATACCAATTTACCGTGGTCATCATGTAGGTAGACAAGGCAACGGTCATCAAACTCACCCAAAACACGATGACCATGTTGAGGCCGTCGAACGAGGCTGTGAGTATCTAATAGAGGCCTAGTTCAGCAGAGTTGATAGCAAGCGACAAGCGCCATCGTACAGAGATCATCTGAACAAGAAAAGAATTTTGTCAGAATGACCAGACAAGCGCGCACCAAAGCCAAAGCCTAAACGTACTCCTAAGTGATAGTAGTAGGCAAAGGGTATGACATTCGGTTGATCCGAAATGGGGAAACAACCGGCGCGTTTGAGCACAAAGAAAAAGAGGGACACTGCGATTTCACTAAAGAATCAGCAATACTCCTTGATAAACAAAGGTCTTTGGGACAGACTGGTGAAATGTTCGTAGATCACCCAAATAATAACGCTGAAAAGACCGAAAATGGTGATTGAAAGTACGACGAGAACAATTTTGTTCCTCCCAGAAAACGCGTGTGTACGCAACATCATAATGACTGAGAACACGAGTGTGAGTAATGGCTCGTAAAGCACGGGATATAGTCGTGCTTACATTGTGCTGAAAATATCTATGATTAAATTGTGAGGAAAGATCAGACAGCGAGAAGTACGAGTGGGCGTACCGTAGGTACGGTACAGGCAAAAAGAACACGATAGTATGCTTCGCAAACGCGTTCCTCATGGTCACCGAAAAGACCCCAGAACTGGAACGGTGCGACGACCAGTGGGTAATAGCGGCAAAATAGGTAGGCTACTTTCACAACATTCCACGGAGCGGGGTAGATCTGTGGTAAGTCGACAATTGTAGTAATCACTTGAAAATGAAGGCCACGCTTACAAAGGCGACTTCCTGGTCCAGCCTAAACACGGGAGTCAAACCGCATTCTCAAATGAGCACTGAGAACGAACGATATCATCCAATCATAGAAGCAGACGGCATCTATGAGCTAATCATCAGGGAACGGCCAGCGAGACGCCGAACCACAAGGGGAACGTACAGGCGGCTAGAAATGGTGTTGATTGGCCAACTTGACCGGAAAGAGGGAGGAATGCACCCACCTACGAAAGAGTAGCGTCCGCTAGACGTCGCCAGCGTGAACAAATAAAGCCTCCCTTAGTGACAGCACATGACCTCGAAAATAAAAATAGGGACACACATATTCAGGTCCTCCAGGCAGGACACCAACAAATTCAGTGGCCCGGGAAATGACTTCTCCATAAAGGACGGTACCGACGCTGCCACTGGCAAGTGGAGCAGCAGACCGATGTGTCCGAGCTTGCTGGTAACGACGCTATGAGCGGGGGTATGCAGAGGAGCGGGTCGAAGGCGGTATAAACCTTTAGGCTTCAAGGGGTGTCCAATCGAGGCTGGGGTTATTGGGAGAGAAGGGGAAGTCGTTGGTGGGAAAGTGGCAACGGTCACGGTGGAGCGTGCATGCGAGAACATAAACCGGAAGGAAAAGGGATTTCCCTGTGATGCGGAGACACATTAGCTTTTGATCAAGTGAGCCTTACGATGCGGTCATCGCATGTTTCAGAACAAATTGCTGAGAATCAAGATCTAGTGGTTATGGGGTGTCTGACGTCCACAACTGAAGCCTTGGCAACGACTTGACTCCTGGGCCCTTCTTTTTTTGGATCCATGTTTATTTCGGGATGGACCGTGACCTGGGCCCTTCCCATGCGTGCTTCCCGGTTCAGTTTGTTCAGTTCGTTTGAATCCGTATGGGGCATTCGCCTCATCTCCCCTCTAGGGAATTACCTGCAATCGTTGGTCAGATAAATCCCACTGTAGAGGTAGTGAAGGTCCTCTATACGACTGTTGCCTGTAACAGCAGGTTGACAATCAAATTTTGATCCTCACGTCACATACGTACAACGATTCTTTGCGCCACTTCGAACAAGCCTACATTAACAACTTTATTACCCGACTGAGAAGCTCATATGATGCGTCGCCAAGGAACAAGTCATAATCAGGGAAGCAAGACGTAAGCTCAAAAAAATAGGTCGTAAGAGTCCAAAGCATCCGAGACCAAGTCCGAGACCGAAGGTAGGGACTAAAGTGGATATGCTTGTGCTGTTGGTGACGTCGGGTTCCGAGTCAGCGTACCAGTGGTCCAGTGCCAGTGCTTGTTCCGGGATGGCACCCTAGTAACAGTAGAAATAAGATAGCAACATGACTGAGTTGAGATTCAAACCGACATTCAGAGCTGCTTCGTTAAAGTCAACTACGATAGCTTACGATGAGGATCGGGCAGATAAAGTATTTGTAAGAGTAAGAGGGCAGTACTAACGGCGAGTGCCGAGCACGGGCCATCAGGAAAACCTAAAAGTACTTAAATGCTCTTAATCAGGCCTTAAAATGCTCCTAAGGCAATTTTAAGGTCATTTTTTCCTAAGGCAATTTAAGCAAGGTCGCCTTCTTAACCTGCCTTAATGGCCATGACTTGATTCCCTTGATGACTTACAGTGGTTCTGAATCAGTACTTAATGGACTTAAGGGGATTAAGTTGAGCCCATGGTCAGGTTAGGATATCAGTACAATTTAAGTCAACTAAGACCTGAATAAGACAGTATTCAAACTTTATCTTACATTTAAATGATTTGTTTTTTCACACAGGGATTGGACAGAACAGGATTTATGCAAATATATATTATGATAGGACTACAAGTAGCTATTAATAATACAGGTGGGGTGGGGATAGGTGCACCGGCGAGGTGGCAGTGGCGGCCATGCGGGTGTGGCGGGTTGAGTGGGGTGGCATCGAAACGGCGCCGTGGGGTGGCATCGGGTGAACAACGGCAGTGCCAGTGTCGCGGTGCCAGTGGTATGCCATGTCGAAACGGCGCCGATGAGGGGTCAAGTTAATGAGGTGGGTGGCGATGACAGTGCTGGGGTTGAGGTGGTGGTGGAGGCTGTGTCGAGACGGCGCCGGTGCAGCGGGGTCGAGGTGGGCGGCGCTGGTGGAAGCGTCGCAGCGAGGTGGCGCCGGCGTGGTGGGGTCTTGGTGGTGCCGGGTCAGTGGAGCCGAGGGGGTGTTGCGGCCATGTTGAGGTGGCAGGGCCAGGGTCGAGGGGTAGCGGGTGCAGGTGTGAGGTTGCGGCGAAGTTGCGGGAGTGGGAGATCGAGTAAGAAAAAAATAAAAAGTGAAAAAAATGAACTCATCTGAGTGGGGCCCAAGCGCTGTGAGATGGCAACAATTGAGACGGCGGCAGCGATGTGGCCTGCGTACACACATGTGAGCAGCACGCTGGGCGGGCTGGGTGCTCGCATGCCGCGAGGTGTGAAGGGGGTGGGAGGAGGCCGTGATGACAAGGGTGACACTGTCCTGGCCTGCACCGGTTAGAGACGAACGAGAAAAAAGAAAAGAAAAGAAAAAAACGTAGCTTCGTATTTGCGTGAGGGGAAAAAGAGAGAAAGTGGGGTGTTCGAATTCAGTTGTGACGCGTGACGTGGCGCGCCTTTCCCGCCACAAATTAAATTTCCGCCCGGAAGTCGCCCGAGTCTTGAACACCATCTTTTGTCTAAGTCAATTTGAGTATGTGTCTGCACAAAATCACACATTTTCCTTAAATCATTCTGCTTCAAAAAATCACAGAGTGTATAGGAGTGAAAAATAATTACCAATTGTTACTACAACAATACCAAAAAACAAGGAATTTGATTTAAATAGTATTGCTGCCAGTGCTAGCCTGCTAGGCTAGGTGGCCTATGTTGCAGCAGCTCAGAGCTGGTGTTTTCTATCTTCTGGAATAAAATTTGGAAAAATGTGAAAATATTGGAGCAGCTGGCTTTTGAAGAACGCTGAGGGGTCCTCTGCCAAGTCTAAGCAATCCAAGCAACATTTCAGGAGTTATTTGACGTTAGCTGAAGGGTATTAGCTGACACCCTTCAGCTAGTGTCAAATAACTCCAGAACAGTTGTTCAGATTGCTTAGACTTGGCAGAGGACCCCTCGGCTTTTAAGAAGATCTACCTCCATAAATATTTTCATATTTATCTGAATTTTATTTCCAGAGATAGAAAAACACCAGCTCCAGCTGCCACAACACTATGGCTAGGCACTGCCAGCTAAGCTTTTCTGATATCTCAAGAAATAAAATAGATAAAACTATGAAAATATTTTGGGAGGTAGATCTTCTCAAATTCCAAGGGGTCCTCTGCCAACTCTAAGCAATACAATGGGCTGTTCCTGATTTATGTGACCATCTCTGAGATCCTTCAGCCCAAGGGTTTCAACTCTGGTTAAATAAATCAGGAATGGCTGATCAGATTGCTTATAGTTGGCAGAGGACCCCTTGGCTTTTAAGGAAAGCCAGCTCCCCAAATAATTTCAGATCTTTCCTAATTTTATTTTCTAAGATAGAAAATATCAGCTCTAAGCTGCCATGTTACGATTTTCTCCCCTTTCCCTTCTTCTTGCCTCATATCTCGTGACTCGTATTCGATGTCAGACTTCCATTGTACTTTTACAATATGATCCGCTTCGATCCGCGCCTCGGCTCTTATCTCGCGCCTAGCGCATGACCGTTACGACGCCCTGTGGTGCGACTTCCAGAATCCGCTGACGACTTCTGATCCACGTGTCGTCCCGCGGAATTCCCTTGTTCTCGTTTCGTACTTTCCCCTTGTTAGCTCTCTAGGACCTGGATCCTAGGATCGCGCCATATGTTTGTCTCTGACAAACATCATGTACTAGTATATAAGTCCCACGCTACCTAGCTTGTACGGTAGACTTGACTTCTTGTGTAATACCACACCACTGTCCATTTCTCACGAATGATCCCTTGAGTCGCACTTTCGCTTGACTCCCCCTTTTTGCTCGCCGTTGCGCTTGAGCCTATCCTTGCTATTACCCTTGTGTCCACGGAGGCCAAGTGGTACTTGTTCACCATCGCACTAAGTCGTAACTGACTTACTCCTGTCCCGTTACCGCCCGTGACTTAACTGAAGTACACGTCGTACTTAACGCCCCTGTGGTGGCGTTACATGCCACAACACTAAGTAGGAGTTCTTGGAAATAGTGAAAGCCAAGACACTTTTCATTGGGATCCCACTCAGTCATCCCATGTAAGTGCCAGTGCTTTAATTGAAGGAGACAGATAGAGTCTAGGCTGCAGTGCCAGTGGCCACGGACCAAGCCATGGACTTGAACTGGTTAATAATTTAGGAATCAAGTTAGGAATGGCTAGTCAGGTCACTTAGAGTTGGCAGAGGACCCCTTGGATTAGGGGGTCTACCCCCAAATATTTCATTTTTTTAATGAGTAGATTTGAGTCATCTGGAGTCTGGACAGGTGAATGGCCTATATTAGGGAAAACTCAACTAGTACTAGTACTACTCAGAATGCAGTCCCCATCCCATTGTCCCCCCTCTCCATATCCCCCCATCCCTGTGTCCCTCTCCCCCCTCCCCATACTTCCCCTTCCTCCCCATGTCCCCCTCCCCTTGCCCCTCACATCCCCCTTCCCCCATGTCCGCTCTCCCCCTCCCATATTCCCATCTCCCTTGTCCCCCTCCCCCATCCTCATATTCCCCTTCCCTTCATCCCCCTCCCACATCCTCATATTTCCCTTCCCTTCATCCCCCACCCCATCCCCATATCCCCCTTCCCCTCATCCCCCTCCCCCATCCCCCTTCCCCATATTTCTCTTCCCCTTGTCCCCCTCCCCTCCCCTGACCTCATATTCCCCTTCCCCTCATCCCCCTCCCCCATCCAAGGCTCCCCACATTCCCCTTCCCCATGTTCCCTACCCCCATTCTCATATTCCCCTTTTCCATGTCCCCCTCTCCCCATATTCCCCTTCCCAATGTTTCCCCCCTGTAGCAGTGCGACTGCCGTGCTACGCCAAGTCAAGTGAAAACTAAAAGTGAACTGCGAAGGTAAGCACACCCAACTCAGCGCAGAGACAAGTCACACGCTAACGTACGGTCACTGTGGAGATACAGACGCGTGGAGTCTTTATACAAGAACTCAAGTCTGAGGTGATCACACAGTGGCACGTCTGAGTGGAGAACCAAGAGGACAAGTTAGATTGGAGAAGGTAAGGGAAGTACAGTGAAATGCGCACCTGAGTGGAGAACCAAGAGGACAAGTTGGTTCCACTCAGGACACTACAGGGAAGCTTATATACACTACTGCGGCTGAGTCTAAACTGAGTTCGAACACTATTACTAAGTGTACAGTAAGGTCCTATGACTCAGGAGCTGATGCGTCGTGTCTATTAATAGCGTTATCTATGGTGCTGACGTGGCACTCTGTCATAACGCTTACGAGCGGCTCCACTTGCTGAGTAAAACCTAATACAGCGAGTAAGCATAAACTACTAAGCACATTCTAGATCCTTCTAGTCCCTTCTATCCTTATCGTCCAATCATATGAGTCCGTACTAATAAGGGATATAAATCCCACGATCACGTGCACATGGTGGCAAACCAATGTGACTAACGAATACCTCTGTACTTCGGCCCTTTATATCTTCTCCGTATAAATCCGTATAAATACAGAAAAATAGGGAAAATAATACGCGTCCATGACACCCCCCCCCATCCCCATGTCCCCCTCCCCCACACTCATATTCCCTTTCCCCATGCCCCCCTCCTCCATCCCTATATTCCCCCAATATCCCCTCATACACCCTTCCTCATGTACCCCAATCCCTTTCTTTCCCTTCCCAATATCCCCCCTGGCATGCCCATCCTCATCTACCCCTTCAAGTTCCCATGTTTCCCTTATCCACCCTTGTTTTCCCCTTCTCAATCCTCACCCATCTCACCACACTCAATTTGAAGTTTTTTTATCTATATCACATGTGTCCTTAATCTTGCCTTAAGACAATATTTCTAAGTGCAAATTAAGTCACTGTTTCACCTTAACAGTCTGAGGTGCCTTGACAGGCCAATTAAGGCAGCTAAGCACTTTGAGGTTTTCCTGATGCAAGTCGCCCCACTGTACTCGGGACCCTTTTTCGACAGTTTCCAAGGCTTCGTCACCAACCCCGGGTGTGGTAGCAAGCTTCTTGCTTTGCTTGGTGGCACGCTTTGGCTTGGCGCTCGGTGGTTTGGTTGTGGCGGTGTTCTTCCCCCGCATGAGTAGCTGGTGGTCAATGGGAAGAAAACTGTGAGCAAAGAAAACAGGGAGCAAAAGTAAAAGCAAACAGAGGGTGGTTTGATACGTACTAGCACATCTGTACCCTCTGTAAAATAAAACTCCAACCACTTCCTTCATGGAACGGGAATAATGGCATTAAGTGAAAAAGGAGCACAACTCATCCTTAACACAAAAAATCCAATTATTCGACCCATTTTTATCTCCTGATCAAGTACATTTTCCAAAATAATGAAGTACAATAATGGGGTAAATAATGGTACTTTGAAAGACCCTAATATTTGATGCCAAAAATTCGCAGTCCTGGAATCATTTCTTTGCAAATTGTCACTCAACGGAGACAGAGGTGCCCATGACAGCCTGAGTGACGCAAGAAAGTCTCATGTCTTATGTTCAATTACCGGTACCTCGCGTATGTGAGACTGGTAACAATGGTTCGTCCAGGTTAGGCACTGAGCAAAGTCTGGAGGTAACTCAGGCCACGGCCATGTGTGTATGATACAACCGTGACTGGTGGGGTCGGGAAGCCTGTGCCGCATTGTGCAGCCGACTGCACCACTAGGCCGGTTTCATGTTACGTCGATTCCGAGATACCAGCGCCGTCCACCCACACCGTACCCAAAGCCTCAGGCAACTCGCCCAAAATGTTGTCAAGGCTCTCACGTCAAAACATACGCCCTTCCATTCCCCGCTTTGTGAGCTTTTCTATACTAATGTCCGCACGACCGTGCAACATCGTAAACGCATATACTTTCGGTTGATGACCAGCCCTGCCAGTGTGCCACGCTCTTCGTCTCGGGAAAAGGCACGCCCAACTTCGTACCTCCATAGTCACTCACACCACGTCCGAGTCCGATGCCACGGTCTTAGCCACGGTCGCCTCATGTGGTTTCAGGTCGTTATAAGTGTACGTTATAGATTCAGTAATCTGTCACGTACTTACTGATGCATCAATGGTCACCGTAGATCGTTGTCAGCGCTTCCATACATTTGTTCGTCGTTTGTGCTCTGTCTCTTCAAGTTACTTGCTATTTGTCCTAACGCAGCGTAGCTATCGTGCAAGACTAGTCTACATTTGTGTATTTTTGTCCTTTGTCGTTCAATGCCCTTCCGAGCTACAATTTAATTTTCTACCAGCGAGCCAACTTAAGACGAATATTGAGCAAATAATACTTTATCTGCCCGATCCTCATCGTCAGTTATCGTAGCTGACTTATAGTAACGAAGCACCTCTGGACTTCTGGACTTCTGTTTGAATCTCAACTCAGTCATCTTACTATCTTATTTCTCTTGTTGCTAGGGTGCCACCCTGAATCAAGCACTGGCACTGGCACGCCGAGCCCGACGTCATCAGTACGGCACAAGCATATCCACTTTACTCACTCCCTATCTCGACCTCGGTCTCGTACTTGGTCTCAGATCCTTTGGACTCTTACGACCTATTTCTGTGAGTTTACGTCTTGCTTCCCTAATTTATGACTTGTTCCCTGGCGATGCGTCATATCAGCTTCTCAGTCAGGTAGTAATAACGTCATTAATGTAGGCTTGTTCGAAGTGGCGCAAAGAATCGATGTACGTTCGCATACGCGTTTGATACCTTGCAAGGGTGTAGGACTGGAAAAAAATACCCGGGGAACTTGGTATTTCGGTAACCCCTACCTTCCTAATATAGCAAGTTTCTCCCATATATGTTTCCTTTGACTCAAGGCGACCAGGGCCGGTGGAAAGGGGAAGGAGACAGCACACGACGACAACAATGGGCGCGAGAAGGAACCAACGTGGAGTTGAGGTGGAGAGGGAGGGAGACAATTGAAGTGGGAAGGTCGAGCCGTCGGAGAGGTATATCATCACGGTAATACTGTCGGCAACGGCGCGGGTGCATAGAAATAATAAAGATTAGGTATATGAAAAAAAGAAAAGTCCATGTATGTGAGAACGTCGGCGAGCCTGTCGTCCCATTGCTGCACAGAGACCGGTAAGGTTGTGCAGGGTCTCTGCGTGACCTGTGAGCGCATGTCAGGAGCAAGGATGCACGAAAGAGAGTGCCTTGGGGACGTACGTGGGGTCGGAAGGGGGCTGCTGGGACTAGACACGAGCAACTGGCCCGAGTTTTTGCCAAAGGAGAGCAACGCATTGGTCGGGCCATGACATATCGAGAAGACGACACGCGTCTCATAACGGTTCGCGTTATTCTTGGTCTCTTCGACTTTGTTGTGTGCCCAAGATTCAGTGGTACAGGTGGCCGAAGTCAAAGCAAAGACGAGGCCTGTGTGTGGCTGTGGCTGTAGCTAAGGGCTGACCGACGTCCGGCGTTTCCTGGTCGTAGCATAATTGAACGATTCGGCGCTTGATTCGGCGGCGAGGGAAAAGAATTCTATTTTTTGGTTATGCATATAAGACAGGAGAGGCAAAGGGTACATTTATCTGTAGGCCCGAAGAGTTGGGAAGGCTCTGATGCAGGAGAATGCCCGGCAATATAAATGTGACGATCAGAATTTGAATTTCGACCTGAATTTAATCCTGTTGCAGCCTTGATTACCGTGACTAAGCGCCGTGGGCGGATACAAACGTACTGAACCGGGCCCGGGAAACAGGGCCATGCATGGGAGGCCCAGGTCGTTTGTATCTCTGATATGTATCCCAGAAGAAACACGGTTCAAAAAAGAAATAAGGGCCCAGGTCGTTGCCAAGGCTTCAGTTGTGGATACAGTATTGTGAATCCCGAAAGGACTGTACTGTACTAGTCAGACACCCCCACAACACCTAGATCTTGATTCTCGGCAATTTGTTGCACTGAAAACAAGCGACGACCGGTGACCGCATCATAAGGCTTACTTGATCAAACTATCTACGTGCGCCTCCGCAGGGCAATCCTTTTTTCCTTCCAGTTTATGTTCTCGCATGCACGCCCCACCGTGACCGCTACCACTCGTCTTTCCCACCAACGATTTCCCCTCTCTCCCAATAACCCCAGCCTCGATTGGGCAACCCTTGAAGCCTAAAGGTTTATACCGCCTTCGACCCGCTCCTCTGCATACCCCCGCTCATAGCATCGTTACCAGCAAGCTCGGACATATCGGTCTGCTGCTCCATTTGCCAGTGGCAGCGTCGGTACCGTCTTTATGGAGGAGTCGTTTCCGCTGCAGTTGTTGGCGTCTGGCCTGGAGGACCTGAATATGTGTGTCCCTATTTTTATTTTCGAGGTCATGTGCTGTCACTAAGGGAGGCTTTACTTGTTCGTGCTGGCGACATCCAGCGGACGCTACTCTCTCGTAGGTGGGTGTGTTCCTCCCTCTTTCCGTCCAAGTTGACCAATCAACACCATTTCTAGCTGCCTGTACGTTCCCCATGTGGTTCGGCGTCTCGCTGGCCGTTCCCTGATGATTAGCTCATAGACGTCGTCTGCTTCTATGATTGGATAATATCGTTCGTTGAATCTCGGTGCTTATTTGAGCATGTGGTTTGACTTCCGTGTTTAGGCTGGACCAGGAAGTCGCCTTTGTAAGCGTAGCCTTCATCCTCAAGTGATTACTACAATCGTCGACTTACAGATCTACCCTGCTCCGTGGAATGTTGTGAAAGCAGCATATCTATTTTGCCGCTATTACCCACTGGTCGTCGCACCGTTCCAGTTCTGGGGTCTTTTCGCTGACCACGAACAACGCGTTTGCGAGTCGTACTATCGTGTTCTTTTTGCCTGTACCGTACCTATGGTGCGCCCGCTCGTACTTCCTGTCTGGTCTTTCCTCACAGTTTAATCATAGATATTGTCAGCACAACGTAAGCACGACTATCTCCCGTGCTTTACGAGCCGTTATTCACACTCGTGTTCTCAGTCATTATGATGTTGCGTACATACGCGTTTTCTGGGAGGAACAAAATCGTTCTCGCGGTTCTATCAATCACCATCTTCGGTCTTTTCAGCGTTGTTATCTGGGTGATCTACGAACATTTAACCTGTCTGTCCCAAAGACCTTTGTTTACCAAGGAGTATTGCTGATTCTTTAATGAAATCGCAGTGTCCCTTTTGTTCATTGTGGTTAGACGCACCGGTTGTTTCCCCATTTCGGATCAACCGAATTTCGTTCCCTTTGCCTACTACAATCACTTAGGAGTACGTTTAGGCTTTGGCGCGTGCTTGTCCAGTCATACTCACAAATTCTTTTCTTGGTCAGATAATCTCTGTACGACGGCGCTTGTCGCTTGCTATCACCTCTGCTGAACTAGGCCTCTATCAGATACTCACGGCCTTGTTCGATGGCCTCAACATGATCATCGTATTTCGGGTGAGTTTGATGACCATTGCCTTGTCTACCTGCATAATGACCATGGTAAATTGGTATAGCACTGCATTCGGGAGCGTGGTACCTTCGGCCCGATAGGCCAGAGTTTTCTGAGACAAGGCAAGTCGTGTTCTGTCCAATGCATCATCGGCGTGGTCTGACATTTCTGGTCACGTAGGGGTAATCGTCTACGTCATCACGACGTTGTTGAACATGTTGACGATTGGAACGACTTACAGGTGAGAAATGGCCAAAGGCCATCCAGACCGGGACTATTGACTAGGTCTTGCCGTAGCTCGCGGCTGTTGCATGATTCCAAACTTATCCCTTGGTTTGCGTACATTCTACCCTCCGCTCTGGTGATTGGTTTTTATCTCCCCAGCTATGTTCGCTTCGTTGATTCTTGTCGCACCTCTTCCTAGGCATGTCGGTTGTACGTGTGGCGCTCTCTGTGGAGTCCTTGTTGATTCAAACGTTCATTTATTTTTTCAGAGTACTGATGTTACGCCGGAAAGCGTCTCCGACAGAGACGGAACTCCGTATTGAATACTCGCACATGGTCAACGAAGCCCTTGAGATGATCACTGTAGAGTTACACCCCGAAGAGACATCTCAAGACTTCCTACCATCTACCTCAACGTATCCTCAAGCTCAGCCTCCCCCTGATGTATATCAGAACGAGCACACGGATTAAGAGTAGCAATTGGCGGAGCGCGCCTGTGTGGTACTATGACTGAAGGTCGTCGTACAAGACTATAGGTCTGTTGGCGTGCGCCGTGTACAGTAGTTCGCAAGTCAGCCCCCAGTGAGCACGGAAATTTCAGCTGGTGGGTCATAAAGGTGCGAGAGACATATTTTTATGTAGACATCGTACTGATGCCAGAGAAGAACATGCGCAATGGCTACAGAAATAAGGGGCAACAAGTTGTATCATGCATGTACATCAGGCGGCCTAAGGCTCAACCATTTATACGGTATTACCAGTGAACAATAATAGTAAAGACTATCAACAGCTTAATATTTGATGCCGAAAACTCGCAGGATCCTGGAACCATTTCTTTGCAAATAGTCACTCAACGGAGTCAGAGGTGCCCATGACAGCCTGAGTGACGCAAGAAAGTCTCACGACTTATGTTCAATTACTGGTACCTCGCGTATGTGAGACTGGTAACAATGGTTAGTCCAGGTTTGTAGATAGGCACTGAGCAAATTCTGGAGGTGACTCGGGCCACGGCTACGTGTGTATGATACAGTAAGACTCGGAGTAAGTGGCTGGTCTGCTGCTGATCCAGGGATGCCACGGGTTGGGAGCCTGTGCCGCATTGTGCCGCCGACTGCACATTCCGCCATTCGGTCGACGTCCTACGGCGTCTAAGTCTAAAGTATGTTACATCCATTAAAATACATTTGGCTACGGATGAATCAACCATTTTATTGGTGTATAGCCTATGGTAGAGAACCCATCAGTCTTGCAGCTCGGGTTCGAGCCATACGTAATATATCGTTGAGGCCAGGCCGCTTCCCGTACAGCCAGGGTTTGAGGAAGTCGAGTGGGTCCTTGCTGTGAGCAATTGGTAGTTATTCAGCAGCGAGATCCCACCCGCCGCTGTCTGTGAGTGAGTGGTCAGCAGGATGCCCGAGGATGGACGGCTCAGAGAGGAGGGGGAGAGAAGGGAAAGACGCATGGGCGCTGAGCAGCTTGTGCCCACCATAGCCAAAGGTCACCCGCGAAGGACGATCTGATAGTTGGTCGACTGTGCGGCGATGCCGCGGCCCCCAGGGCTGCACAGTGTCAGTTGTGAGTAAGGATAGGTCCAGGTCAGGCCACTGGCAGGGTATCGAACGCACATGTACGGGCCTTATACATGTCACCGAGTTTTCGAGGAAGGCTTTCACTGTGCCATCTGGTACTCATCGCGCGGAAATAGTTTGAGAAGCCACCACAGAAGCTCGCCCCAGTCTTGGGTCTAGCTCCTCGTACCGCCGACACTAGTGACCCAGGGACCTGCGAAATGGTGGCGGTTTGTGGAGCGACGAGTACATAGTACGCTTGTGTGCTGCTTGCGAAAGATAAAATTCCACACGTACAGGATGCGGGGAAGATGGGGAGGAAGCGGTCTTTGCCCGAGTCGTCGTTGCCATGTAATCACCTCCGCCACAGCACCGTCGCCGCTTGCGAAAAGAATACTGATGCCACGGAGGCCGAACCTAGCGAAAAGGGTGCACACGCTTTGCTCCGGGACGGTCTGCTCGTTGCCGCCGTATGAGGTGGCGATCGTCAGCGGGATGGGACCTTGGAGGTTATGTAGATAGTCCACTCTAGGTACGGCTCGTTCGAGTTCGTTGACCAACTGCCATCTGGTTTGAACGGCGGTGAGCCAGCGGAGCTGTAGAAGACGTGCTGGACTAGATACGTTATTCCCTGGGTGATTGAATGTTGAGATTCGCCTAGTCACTGGGGTCCGATCATTCCGGTTATTTCCACCGCCGTTGACCTGTTCGACTTTAAAGGACGTATCGATCCCATGACTGCAACATCATCTTTTCATAAATCTACCTAGGTCCGAGGGACTCGGGTACTGCCCGAGGTAGCCCGTAACTCCGAGTACGTTCCGGCCAGTCGCGGCTGGCTCGTACTTCACCGTCCCGTACAGCACACGCAGGAACACTGGCGTGACTCGGACATCGCAGCGCGACAGTACGTGCCGTTTCTCCATCGAAGCGGGTGCGTGAGGTCTGCTGCAGCATAGCACTGGCATGGAGGCGAAGTGCGTCCGAGTCATCGGTGCGATGGTTTGCACGTGTGCGTATAGCACTACAGGAAGTGCGTAGTGGACCGTGCGGAAAATTATCATTCGTCCCGGCGTGCCAGTACAGTACCCCCAGCATTTCGTTGGCTCGTGACACGGGCACGCTGGAGACCGTGAGCCAACCGCCGCCGTGGGTCCTTGAGATGGAAGTGGGCGACACGCCGTGGTGTTTGAGCCAGGAGTTAACAAGCTCAAGCGTGTCTAGGCTCGGCGCAACGAGTTCGGCGACCTGCTCCTTAGAAAGATGTTCACCATATCTGCAATTGAATACGTGAGTGCAGATCAAGGGGGTGGCGGGACCGGAAATTTTGACATGACGTCAGTTTTTTTTTTCAGCCATTTTTGGCTACCCCTCCCCCCTCCCTCTTTCCATATATGGTATGTTTAAATCACGTGTATAAGTTTGTCATCACCCTCCCATTCCTCTCCAAGTCTCCTCTACTGCTGCATTTGTGTGCGGCCTTAGAGATTTGAGCCAAACACGTCCCCAATAAAAGCGGCCACCCTTGCGAAGTTTCGTGCTGTGCAGAAGTGTGCACGACCACCTTTGACCACCTTTAGCCACTTGACCCAGTTAGGCTCCTCATACCCCACCATTTGCATTCCGAAACCAACAGCACTGATCTGCGGCCTTAGCGGTTTAATGGCGATGTGTCTATGACAACTATAAACCCCCTCATGACATATCGTGCCCCGCAGAGGCATGCACACCCACTTGCGTCACACCACACTCCCACATTCTATTGAGAGCCTGGTTGCCAGGAAATAGTCTATGGCAGGCCTCCGCATGGCGTGATATGTCGTATATTAGTCTGTGGAGATTGTGGATGCGTCTGTGTTGAATTTATAAGGCCGCGCGCAAGTGCAGAGAGGTCGGGAATGGAGCTATGGGCTTCCAGAGCCCCACCAAGTTTGGTGGTTGGAAACGGTCGCACAGGCTTCCGCGCGGCACGAAACTTCGTATAGGTAACCGCCTGTGTCGGGAACGCGTCTGGTTTGAGTTTCTAAGGCCGCGCGCAAGTGCAGAGAGGTCGGGAATGGAGCTATGGGCTTCCAGAGCCCCACTGAGTTTGGTGGTCGGAAAAGGTCGCACAGGCTTCCGCGCGGAACGAAACTTCATATAGGTAACCGCCTGTGTCGGGAACGTGTCTGGTTTGAGTTGCTAAGGCCGCGCGTAAGTGCAGCGCACTGAGGAGCACGAGGGGTGAGCTGCTCTGAGCTCTGAAATGTGAGGGGAGAAGTCTCTATTCTAAACTTTTGGTGTAAGATTACATGGGATATAAGCTAAAGAAAGAGGGTACATTAGATGGACAGGGTACAATGGGAATACTAAAACATATAGGGAAATGTCTTGGGAAGAGTGAGGAAGCCGAGCATGCACAGAGCGCGGGAAAGTGACGAAACATGTGGGAAAGTGGCAAAGCGAGTGACAGGAAAGCATGGCAGAGCATGAGTGACCACAGGCTAAACACAGGGGATCTAGAAAGTGTGAAAATCATGAAAACATCAGCCAGGGAGAGCGTGGTTGTAGCACCGCTAGGGGGACTACTTCCTAATTAGGAAGGTCCAAAAAAATTTCCGGCCTCCACCGCACACCCCCCCCCCCTCCCACGTCCTGTTCGGGATTCCGGTCCCGCCACCCCCTTGGTGCAGATATGAGCAGGGGTGGGCAGAGATGATATACTGCGTGAAGCCTAGGTCACAGAGGACCCCATGGAATTGCAAGTTCCATGCGTGGGAAGCCTGTTTCAGGCCATAAAGGGCCTTTTGTAACTGGCACACAAGGTGCTCGGAGCCAGCTGTGACGAAACCGACTGGTTGCTCCATATAAATTTCTTCCTCCAGTTC